>JAPKLW010000104.1:608530-696443 GCA_026898455.1 Plectranthus barbatus | reverse complement strand
TGAAGAACTGCTAAGATAAAATGCATGTCACGTGTAACATCAAAATTCGAATCAAATTTATTTTATAATGATTCGCAATTGAGATAAAATGAAGTATAACTAAGATAAAATGAAGTATGTAATACATAAAATGAACAAAACACAACTTTTGCGCCATGTACGTTCGTAATGACTATGTTGCCCTTCAATGAAGCAAAATGAGGATATTATGCCGCGTTTTTTGTTTAAGCTCTTATGTAATCTGGATCGTTGATGTTGTCAAATCTATGGACGAGATTTATTCTCATTTCTCATGATAAGGGCTATTCTCACCAGATTAGCCCCCCCTATATATATATATATATATATAGGGAGTGGATCACATACTAAAAATTAGTTTGTGCTAAATAGGAATGAATCTACACCATTGATCTAAAAAAATCAATGATTGAGATTAAAACATTTCCCCAGATTTTGTGCTTTTTCGCTTTATAAATCGTGCTTAATCGAATTAAGCACGATTTATAAAGCAATTAAGCACGAACAAAAATTATGCTTAATTTTTTTAATTTTTATGCTTTAATCTCAACCATTGATGCTATCAATCCAATGGCTGAGATTCATTCCGATTTAGCACAAACTTTAATTTTAGCACTTGAGTGAATCTCTCTCTCTCTCTCTCTCTCTATATATATATATATATATATATATATATATATATATATAGTGGTGATCATATGAGAAATATTTTTAGTATGAGAAATGAGATTAAATCACAGTCTTCTATCTTTGCATATAAACGCTTAAGATCTAAAAATTTTCGTGTTCATTTTTTGTAGTATATTGTGCATTATTCGATTTTAAGGATAATTTTGTAAAATGTAATGTTTTTTCTCTATTCTCTAATTAAAATTGTAAAAGCGTTAAACGATCATAACTCACTCAATTTAAATTCGTTTTCATGTATTATATATCAAATTAAAGATAATTTAATTATCTTTCAAACAAAATCCTTATTGCATAAATTTAGAGGACGAAAACCTTAACGAAAAAAATTAGTGATTCTATACATAAATCTCATAACAACACATTGATTTTCGTAAAATGTATGAAAATATACCTAAAATGCATGAAATCTTACTTAAAATGCACAATATGGTGCATAAAATGCATTATATTCCTTCAGTAAATGCATATTCTATAGAGATATAATGAACAATTTTAAGATAAAATTAACAAATTTTAAGGTAAAATAAGGTGAGAATATAATTTTTTATTTTATGCAATACAATAGAATGCATATTTGATTTTATATATATATATATATATATATATATATATATATATATATATAATAAACTTATTTTAAGATAAATTACATCAACATACATTTTATTTATGTAACATAGTTATATTGAATTATTTCGTTGTTTATTTCGATGTATGAATGATCAACACAACTCAGAAAAAAATTCAAAATTTACACGTTAACTTTTAATATGAACTTGGATTTTTTTAATGATGCACAAATAAGATTATGATTCTTTTGAGTAGACATGATAAGAATATTCAAATAAATTTAGGATATACATATTTCAATTTTGAAAATCAGATAATCTTCATTATTTATAATAAAATTTTCATATTAGATTAGATATGGATATCCAGATTTTGATACATACAATATTTCCTTATTAGAGAGATTAATTTTTTTCCATAATGAGATATACAATGCATGTTTCCTTTAATAAAATGCATGATTGGTAAGATTAAATGCACAATATTGAAGATAAAATGTTGTAAGTAGAGATATAGAGAATTTTATTTCGCAATGTAATGTTAATGCAGAATATTGCTCTTAAAATAAACGAAATCGTAGTTAAAATGTCGGCTTTAAAATTATCATTCATTGTGTATTATTACTGTATTGTCCTTTAATGCAGGATATTCGAGATAAAATGTCGCATTTTTTAGTTTAATCTAGTGCGTTGATCTGAAAATATGAACGATCGAGATTTATTCTCATTTCTCATACTATATATATATATATATATATATATATATATATATATATAGGGAGCGGATCCAGTGAGAAAACTCTTAACATGGGAAAGTGAGAAAGATGCTTGATTGCATTCACGCATTGCTTGATTGTATTCATGTCGTTGCTTGATTGCAATGTTGATTGATTGTGCTTTAGTTGTTGCTTGATTATTTTGTTGTTTGATTGCATTTTAGTTGTTGCTTGATTCAATAACAACCATTGATTTTTTTAAATCTGATGGACATGATTCATTTTTTTTCTCACATGGGAATTTTTTTTTACATGATCCCTCCACTATATATATATATATATATATATATATATATATTAAGCCATCAAACTGTAACTGGACGGGTTTGTCCTTGTTTCAAAATTTTCAAACTGTCAATTTGAAAATCAAATTTATAATCTGGTTGTAATCTCTAATGAAAAAGATAGTCTCCATGAGCAAAAGCTCTTGTCATGACTCATGATGAATCCTGCGATATTCAACCAAATTAATGATTTGGCTAGTTTGAACGGTTTCGATCAAATCACGAATACTTCTAATTCTGACACAGTTACAAAAACAAAATGGAGAATAAATTCAACAATGATTATAAAGCTTATAATTTGAAATTTATCACAGATTGAAATGGTGGCTAATATGGAAGATAAAAAACCCAAAAATTCAAAAAATGGGATGAAATAAATAAGCATTGAATATGGTCCCAAAGCAAATGATCTAAATGTATGTAAGAAAAGATATAGGAGAGAGTTTGAGAGCTTTCTCCATTCTAGCGATGAATAAGGCCGAGCCTGGCTAAATATTGAATTCAATGTAGTAAAGTTTCCACAACCTTTAATTTTGTGATTTAGGGACTTCACTCCTGTCATCGCCTCGATTTAAAGGGAATGAGATGTATCTTTTCATTACTCGAACTTATGATTAATTGATCATCGATTAAGCGTTTAATGTTTAAAGTTAGAGACTTTGTCCATCGCCTCACTCACGCCAAATATTGGGCTTTTTTTGTGGTTGAAAATATAAAAGACTGCCATTACTGGCGGATCTATGTAGGGGTTAGGGGGCTTCCAGCCCCCCTTAGCCCGAAATTTTTTTCGTTTTTGTAGTATCATGATTCGATTTTTTATGGTATATCCCCTTCTTATAAAAGAAAACATGGATGAAAATAAGGAAAAAATATGATATAAAAAGATTGAAGTTAGGTGAAGGCGAAAAAAAATTCTCAACCCCCTTAAAAAAAATTTCTGGATCCACCACTACAATTGTAGTTTATTTTCCTCATTGAAGGTGAATTAAACCTCAATTACTACATTGGTATATATTGTTATTAAAAGCCTATTTAAGTCGAGTCATATCTATATCCGTAAGAGTAAATTAATACTACAGTTTATGTTGAAAGTGTAAATAAGTACACAACTTACGTGTTAATTTTACCTTTATAAGTATATTAACATGTGTTTTTATTGTGCCTGAAAACAGAAAGGGACTATATATATATGGTAAGGATGAGTAGATTCTTTAGAACAAATCCACTCACACCACATGCATCATTTTTCTCTTTCAAAGATCATTAAATTCTTGCTTCAATTATAAATCGAATCCTCTACTCTATTATTGAAATACGTCTTTACTATATTTTGCAATTTGTTAAATTTTATTTGATATTTTATTAAATTTAATTTTTTATGCTTTATTTATTTTAAGTCTTATTCCTATTATGAAGAGTTGAATTATATCCAATGAAGCCATAAATGGTTTATAGTATTTTATAGTATTTCATTTCTCGTTAATAATATTTCAATTGTCATAATCTACATACTCAACAAGGTGAATTGAAATATTGTTAATGCTTATGTTCAGTCTTCGAACGGTATAGTGTACCCACTTTATTTATTTGTCTCGAAATGTAAATAAAAAGTTTGTAATCAATAATTCTGTTGGTTCCAAATTTCAGGGTTTAAATGCACGGAGGAATGTTAAAGTAAACTTGCACTTAATCAAACTGGTTGTTCAGTACTATTTTGGTTTGTCAAAGACATAACTTTTAGGTCAGGTATGGACTAATCAGTTTCAAACTATACTTCAACACTTGAGCGTTAAGTTTAAAGAAACGTAAACGGATAAACATAAAGCAGTAAATAACTCAAAGGATTATAGTGGTTTGGACACAAAAAGTGCCTACGTCTACTCTTGAGACTAAGTCTGGAAATCTACTAAGTGATAGAGTTACAGTGTGCTCCCACAATCTATCGGTGAATGCCTCGTCCACTGATTCACTAGCTCGCTCGCTCGGTCCTCTTCACGTCCTTCACTTCTCGGCTTCTTCGAGTGTGGACACATTACGGAGCCTCCTCGTCGTCAGAGTTGAGGTTTTTATAGTTCTCTCCAGAAATTGACAGCTTGCGGCTGGATGCCCGTGAGAGTCAAAGTACAGAGCATACTTGACTGTAGTGTTAAGAACATCAAAATTAACTCAAGAACGATGATTTCTAAGTCCCGTGTTCACGAAGGTGACACACGGAAAGCTTGTAGAAAAGCCTCTAACTTTTGAGTCGTAAATTCTACAGAGTTTGCAAGCTTGAGAATTCGATATTTGATGTCTGAATCTCTTGAGGTCCTCGGCTATTTATACACAGAGATGTTGAAATTCAAATCTTGGATCCATTAGACACATTGGATGTTTGTCCAATCCATTGTTTTTATTCTCTGCGCGACATGTTGCTTTTTCTGTGAAATCTGGACATGCTCCTGCTTTTTCTTCGACTGTGGTTGTTCTCTTTTTCTTCAGAACGATAATATGATCAATCCAAGGAATCTAGACTAATCAGTCTGAGGAATCCAGACTGATCAGTCCAATGAATCTAGATTGAGGTCTTTAGTTTGCAGACTTTAAGGAATCTCTAATCATTTAACTCTGACTATGTCAGTACCATTCATCAGATGATTCTTCTTGTCTCTATGCACGGTGATTGGAACTAAGATTCCATGTTGATGTCGTTAGTCTAGCAAGTCCATGCTGGCTGACGTCATGAGTCTGAACGATGATTCCCAGACAGGCAAGTCTCATATTTTGAGACTGATGTGCACTAGACTGGTCAGTGATCAGTTCCGATATTGATGTAGTCCCAAACTTGTCAGTCCGAGACTGATTAGACCCAGACTGATCAATCCCATTATGATCTTTCAGTCTCTTTGAGTCTATGTGCATCGACAGACTCATTTTTCAGTCTGTCTTTGATCAGCTCCAATTACAACTCGATTTAAAAGATCTTACATGACTTGTTACCACTCCCCCATTTAGCTTCCCTGGCTTATGAGAGCGCAACGGGTTAACTATTGAGATTTCTCACCATTAAACACAATCAAACATAAGATTAAGCGGAAGCTGACATTTGTAGAGATAGTAATAGGGTTCGAGTTCATACAATATATCGATGTCTAATGTTAGTTCGAATAACATCAGAGTTCAAGCTTATACATAACATGGGGAAGTTTAGTTTCACAGGTTCAATGCAGCAGAGATTTACATAGTGGAGATATGTATATGGAGATACATATCTCAGGATCAAGCTCTGGTTTTGACTGCTCACACATTCCTGCTACCACCTCCACTGCTCCATGCTTTAACCTACATGTTTTAGAAATAATACGAAGGGTTGAGTACACCGTGTACCCATGTTTTAGAAAGCTTTAACAAGTGTGACTTGGAAGCAGGCCTACTTCTACGACACAATGTACAACTGGGAATGGCATAATCCACTCAACCATTGTCATCAAAGTGCACTGATCTCAGACCACACAGCATTGAGATCCGATCGTCTAATCCAACCCTACAACCCGTGGTTGATCCACCCTTCATATAAATCGTCTGTGGAATTGAACTACCGGAATGGACATACCAGAGTTTAACTTGTGGTACTACGGCGCAAGGATATCGTTCATCTTGGGCTCGCAATCAGTCAAAAACTACTCAGGGTTTAAAACCTTGGTTCATTTTACCGACGTCATATCTCTCTGGCCAACTACGTTTGGCTCAGAGGTACAGATAGGATCCACAAAATTTTTTTTGTCATAACAATAACTTTAAAACAAAACATTTTCATACAGTTGATTTTTGAAAAGAAAACATTTTCATGCTTTTGGACTTTTATATAATAAAGCCCACCTTTTATTCTTACGGATTTTGAAGTACGGCGGCTGCTCAAAAGCAAGACCTCGCCAAGCATGATTCCATTAAACATAAATCAACACAGTGCACAATAAGCTTAACATTCATGAATCGCATGAGCGACACAAACACAAAGATCAACCATGAACACAACTTCTACTCATATCATCTCACTTCCTTAACAACTCCTCATATCATGAGTTTCTAACTCGTACTTCAACAATCATAACTCAATTTATTCTCACTTTGTTTTCTTTAAGCAAGGATCTCATTCATCGCAACTTAGCATCTCATAATCATGCCATCACAATCTTAGTTCTTCTCGCCAATGAACTTATCATTCTTAGCAACATCAGCTTACACCTCATCAATTAAGATACACAACTTCAATCATTCAAACTATCATATTTCACAACTAAACCATGTTATTAGCCTCATATATTATGCATGGAATGATCTTAAGATGATATCTAAGTTCATTCGTCAAGAGCAAACAAAACGAGAGAGGAAATCAGATTTTTCCCGTCTCTGGCGCGGTCAGTGCCGACAAGCCTCTAGCGCGGTCTCAGCCCTCGACCGCGCCAACAACGGGCTGAGCCGTGATCACGCAATTTTCATCCAAATTACAACCATCGTTTCGACTCCAAACAATAATCACAACTATATTCCATCAAATACACATGGTAAACAACATAGAAACACACTTGCATGAATGATCAAACTCCAAATAATGCATATATGAAGGATTTCTCAAGGTTGAAATCATTACCTTCTTCAACTCAAACTTGATCCACTAATTCCGGCAATCCAACCCAAATAATCCATCCAATTGCTTCAATTAAGTTCTCATTTCTCCACCAAATCGGTCAATTGAGTAGTCAAAATACATCTACTCTCGAAGCTCTACAATATTGTCTCAAACATCGACCGTCCAAATCATTGCCGTTTGGCCGGAATTCGTGCCGGAAGTCTACAGTCATTGAGTGCACTGCACGAAAATGAAGAATGAAATATGTCTCTCTGCCCTTAGTGCTACCCATTTCCTTAATCAAGACCTCACCCTCCTCATTTGATGAGTCATAACTTGGAATAACATAAGCTAGACAAGTGTCCTCCCCAATAATCAAAATTATATGCCTTATTTTATAATTTGGCAACCAATATTTGATCTCTCATATATATATAGATCCATATGTATAATACTCATCTTTGCATTACATGCATCGATTCCATTAATTTGGATCAACTTGATTGATCACCATCTCAAAATTCACAATTCGGATCAAAGAATGAGACATCTTAATAATACCAAAATCTATGATATCAACAACCATTCGAAACCCTAATTCTTCAAGCTTAGGTTTCAATTCTTAAATCCAATCATTCGAATGATTACGATTCTTCAAATCGTATCCATAAACATAATATCTTTAAACGATCAATGAAGCAATTAATCATATGATTAATCAGAAAATATTATAATAACCTCATTATTTTTAGCTGGGTTATTAAACTTATATTTAAAACAAATTGGGACTAATCTAGAGACATACTAGACTGGTCTGGTCTTTGACCCACCAAAACAAAAACAATTAAGAATAAAGAAATTTCAAACACCAAATTTTCTAACAACTTCGAACCATGTCGATGATATCCTGCACCACTATAATATTGTATTTTCCCAAAAAAAAATCAAAATATTATAAAGTCTTATTTGATAGGATTAACGACCGTGTTTGATAATTGTGAAAACTAATATAGCACACAAGAAATACAAATCTTATAAAGATATGTATAGTAAATCATTTAGTATAAATGTAGCACAATATGAATATGAAAGTAGATGATCCGATTTGAAATAAATGACCTTAATTATGATCATGTTTAGAGCCTAATATTTGACCTCTAACCTATAACTTAGGAGGAAGGTTTGCCCTTTTATTTTTTTTACTATTTAGAGGTTATTATTTTTTAGAAACTCTTTTAACACATAACATATGGATGTGATCAAGATATCATGAATTCGAGATTTTTGAAAATATTTGGGTATGTGAGTTTAAATAAAAGCATTTTTACTTGAAAAAAAAAATGATAGATCATGGATTTGAGATTCCCTATGAATATCTAAGGTGTGATCAATTTAAATAATTGTGTTTTGTTCCAAAAAATGATAAGACAATGATGTCCCTTACTCAGTGACTAAAAGGTTATGGTTTTGAGATTATATGGAATATTTAGGGGTGTGAATTTAAATAAATGCATTTCTATTTTTTTATAAAAAAAGTAAGACAATGATATCCTCTACTCGGGACGAAATGGTGAAACTGCTTTGTCTATATTTGTCATGATTTCAATATTCCAAAGAATATCTGGGTGTGAGTTTTAATAAATGCATTTTTATTCCAAAAAAAAAAAGGATAAAGGAATATTTGTCTCAGTTTAGGATGCAAGTGATTAAGTACCCTGTTGTGTTCAATAAATCATGAGTTCGAACTTTAATGAAGATATCTGAATGAGATGGAATTTAAATTAATACACATTATATTTTAGAAAGCAGATAGAGCAAAGTATCCCGAGTCAGGATGCAAGAGGGTGAACATCTTCCTTATGTCCAATAATACATGGATTCAAAAGATACAATAGAAACATATGAGATTTCAATAGATCATATCAAACTTCATCGGAACATGCATCTTTGCGGTAGGGAATCAAACTCAAATTGTTTATAGATTTGACGCTTATCCTCTACATAAATGTATTAGTTCTTACTTTATATGAATAATATGATTATATCTAAGATTATAAGTTTTCAAAATTTCTTTTTTTGAAATCTAATTTAATTACTCAGAATAACTTTTTAACATTACTAACCCAAACAGTAAAAATCTTACTCCTTATTCCAAAATGATTGAATTCATGAGCTGATCAATGTAGTCATTCTTTAGCTGAGTAAGAGTTGCAGTGTTGGCATATTGAATCATCACTTATCGATCGATCTCAATTCTTTGATCACATTAATTGAATCATAGAAAATATGAATACGCATAATATAACTTTTACTTATTCCAACACCGTACCTCTTATAGAATTGATTTTGGGCAAACTCGAAACACCCTTATTATTGCACCTATTCTAGAACCTTCATCCCTATCAACATTTCTCGAAGTTAGCTAGAAGTTAGACCGAGAGTATTTCCAAGAAGACTACTCTACTATATAGTTCTTTAAAAATTTGTTACATCAAAATACAGTTAGTGATTTTGTAAGAATTATAGTTGGTACATTCAACTGTTTGACGAAGACTAGCAAAAACGTAGGCTAGGTCGAAACTGTCCCATTAGACCTACATTACAATGATTAAGATATATTATGAACTAATTAACCAATCACAATTTAGATTTTTTTATTATTATTATTACAACCAATTAAGCGTAGATTGTATAGGGCGCAAGAAATCTTAGCATCTACCCATGTAATAAAACTTGCCCCATTATGGAGGCAATAATACAGAGTAAAACACCTTCATTATTAATCTAGATAGGCATTCAATTCTCTTTTACAATTAAGGACCACTACTTTTTTCTTTTTTTTTCTTTTTTTTTTCCCATTTAATCTCGATGAAAACTATCCTGCTACTATTCTGACTTTTTTCTAATCCTCTGGCCCATTACAATTAAGAAAATTACTTTTCATTGATTATTTTTCATCGATGGGGACTTTTATGTTTAAGTGGCATTTAACATTTGTGGTCATTAATCTTCTTTTTGCACTTCCTATATTTTAATCATTAAATTTTGTTTTTTTTTTTTACGATATAAATAATACTTTAATATATTATATGTTTTGTGCTTTTTAATTTTGAAAAGAAAAAATCGGGACCATCGATCTAATTATTTATAATGCTAAAATTAATTTGTGTTTTATTATTAATAATGTTTCTAACACCTGATTTAGAATAAATCTAATCATGTTTCTGCTTCCGCTCGTGTCTGGTTTCTTGTATTGTTTGGGGTTGAGATTTACTGATTTAGACTAAATGTGCCGAGGCTTTTTGGAAACTTATTTGATAATAAAAATTTAAAAGTCAAAAGAATTATATTTTAAAATTTTGAATAAATTTGAGAAATAATATAAAAATTCGGAATATAATAAATATTCTTCTTCTCATTTAATATTTTGACCCGGCGAGTTCGATTTCTGTAGCATTAAGTTGGAATTGAATTGTCACGTTCCAAAATGTTCTTCAAGTAGGTTTTGGTAGTGCATATATTTCTCATACGGGTATTTTATATTCCTCGTTTTGAATGACATCATTATATATATATAAAATATAAGATGGAATAAAATATAAAATTAAAGCGTAAATATTGAAATATTACAAGAAAAGAAGCTCTGCTACTTCAGATTTCTTCCCTTTTTTTTTTCATTGCTATGGCTGGCACACCAAAGGTCCAAAACGATGGCTTTTTTCCATGTTTTTTTTTTAAAAAAAAGAAATGAAGTATTTTCAATATTATTCGATGCTTTATTAATCAATCTCTCTGTGCTTTTGTGATCATCGAAAAAAGAAATTGAAGGAAAAAAAAGAAGAGAGAGCATGGCCTGGCAAGGTGGGCCATTGCAGCTCAAGTTTGGAGGGGCCTTTGGTTGATGTCTGTTAATTGTGTCTATAAATATACTATGCTGCATTTGCTTCTTCCAATACTCATAATTCATAAATAACTCGCCGCACACTTTCTCTCTCTCTCTCTCTCAACAAGATCAAATCATGGTACAAACTAAGAAGTTTCGAGGTGTCAGACAGCGCCACTGGGGTTCTTGGGTGTCAGAGATTCGTCACCCACTGCTGTAAACCGACTCTTTTCTACTTCCTCACCCATCAAAATCAAATTCATAATCACGCACTCATCTTTTCTTGATTTCATTTCCATATGTGACTCGAATATGAGAAAACCCTAGCCAGTCATTCTGTTTTCTTGATTTGTTGTTCTGATTTTCCGACAGGAAGAGGAGGGTTTGGCTGGGGACATTCGAGACGGCGGAGGAGGCCGCCAGGGCCTACGACGAGGCGGCGATACTAATGAGCGGCCGGAATGCCAAGACCAACTTCCCGGTTCCGCCCAATCAAGAAACCGGCAACGATATCTCTCCCTCCTCGTCAGCGTCTTCATCGCCCAACAATTCGAGAGCCGCTTCTCTCTCCTCGATTCTCAGCGCCAAGCTTCGCAAATGCTGCAAATCGCCGTCGCCGTCGCTCACTTGCCTGAGGCTGGACACCGAGAGCTCCCACATTGGGGTGTGGCAGAAGAGGGCCGGTTCCCGCTCGGACTCCAGCTGGGTCATGACGGTGGAGCTCGGGAAGAAGAAGAGCGGCGGTGATCAGAACCCCGCAGCCGCTCTGGCGGTGCAGGAGATCCCTCAGCCGCCATCGGCCGGGCCGGCGATAGAGATGGCGGGAGTGAGAGATGGGATCGATGAGGAAGAAAGGATCGCCCTGCAAATGATCGAGGAGCTTCTTAACAGGAATTAATCAATCAAAGCTAGATGGGTGGTTGCATGCATTTGCATACTCGATTAAACGTAATTAGCTAATAGTATATTGCGATTTATGAAGAAATTAATATTGGAAAAAAAAAGGATAAGGATACGAGTCATGGGATAAAAAGGGTTCACGACTTTGTCCAATTGGAGTAGAGTAGAAGGGTGTTTGATGTAGATTGTGAAGATGGATATTAATTCTATCTATATATCTATCTGTCCGTACGTACGTACCACACTACATATATATATATATATATATATATATATAAATATAGGCTGGCTTTCTTTGGGTTTCACAATTGAACTGTGAAATGTGTATACGAAATTCATGTGCTGTTCATCTCCATCTCTACATGTACACATGTAATGTGATTTGTTCTGCATTTGCAGAATCATTACTAATTTACTGTCATGGAATAAAGTGTTGTATCCTCAAATATGAATGAATTTCATGATTTTATCTCTCAATATCTTCTTCATTAGCATTCGTTATTTTATGATGAATAACAAATGAGGTTTCGCAGAATCTAACAGCAGATTAAGATAATCTATTATGGTTTTGAATCTTCATACAAGATTATTTATATAAATATACAATAAGTTGACCATTCAATATTTGGTTTAATTAGTTTATTAAATAGGCATTGGATGCATGAGAGAGTTGATGAAATGAAGCTGGGATTTGTAAGAAATAGAGGGAAGTAGTCAAAAATCAAAGAACCAAATATGGAAAGGGGAATAATTAAGAAGCAATTAATGTATAACCAGAGAAGATAGACAGAAGAAATAAAAATGAATCATGATCAGTACTCTTCACTCTGCATCATATGCATAATTGCATGTATATGTATATGTAATAATAATGAAAAAAGAAGAAAGAAAAGGGTTGATAAAATGTCATGTCGCAGGCGGCAATAGAGGAAGGGAGAAAGAGAGATGTGTGATGCCATGAATGTTGGATACTAAAATATAATAATAAGGTGTAAGCTGCAAAATATGGGTATTTGGAGCTATCACAGTTTAGGGAGGGATTGCAGTTTTGGGGGAGACGGTGCATGTGCTCCACATTCCTCAGAATCATATCCCCCTTTTTTGGATTGGTTTTACAAAGCCCATGCCCATCTGCACTCCAACTGCCGCTTATAATTAGATCATCAATAATTTTAATCTTTTACTTTTGACAGTTGACTATGGATTGGCCTAGGCTAGAGAGACAGTTTTTGATTGACTGTTTAATTTGGGGGGTCAAACAAAACTCATATTATATTATAGGTCTTTCCCTATTACTCTCAAACTAATCACAACTTATACACGTTGCACTTCCATCCCTAAATATAGGCTGCGGTTTGGTTTAATTATCCACTCCACACCCACTCATACTCTAAACATTAATTATCAATTAAAAATTTGAAATATAATTTAATCATTGGTTTATGATTTGAATCATGAGTTTTTTTACTTATCATTTGAAAATCTTCAAAATACTTTATTCGCAGTCGAAAGATTCTAAAATTCTTACTTCACAATTTTGAGATCCTTGAGGTTCAGCTACACCTGCATAGAGTTCCTTAGATGTTTCACTATTTCCAGTTTTATCTGTTTTTTGCTGCATTCCTTTTGGTTTTGAATTATGATGGTTTGGATACTGCTTATATATTACAAATAGTATGTAATGCTTTTCTATAAAAGAAGATAATTTAGAATATCTAGATTGTATTATCCCTATATAAAAGCTAGCCAAGTAAAATAAAAAATAAATAAATAACTCATCTGTGTATAACTATAATAAAAACGAATCCTTTAAAACTAAAGAACAAAAACCAATCCAAACTTAATATTGAGCAATAGAAACTAAATACAAATCACTCTTCCTTACAAAATCAGTTTATAAAGAGAGACATACCTCACCATTAGTAAATAATCCATCATGGATCAATGTTGGGACATATTTTACTCATCATGGATCATGGATCAAAGATACAGAGAAGAGCATAATTATTGAGAAGAGAAAAAACCATAGATATAGATAGTACTCATTCGTATCAACTTCTCATCACGTTTTAAAAATATACAGTACACTGTCAGACCAGAGAAGAAACTCAGAAAGGAAAGAAGAATACCAATCTCATGTTTGCTGCATTTGTTTTCGTAAATTTGCAAGGGGTCCATGAGTTTTTTCTTCAACCTTGTGCTTCCCACACACACACTTGCTAATGTTGAGATTTGCTCCACATTTCAGACATAGTCCTTTGCAGTCTGGATTGCAAACAACATCGATCGTGATCTCTATGTGTATCAGGTCTCTGATGTTTTTTGAGATGTCGATGACTTTTGCTTCTGGAGGAAAATACAACTGATCGTCTAGGTCGATTAGAGCATCATCATCATCTTCCTCACCTTCATTCATTTCAAAACTTGTTGCTTTTTCTTCCCCAAATATCATGCCCATGTTTATGGTCTCTGGTTCAGATATGGGTTCTTCACACAGTAGAAGGGCAAAGTTTGAGTAGACACTCTGAGCAGCTGGCTCGCCACACCTTCAGCAATCATAAATGACAAAACTAGCACATTTGAGAGATATTGAATGAAAAACCAAATAACAAGCTTATACCAAAAACTATTGGTGCTAACGACAAGTACTTAAGCGCCTAACAGTGTGAGGCATATCACATCATGCTGACTAAATTTGGACCATACATGAAAACATGCTGGACTACATCATATGAAAGCCTAGGGGAGAAAGGTGGATGGGCATGTTTTGTAGGGGTAGCAGATTGAAAATACCAGCTTTCAAGCTCCTTTAACTAACAAGATTACCGTTTACAGTTCGAACAAGATCTTATTTTTTTCTTCCATACCAAGCCTTATTTCATACTAATCAATCAGTGTGCCTATCCTATTGAAATAATTTGGCATACAACTGAACAACCAATAAGCTCCAATCATGTACACGTTGCGGATCTGATGTTCCCTTAGCAAACAAAAAAAACAACTCCAATCATGTAAGTACTAAGTAATTGTGAAAAACAAGATTAATGTTGAAGATGAATGGTAGGTGGCTATGACAGTCAGATAAGGCTTACACTTGTGAACTTCCGACTCCATAAAGTTACTCAGCACGTGTTTTCCAGAAACAGTTGTTGCACTGGGTTACTGATAAACACTCAATTTGTGCATTTACTGCCGTGAATTTGCTAAATATTTGCCTTGGATTGGATCCTTCAGCGACATTTCTGTGCCTAATTCATATTCTTCTGTGAAAATATTACGTTTGGTTTGGTTTAGGGTTGTCTATACAGGATTCACTCACAATCGAGTTGTTTACAGGACATAACTGAGTATTATGGAGCCAATTGATGTTTGTTTGCATCGGGAAGAGGAAGAAATGGGAAAAGACCAAAGAAAAATGTAATTTCCTCTCGTGACGGAAACGGCGACCCAAAATACGAACTCGGCGGTCGCCAAGTTCACAAATGCGTCGCCGATCAAAGTACGAAGACTGAAGATTCACGATCGAACACTATGGTGCTTTAGTTCTATGTTTTCTTCTTCTTTGTATATTTGTTTCTCTTTATTGATGAAATTTAGCATGTCTGGCTAAATCCACTTTGGATTCTAGGGTTTGAAGATGTATTTTATGCATAAGTTTATTTAATTCAATTTCTCTTTTCCATTCGCATTTTAATTATCCTGGGTTTTGATTATTTGCTTGATATTGGCCATTGATGGCAAATTAATCGATATTTTTTAAACTGAGAGGTCTAGGTTTATCAATAGGTTTTACAGGATAATTAGATTTGATAATTTGAATATCTAAGAGGAATTTGAATTATAGAAAGGTTTAAAAATCTGAGGTTTTAATTAAGATTAAAATTCTTTTTGCACATGTGAGAGGAGTCTTTAGGAATTTTATTTTAATGTTATAGTTTAGAATTTGAGAGAATCGTCTTATAGCATATTCGTGATTAACCCATGTGTTTGGAAATTAAATTGGATTTGGATTGAATAAATGCTTTGCATAATTATTCATTATAGTGGATAATCCTGGAATCCTGTTTTCTCCATATTTCCTTAATAATCTTTTATTGCCTTTTTAATTATTTACTTTCAAGATTGTCTAGCTTAATAAATCAACATTTTTATCAAAGTTTCTAGATAGTAGCAAGATACCTGTGTTAGAGATATGAGTCTGCAATCCTTGTGTTCGATATTATTTATTACTTGTCATCTAAAATGGTCTGCACACTTGCAGAATAACGTGTTGTAAAACACACTATACAACTAATTTCTTTCCTTTAACCCTTATGGGGTTTTGGGAGAGGGGGGGGATCATCCAGTGATAGAGATACTACTCAATTACTCGTGAGCAGTTAAAACTTTTATTAAATTTTTTTTACATTAATTTAAATATGTACACCCTATATGT
Source organism: Plectranthus barbatus (assembly GCA_026898455.1). Lineage (NCBI taxonomy): Eukaryota > Viridiplantae > Streptophyta > Magnoliopsida > Lamiales > Lamiaceae > Plectranthus > Plectranthus barbatus. The sequence goes on along the minus strand of JAPKLW010000104.1, from coordinate 680,279 downwards.
CCCCATGGAAGCCAAACCCAAGGGCGGACTTATGTGAAATTGTGTACCCCCAAAATTTTATTTTATTATTAATATATATATATATATATAATTATTATTCATGCATTTTTTATTATTTATTTATATATATCTTTATATAATGTACCCCCAATTTAATTTAATTTTTATATTGTGTCCTCAACTGTAATTTTCTAGATCCGCCACTGCGAACCCATGGCCTCTTGGTCATAGGTAAAGTGCTTTCACCACTGCACCCCGAACAAGGGACCGGTTATAACTTTTATAGAGCATCATTTCGAGGACAGTCTTGTTAATTGAGATATTTTGGCACATAGAACCTTAAAAGATTTGAAAATAGGATAAGGTTCCAGGCATTTAGCATCTCTACAAATATAACAAGGGAATCTACCATTGTGGAGTTATTACAACGATTTATGATGAAGTCTTAGAAGACAAAAAACCTAAATCTTTGATAAAAATGACATAAGGTTCCTAAAAATCTGTTAATTTAAACAGATTTGGCCAATCTACTGTAGCATGGTTTGTTTATCAGGTTATCAGAATTCAATGGCACAGACAATGACATAAGAAGACATATAGATAAATCTTAACAGATTACAATTAAATATCTGAATTAACCTACTTTAGACTCATACATGAAAATGTATATCATGTTATAGTTGAAGAATTACCAAGGATCTGGTGTCTATTGTCCATTTGCACATATACATGTGATATGCAATTTTGAGTGACAAGGGAGTTGAATCCTTGGTAGGGTATAATGTAACTAATGTACCATAAATAAAGCCTTCTAAACCCTTAAAATGGGATATATACATCTTCCATGATATTGCACGCTTCAACTAATTTGATATGATGACCGACGTGACGAATTGCACCAATTGGAAAATCATGTCACTTAAAGGGTGTTTAAGGCTAAGCTTTTTTTTAAGAGCTTGACTCGATAAAATAAAACAGAGCATTTGAACCAAATCTGTAATTGGTTCACAAATCTGAAGACTTAGCAATTGAAACCGTGAAACCTCGAAAGGTACAGCCTAAAAGTGTTGCTAAATGCTTGAATGCAAAAGAGAGGAACACACGTATGAGAATAGATAATTACACAATAAGAACCTATTTACTATTGATAAAAGTTTCTCTATGACTACACAACAGCTGGTAAAGGCCCTAACTCCACAAAAATGTTTCCTTTCACTAATACCAGCATTTACTAGAGATGACGAATTAGCAGTTTCGTAGAATTGTAAAACATTATGATCGAGCTGGAAAAATAAAAATAAAGTCCTATCCAGTTGATGAAGAAAATTACACACAGCCTTGGGGTTAGGAAGCTTAAATCCAAAATAGCAAGGTCCACTCCTCTACCTCCCCAAGATTTGGAATGCAGGATGAAAATATTTTCTTTTGATATTCCTGTCATTTTCTAATTCAACCGTTTAACAATATTTCAAGTGGCTTGCATTTAGCTTTAACTTTTAGCTGCAAGAATTAGGCTTAGGCAATCAACATGATAAACTCATTTTTCAAGGGTATATTTCAGGTTCATTTAATTCAAACAAACTAGTTTCCGAGTTTTCCATGATCCTAACATCCCAAGTTCTTCGTCCCAACCTTTAATAAGACAATGCTAGTAATAACTTAACTTAGCAAGTAAGAACAAACCCCACCATAGAAACAAAGAAGCACTTATAATTTTGTGAAGAATACAGTAGCATCCGTTGCTACAGACACAACAAATTTCTAGCACAAACCACTTAATCAAGTCAAAGATAAAGAACGACACAAAACCTTCTTTCAAATTAATCTAGCCCACATATTTAATCCATACGAACACCATACCTGTTGCAATTCAGAGAAATCACGGTTCGAGCGATTCCATCCAACCTCAACTTCTGCCTCTTCCGAGTGACATCCACCGAAATCAAAACCGGCGTCCCGTTGGGATAATCCGTCACGGGCTTCACCAGTCGCAAGCCCATTTCGGAAGCCCGAGTTCTGGACAGGCCTGAAGAGACCTTTCCTAAACCCAGCCTCTCAAGAGTGGTGCAGTACTCCAAATGCGACGCGGCGGCGTTTCTTCTGTACAGAATGGCGCCTTCCCACGGGCATCCCTCGTCGTTGTCTTCTTCAATTTCTTCGTCTCCGAGTTCCCAGTCGCTTACGGAGGATTCTTCGAAATGCGGGGCGAAGTGAGAAGTGCTGCCGCAGCAGAATTTTGTGGGGGCTGGACTTGATGGGGTGAATCGTTTCTTTAGGATTGTGTTCGCGGCCCGGTTCAGTTTGATGGATTTGTGGAGGATTATGTGATGGTGGGAGTTGAATTTGGTGGGAGGAAGAGACGGCAATGGGGCGGCGGAGGCGGAAGCTATGTGGCGGAGCATTTTCTCTTCCGGTATGGAGGGTTTAACATCGTTTTTTGGAAAGATTTCAATCTATTTCATTCACAAGTTGGGATTTTGCAAGGTGACAAAATTATCTTTTTGGATTTATATATATAAAAAAAATTCACTTTTTTTTCATTCCAATTTTTACTGTCTTGGTAAATAGTATATAAAATATATTGGCAAGAATCGCAACTCAATGCATATTTATTTAATCATAATGTTCCACATTTACAATTTAATAATTATATTTAATTTCTATTAGATTAATGTCTAATTTTTAAAAATCTAATAATTTTGTTTTGATACCATATCTATATCTATCTATATATATATTAAAACAAAACCGGATGATAAATATGTAAAATACTATAAAATAACTGAAATACAATTGATGTAATAACAAGCTATATGTCTGGTATAACCATACCATAATTAATGTCAAATCAGTTACACTTTTTTTTAATATTTATATTAATTGAGATATATTAATTTAAAATAAATCAAATTAAATATCTATAATATAAAATTAAATAATATCTTAGAACATATTTAACATTATTTTTGGATGTACCTCATATTCAAATAATATAATTTTTAACAATTTAAATTAAATATCTATTAAATAAGGTTTTAGGACAGATCTAAGATTATTTTTATATCAATTATGATTAGATTATAATCAATCTATAACCTCAACATATCTATATATCTAAGATTCGTTTTGATAACAATTATTTTTTATATTAATTTATGATTTATTTTAGTAAATTTTATAAATATCATTAGGAAATAATATCCCCCAAATTAATTCCAATAAATAATTGGTATCGAATTAAATAATATTTTTAAATAAATCAAATTAAAATATTTTTAAGGAAATAATATTTTTTTCATCCTTATTTTTTTAATTCTTAATGATATGTTTTGATTGTTTTTTTATTTAATTGTTCGGTTAAATATGCATCAAATTTCAATAAAATCAATTAGGAGATTATATTTATCAAGTGAGAAAATATATATCTATATATTTATTTTATTAATAAATTTAAAAAATTTATTCAAAATATATTAATTAGAAAAATATTTTAATTAAGTCAAAACATAGAGAAAAATAATGTGTTTTTATGATAATGCATTGTACAATAACTATATTGAATAAATTTTATTTAATTATAATTTGATAATCATAATCATTTCCAATTATATATATTTTAGTAAAAAATATTTTAATAAATTATATATATATATATATATATATATATACTAGATATTAGATATTTGAATAACAAGCTAGCATTGAAATATATCCTTCTTTCCCCTTTCATAAAAAAAATAGTCACAACATGTGATTGATCGTCCAGTTTTATTTTCATTTGTTTTTTTAAAACAATAATTTATTATTTTAATTTTTGATGTGTGAAGATGAAATTATGTATTAAATATAGAATATAGGCAGTATAATACTGTATACATATATATCAACTCAATATTGTTCACAATAATCCATCCCACATTGATTGTGAGAAGAAAATTACCGTGGGCATTGTTCTATAAAATGGGAAGCCCAATACTACTAATTTTGTTATATTTCTTGGCATTTTTTATAAGATCAAGTGTAATAATTATTCTTATCAGTTTAATTTAATATTTTATTGGTAGCTAAAATTAATGTTGTGAACATCTTCTACTCATAAAGGGGTCATGCGGTCCTCGGGGTTAGTCGGGTCGTCATATAGCACAAAGGTAGGCAGAGAGAATCGCACAAAGATCTCGGTCTCAGGAATATCAACAATGAATTGTGAGCCAACATATTGAGTGTGATGGTCGTCTCGGGTGCTGAACCCTAATGATCCAGGTCATGATTATCTTAAGTATATTAACTCTCCAATCAAGTTGTCTTTCTCTCTCAGTTATGGTTTGTGTGGCTGTGTCTGGCATTGCCTTTGACACGAACTCCGCGTTGATCCGTTCATCTTGGCATCAACGTTCCAGTTAAAGTAAATGTAAAATTTATCATAATAAATTATGCACTTCAATTCAAGCTAGGTCATTATAATTATTTGAACATCTTTTAGTTTGATTGTAAAAAAAAAAAAAAAAAATACTCTTGGAAATGAGAGGGGTGTCCTTTTACAAGCATAAAGAGATAGTCGACTACATCATATTAAGCTTAAACTAATCATAGCAAAATACTTGCCCTTCTATCTTTTCTACAATAGATGTCAATTGTTTGTTCGACCCCAATAATTATGGAATTGGTTAAACGGGCAATAAGTCTAATCCATTCTTCTTGGTGGGCTCGACCTTAGCCGACGAGCCCATCAACAAAATTTTTGGGCCGACGACGTTTGGCGGATTCTTTGAGCTAAGCCAGTGAATTGGGTCATTATGGCTAAGCCCCAACATATACTATATAAATCTATATTAATTTATATTATACTATGTTATCACACAATTTTATATTTTAAATATTATTTTTTTATAAATTAAATATCAAAATAATATTACTTTTGATATAAAAAAAAAACTTTCCACGCATCGCGTGGGTGCAATATTAATTTTTTTAAATCTTAAAACAATCAAAATTTAAATTGAATAAATACAATTTCATTATTTTATCGTATGTAATACGTGATTTAAGTTATTTGATTTCTAGGATTTATGATATTTATGTACTCCCTCCGTCCCAATCTATTGGTCACTCTTTCCGTTTTCGTCCGTCCCGATCTATTGGTCCTCTTTCTATTTTTGGCAAAATTATAATATTTTTATATTCATTTTAATTATATTAAAAAAAAACATGAAATTCCTAAACTACCCTTGAAACCCTAAATTTTTTTACCCCCCTACCCCCACCGATCTATTCGATTGAATAATCGAATAGATCGAAAATCTTCGTTCGATCCCTATTTTCTGAGCGAACCCTAAACCCTTTCTCCTCTCTTCGTTTGATCCGCCGTCTTCTCTTCCCCTCAAATCGGCCGTCCATCTAGCGGTCGCTGCCCCTCTGACCGCGATAATGAATCCCCCGGCCGCCGGTTCTTTGATTGCAGACGAAGAGCTGTCTGCGAAGCCCTCGATTCTTCTCTCTTCGTTTGATCCACCGTCTTCTCTTCCCCTCAAATCGGCCGTCCATCTAGCAGCCGCCGCCCCTCTGACCGCGATGATGAAACCCCCGCCCGCCGGTTCTTCGATTACAGACGAAGAGCTGCACGTGATGACGAACCCCCCGGCCGCCGGTTCTCCGCCACCAGTCTGCCGCGCAGGTGATGTTTCTTCGACCGAGATCTGTTTTCGTCCTTGCTCTCTTCACTCATTTACTGAACCGATCCCTTCTGATTCATGCGCCGATGGATCCGATGCCGCCGGAGGCTTGGAGGCGGAGATTGGCAGCCCAAATGAGCGTATTTTTCTGAGTGGGCCATACACCAAGGAGTGGGAGTGGCTGGCGTTCGAAGCAGAGGCGTTGAGGCTTGAAAACGAAGAGATCAAGGCGGTGGTTCGACAATTTTGGGAAATATACTTTCCCAACATCCGGTTATTTCTAATCACTTGATGGCTTTTACTTGTTGCTTCTGGTTTGCGATGATTTCTATGTTGGTTGTGGTCTGCGATCAATTTTTGCTGCTTGTGGTCTGCGATCAATTTGCTGTTGGTTTCTGGTATTCGATGATCACTATGGGGCTGTAGGTTGTGGTATGTGATTTCTATGTTGGTTGTGGTCTGCGATCAATTTTTGTTGCATGTGGTCTGCGATGAATTTGTTGTTGGTTTCTGGTCTTCGATGATCACTATGGGGCTGTTGGTTGTGGTCTGTGATCATCTATTGTGGTCTGCAGTGGTTGTGGCTGATTCTTTTAATTTGCTGTTGGTTCTGTAGTGGGAATTTGTGGCTAATGATCTGAAATGATGCAATTGTACAATCTGCACACACTTCAGATACTACAATTAAATTGCTTTACACAGCTTTGGAGTGGTTTCAAACATTGATTGGTTGTTGATTCTGTTTGCAAGCTAGTCTTAAATCATGTCTCATTCAACAATTGAATGGTTGTTGTTTCTGTTTGCAAGTTGTTCTTGAGTCATTCACATTCATACATATAAAAGCTTTTCTTTACATTAATGCATCTAAAAGCTTTACAAAAAAACTTGAGCTTTCAACCTCTGCACCATTCATGTGATCACTAATCCTAAATCAACAATCAGCTTCTCCAATCCTTGTGTATGCCCCTGCTGCATTAGGTACTCTAGGCTTTCCTTAACCAAAGCCTTAGGTACTTCTAGATCCTTAGGTAATTCATTCAGCAACAATAATGAATTCTTCTTCATGTGAGGGATTTTGTAGTTGTTGCATCCTTTAACTGTCATAATCTCCTTCAAGCAGCACTGTAAGGATAGGAAAACTTTGTTTAGAGTCATTGCTTCAAGAGTATTGAAGCTACTAATGACTGCTTTGACTAAATCTGTGGCATCCCTGCATTGATGTTGCTGCTGTAAGTTTTGAATTGCTCTAAAAAATCCTAAGTCATTCACATTGCAATCTGGGCTGTTTGGTGGTTGTTGAACCAATGATATCTTAAACCCATCACCATTCCCAACTGCTTGAATTGAGAAAGGTTTACCTCAATTTTTCTGTGGCTGATTCTTTTCATTCTTTTGTTAACTGCATGCATAACTTCACCTCTTTCCATTTGTTTTGTTGCAGATTCCCAAATCCTTGATATGCTTCTCTTGCTGCAGTTGAAAATGGAGGCAGCCTCAACAATTTTCCCCCTCTTTGGTTTGCCATTGATGCAATTCCCCAGCAAGAATTGCATAATTTCCTCCTTCTTTGAAGCTGGAATGTCTTTGTTTGTACCCATTTTTTGTAATTTCTCATAGGATGTGTAATGGTTTAAGTTGCCTCTCTATTTATAAACATGTAAAGCTGCTGTTTGGTCCTGCAGTTGAATATTTTGGCTCTAACTTTTTGATCATTTCAGCTCCCGCCAAAATATTTTGGTGGGAGTTTTAAATCTCAGCTTTTCAGTTTTTTTTAGTTGGCTTTGTAATTGTAGTGCCCTTTTTGGTCATTTACACCCTTTTTATTTCCACTCAAGTTTTATATCATCAATATTTTATTAATTTTTTCCATTTGCATTGGTTTGTGTGTAAAAAGGAAAGGGGCCAATACATAGGGACAGCGGAGTACTAGATTTATTTCCAAAATTCACATAATAAATCTACAAAAAAAAACATGAAAGCGAAGGGTTGAGGAGTCTTCACTCGACTCGCCACCAAACCTGGGACGTGGCTAACGCTAAAGTCCTCAATCTTAACCCACCAACAAACAGACGACCGATCTCTCTCTCTCTCTCTCTCTCTCTCTCTCTCTCTCTCCAACTATCTACACCTCGTAAGCTTCACAGGTTTAAGCTTCACTCTTGGTAATAATCATGAAACCCCTGTATTTTGTGCTACTTCTGGCTCTCATCTTCTCTTCTGCTCAATCAAGATCCATAATTCCACGCCCTCAGCCTCACCCATCCCTCAAAACCAACGCAACCCAGGTGTCAAGATTTGTGCTTTCGTTTCAATTGCACTTCTGCATTGCAATTTTTTATTTTGTCGAAACCTAAATTGTTATGGGTGTTTGCAGAATGCGGGAACTTGTTCGTATTCTGTAAGCATTAGGACCAGCTGCTCGTCTACTCGATACACTCGAGATCATATCAGTCTTGCCTTCGGCGATGCTTATGGGAATCAGGTTCTCATTTCTGCTTCCAATATTTCATCACTATTAGTATTTGAGGCCATTATTTGAATGATCGTATCTTCATTTTTTTGTAACTTCAGCCAGTTTATAGGTGTTATTTCCCAAGATATTGCATGCAATTTGAAGTTGGTCCTTGGGAGTTGTGATCAATTAGCTCAGATTTCTGAGAAATTATTTGTTGTTTGAAAAATGCAACCTTTTCTTCTTGTAGAATACTAGAGGTAATAGGTTTTTTGGCTATCTTTGATTGATGCATAAAAGTGCATTACTGAATCAAATTTGCATCACACCCTACATTTTGTATGAACTTCTATATGATGAGTTTGTATGTGCAAACAACTGCATTGCTAATATTATCATGCATTTAACAGAAAGGCTTAAAGAAAATAAAGAAAGTGGAACTTAATGAAAAGAATCTATCTATGGAAGAACTAAAACAGAGTTGGCACCAATTATAATTAAACTTCCTACCGTTGTTCAAAGGTTTGCTTTTTTACCAGTAAGTGATAATACTCTTTATCTATCTATAGGTTTATGCACCACATCTAGATGATCCAGCTTCAAGGACGTTTGAGAGTTGCTCGACCGATACATTTCAACTGAATGGTCCGTGTACATACCAGATATGCTACTTGTATCTCTACAGAAGTGGCTATGATGGATGGATGCCATACGATGTTACAGTCCATGGATACAACTCGAATCCCGCCACTTTCTATTACAATGTAAATATTCCTGGAGATATTTGGTATGGTTTTAATTACTGTTCTGGCACAAGAGTTGCTTCATTGGCAATGAAGTGAACTTAGGTCTCAGCTTGGTGGTTGTATCATGTATGCCACGTCGTGAATAAGAGGATGGTGACGATGATCACTTCTTTGTTGATTGATTGAGCAGACCTAGTTCTTCTATCCAAACCCAACTCTTGAATAACCACTATTCATGTTTAACTCTGTGCATCGCAATCAATAAAGGCATATGGCATCTGTTGCTTGCATCTCTTGCATCCTCAGAACTTTAGACATTTTATATGTTTGGCTGTATCTGCTGGTGTCTGTTGATATATATAATATCAGTCTGTTTCTTACAATGATTCTGAAGCAAAACATTCTTGCTGTAGTGATGCTTATTGAACTGGACCTGAGACGAATCTCGCAGGTCCGTGGGGATGACATTAACCCTTGTTTGGTTACACTCATTAAATTATTTGTTAATAAATGTGGAAGCCTATAGAGTCTCCCTCTCTCTCTCTCCAATTATGTCACCTCTTGAACTTTTAGTTCTAATACTTACCTAGGAAAGACTGCCGAGGGCCTTAGCTTTCTCCCTGAGGATGAATTTCTGAATCTTGCCCGTTGAGGTCTTGGGTATGTCCTCGAAAAGGACGGTCTTGGGCGCCATATAGTGAGGTAAATGGTGTCTACAGAACTCCATTATTTCTTCACTGCTCACCTCAAATCCATCCTTCAACTTCACAAAGGCGCAGGGTGTTTGCCCCCAGTGATTGTCTGGTCTTGCTACAACCGCAGCTTCAAGAACTCCCGGGTGACGGTACAGAACCGTCTCCACTTCCACGGTGCTTATGTTCTCCCCACCAGATATCACGATATCTTTCAATCTATCCTTCACCTCTATGTACCCGTCCTCGTGTTTCACACCGGCATCTCCACTTCTGAACCATCCTCCACCGAATGCTTCTTCTGTAGCTTTCACATCTTTAAGGTATCCGCTCATTACAGTGTTTCCTCTAAACATTATCTCACCCATTGTTGCACCATCAGCTGCTACACTCTCCATAGTCACAGGATCTCTGACGTCCACTTCCTCTAGGGCGTAGTGCTCCACTCCTTGTCTTGCTTTCAGCTTATACTGATCTTCTCTTCCCAAGGAGTCCCATTCCGGTTTCCACAGGCACGATGTGCCTGGGCCGTATGTTTCTGTGAGGCCATACAAGTGTGACACCCTGAAGCCTAGCTCCTCGATCTGAGAAAGGATCGATGGCGGTGGTGGTGAGCCACCAGTCATTATCTCAACCTTGTGAGGCAGTAGCTTCCGGTCACTAGAGTTTATGATCATGTTCAAGACTGTTGGCGCCCCGCCCATGTGAGTGACCTGATTAAGGGCAATGCTTTCGAATATCTCTTTAGGGGAGACGCGTCTCAGGCAGATGTTGGTACCACCTACAGCTGCCAAGCCCCATATCAGGCACCATCCATTGCAATGGAACATGGGTACTGTCCACAGGTAGACGGGCAACGAGCTCATCCCGTGAAGAGACAATGTGGCCAGGGCATTCAGGTAAGCGCCTCTGTGGTTATAAATCACCCCTTTGGGGCGTGAAGTTGTGCCAGAAGTGTAATTAACACTGATGGGATCCCATTCGGTTCTTGGCTTTATGGCTTTGTATTCAGCATCTCCACTGGCGAGAAGAGTCTCATACTCGTGATAATCAGAAACAGAAGTGGATTGAGATTTGGTGTCCTGTTCAGGAATCAAGACAAGAATTGGTGGTTTTTGATTGTTTTTGGCGAGAAGATGGAATGCTCCCTGAGCAATGTGAAGCAACTGGTAATCAACGAAGATGATCTTGGCTTCTGAGTGGTGCAGCAGGACTGAGATCATGGACGAATCGTGGCGAGTGTTCAAAGTGCAGATAACTGCTCCAGCCATTGGCACTGCAAAATGCAACTCTTGCATTGCAGGTATGTTAGGGGCCAGGACTGCTATCTGTCCAACAAAATATCATCATAATTCATAAGCCACATAAGAATACACATGAATTCTACAACAATCTCATCTCCCAGATGCAGGGCAGGTCCATTTAGATTACAATTAAACGATAATGCAAGAAAAAAGGCAATGAAGCAGGCTGTTTCTTCATTCCTTGTTGATTAACATGAGGTAGTTTCACTTCCCGACAAAACCAAAAAACTCATGAAACCTATTTATCTGAAATGAGTAAAAAAACATGGTTAAAGTCTAAATTAACTGACCACATCGCCGCGAGAAACCCCCAATCCGGCCAAGGCAGAAGCCAGCTTAACACATCTGGAGTGAGTCTGCTTCCATGTTAATTCTGCAGAGCCATACACAACGGAAGTTCGATCTCTGTACACCTTGGCAGCTCTTTCCAGAAAGCTGACCGGCGACAGCGGCGCGTAGTTCGCAGGACACCTCACCATGCCTTCCATAGTCAAATCTTCAGACAATTCACTAAAGAAGCGCGGATTCACAGGAATTTTCTTGAAGAAGCAACTGATGGAGGCGATTGAGCTCCATCGCCGGAGATAGTAGTTCATGCTGGCGGAATCGTGAAATGGGGGAATTGATGTGAGTGTGAAGGAGCCGAGAGTTCGCAGATGTGGACAAAGGGGTTTTGTCGAGGACACAATCAAGCTGATGCATGCAATTGCTATCGCTATCGCTCACTAATTTTTACCGATTATTTGTCTCTCTCTCTCATATGTCTTTTTCTATTCTCAACTCTCAACAAAGTATTTCTCTCTCTTTTTTTTTTAATCTTTAGGATAGTCTATTTTTTAAAATTTGATATTTTCATTTAAAACTCATCTAAAATCTCCTTATTGTATCTCAATTAAGATATATGCAATTATTGATTTATGGTTACATTTTAGCTTAGTTAACAATTAGTCGCTAGAGTTGATTATTTGATATTGTTAATATTATTTTCTGCAATGTGTAGTACAAACGTTGGGAAATATTCCAATAAATGTGATAATTGTACACGAAGAATTTTAACTTATTTATTCTATTTTACTAGAGAAGAACCCTTAATTCATAGTTCAATCATATAACTGGGATGTCAATTAATAAGTTGATTTGAGTAAAACAACAATCACAATCAAAATACGATGATAAGATTGAGTTAATTCCAAATTAAGATGCACTAATTTTTTTTAATCTATTTTCTTTATGACAAATTCTCAGATGAGACGGTCATCATTTTTAGTGTGAGGCGAATTTAATATTTCTTTGTTGCAAATAATGTCATTCTTAAAAATGAAATGATGTATTTAACTTATTGGAATGATGTATTAAGGTCCGTCTCACAATAATAAAAAATGGTGAAACCGTCTCTCAGGAGACCAACTCTTTCTTTATTGATTAATGCTGATTCAGGCTGATTATATTATTATAAATTCTATATATTAAGTAATAATGAAAAAATAAGTCGGATGCAGTACCATGTACACTATATAAGCAGAGGCGGATCCAGAATTTTCAAGTTGGGGGTACGATGTATAAATAAAGTTAAAAGATAAATAATTATTATTTAATATTCAAAGTCCTATAATTTGAAACTATTCAAATAAAACTACAATGGCAACTGGATCCGACAAGTCTTCAATTTCTGAAAGCGATCTATGATATCATCATCCGGAACTTGTAGAAAATATATTTCTAAATGAAAGTGACATGAAATTTGGAATCGACCAAGAAGTTCTGTTTATTTTTGCTTTCTTATGGAAAATGGTTCGAAGATCAAACTTTATCATTATCTTTATTTTCAAAATTAGATATTCAAAGGGTGACTCTAAGTTATTTCTCTTTTTATAAAGTATGTAAAATTTTAAATATTGAATAAGTTAGTATATGCTCAACAAATTTTAACAATAGGAGGAATGATATAGCAAATTTATGCACAACAAAGTATAAATCATTAATACAAATTAACAAACTCATTAATCCTAAACCCTAATCATTTTAATAGATGAAAATATATATAATATATCTAGTAAACAATTTTTTTTTGGGGGTACAACTCCACACATACATCCGCCCCTGTATATAAGATATATAGTTTAACGTATCTGTAAAAAAATGTCAACCATTTCCACCTATATAAATTTTGACAAAAGGAAATTGAATTCCAACCAAAGGATTGGGCACGCACTTCGAGTTTATACAAATGGCGAGATTCGAGGTCCACATATGAAATAAAAAGATTATATGTAACTAATAATTTTAATTAGATTTACGCCAAATAAAACATGCATAATCTTGATTCTTGGAGATTAAACAACGACTTCTTCGACGTGAGCGCATTCTTCTCTTTGACCCACGTGTTTGCATGTGATTCCACTATCATTCATTCTCATTTTTGGGTATTTAGGCAAGTGTGTGTATATATATGGGGAGGAGAGAGACATATATGTATTAATTTAGCATCTTAGTTTAATTAAATTAAATTTCATTAGTCGTAATTTAAAGGAAAACCTTCCACATGTCAATTGCCTTGTGCGTTAGAGAATGTCACATGCACAAAATTTGAATTGCACGTAACACTATTTTTTCTAATCAATTAACAAATATGGGTGTCTCGTAAATTAGGGGCTGCATCTAACCGTCCGAAATGTGATCCAACGGCTGGATGCGCACGACCAATGTTGGTTGATCAATTACTTCCTCCTCCCAATCTCAATCTCTTTTGTTCCACTTCATTAACTTAGATTGGCAGAAACGAGGAACGAATTAAATAGTGATTAATATTCAATCTCTTGAAGAAATCGAGTAATGATCTGTGCCTAGAAAATCTTCTTCTTTATAAGCGGTGCTTATGGCTCAACAATCACACCATAATTGTACGGAGAAGTCGCTGTTTTTCAAGCTAATTACTAATGTCCCTTGCTACAATGGTGACTTCTCTTCTTTCACGTGTATAGACAAGGCTGCTTTCACCACTCCACCCTAAGTAAGACGTCTACTTATTACATTCGTTTTGTTGCAGGGTTATCGTCTTGCCATTTTCTTGTTATTATCGTGCATGGCATCTTGTGCACTTGGAGCATCGAAGATTTTCAATGTTTTGAGCTACGGAGCTATCGGAGATGGAAGAACTGATGACTCGCAAGTAATCACTCAAACACACACACACATATAATAATATATTATATGCATGTGTTATGTATGTATGCCTAGTTCTGATTGTAATCATTTGAAGCAAGACTGGATGATGCCAATTTGTAATAATTAATTAAATAGAGGGTTATGTATATATTTCAGGCATTTTTGAAGGCATGGAAAGCAGGGTGCGAGGATCAGGGTCAATCAGGTGTCCCAGTAGTTTATGTACCTGCAAAGAAGACCTTCCTTTTGCAGCCCTTCACATTCAAGGGCCCATGCAAGTCCTCTCGTATTTATATGCTGGTATATATATTTGTTGCCTTTTCTCTTAATTTAATCGCCCCTTCTCATCTAATTACTTATTCTTTAATATATATATATATATATATATATATATATATATCCATTCAATAATATATATACACACACAAGCATGTGGAATAACTCATGATGAAGAGGATCAAATGTTTTATCAAATTCTCCATGCTCAATGATAATATTGAATATAGAGAGTAGTCCACAAATTCCGAGCCCATTATATTTATATAATTATTAATCTAAAATAAAAATAAACTTTGATGGTCCAGTCTTCAAGGTTTTGTTACCCCATTCACGTGTTGTTGATGATGCCAACCACATTAGACAAACATCCCATCTTTCACGGGAATTCATTATTTCTTACATACATTTGCTAATTTTATAAGCCCAGATATCAGATTTTCCATGGATGTGGCGTAAAGTAAAAATAAAATAAAATTTTGCAGGTGTCTGGAAATATGGTGGCACCGGTAAAAACAGCATGGAATGGGAAACAAGTAGAAGGATGGATGATATTTACTAGTGTGAGCGGACTTGTTATCAAAGGAAAAGGCGTATTCGATGGCCGTGGCTCCTCCTGGTGGCCTACTAACCCTTGCTACGACGATCCCGCTCATGTAACCTATCGATATCCATATCTATATCTATATATATAGCCAGTTCTTACATTAATATATATTTTGATTTTTTATAACTAAACATAATACTAAGTTGGCATAATTTGTTAATGTGCAGGGTGTTCTGTGCAAGGGACCGCCTGTAAGTGAACCAATTTAATTGTCACAAATTAATTAATATTCCATATATGTTTGAATTGCATTGAATTAAATATCCGAATAAACTATGAACTTTCTTTATAAGGTAGGTGATATTTCATTATAAAATGCACTATAATAAAATATCACCCATCACACATATTATAATAAAAAGTTTATAATTCATTTACGGTATTTAGTTCAAAAACGAATACAACTCTGGATGTGCTAATGTTAATGTTGGGTGGTGAAGGGAATGATATTCCGGAGATGTAACGGGCTACGACTAGATGGATTTTCAAAAATAAATGGGCCAGGCACCCACATCTTAATTATGTCCACTAATGACGTCGTCGCCTCTAATCTCCGCATAATCGCCCCTGGTGACAGCCCTAATACGGATGCCATTAACATCTCCGGCTCTACCAAAGTTCGAGTCACCAATTCTTTCATTGCAACAGGTTTTTCATATTACTGCACATTAATGGATTTTTAGTGATAATTAATTTGTTAATTGGTTTTTTTTTTTTTTTCAAAAGCTAAGTGATGATATGATTAAGTTGTTAATCTATTTATTATTTAGTGATGAGAAATGGAATATTGTAGGTGATGACTGCATTGCTATTTCAGCTGGATCTTCCAATGTTGATATTAATGGAATTACATGCGGGCCGGGTCATGGTATAAGGTCCGTTTTCCACAATCCTATTATGGTGTCGTCTCCCTTAGTTTGACTGCAATTTCAATAATTAAATATCTCAAGTTTAAATACAATCCACACATTTTCAAAATTACCAAAGCTTATTATAACTTAATCGTACGCTCCATAATTAACATGTCATTCACATAAAAATAAATAAATAATCACAAAGCAGTCCGTGATACTTTCAAGTGAACGAGATATCTATGAGTTGAACTCTATTCACCCTTCTCTAAGGTGAGCATTCGGTTATTTTGGTCGTTTTTGCCTAAAAAATAATCGAACCGAAATAACCAAATTTTTTTTGGACACAACCGAACCAAACCGAACAAGGCTGATAACCGAACCGAATTTCCAGTTCGGTTTTCGGTGCATAATTTCGGTTATTTCGGTTTAAACCGAATTTTTTTATAAAAAAATTATAAAACCTGAAAAATATCATATATTTTGAATAATGAAACAAAGATCTAAACATAAAATAATCATCAATACAATCTATACTTAAAAATAAAAAATTATGTGTATTATTTATATTTTAATTATATATATAAAATAATATTGTATATATATAATTTCAGTTTTTCGGTTATTTCTGTCCGGAGAAAAATATAATCGAACCGAACCGAACCGAACCGAAATAACTAAAAATTTTTAAAAAATAAATCAAACTGAACCGAAAACCAAAATAACAAAAAAATTTCGGGGTTTTTCGATTATTTCGGTTTCTTGCTCACCCCTACCCTTCTCCCATCAACAAATCCATGTAGGGGGTAGAGATGGTTGGAGCCCCTCTAGCAAATTTTTTTTTTTTTTCCATTTTAGTAGTATCATTATCAAAGTTGAAAAATAAAGAAAATGAGGATATGATGAGGGGCTTAGGATGAAGATTAGTTTTACAAAAATATTTTTAGTCAATTGTACATTTTTTAATTCTTGAAATCTAACGAAACCTTTTTCAATAAAATATTTTGAATCCGCCATTAGTACTCTTAACTAATACTCACTCCGTCCCAATTTATTAGTCTCACTTACCTTTTTTGTCTGTCTCATTTATTAGTCCCCTTTCCTAAAATGGTAAACTTTTTCACACTTATCAATAAAATATTAATTCTACTACACTCACAAACATTGGTTATCGTGTCATTGGAGACTAATAATATGGGACGGAGGGAGTAATAAATAAACATTTTACATATTTATCTCTGAACATGCATAATGCTGAATCTAAGTAGTATAACTGATATTATGTTTCTTCTTCTTGTTTCTCTCCAAGATGAATTTATCATTATTATTATTATTATTCAAATTAAGATTTGACCTAAATTTTATTTTTGGGTAAGGAATATATAATAATTAGTAAATAATAAAAAAAAGGCAAAAACTTGCGTTAGGCAGGCCTAAATAGTTTAGGCGGGTTTTATCCTACCCAAATGGGTTCACCCATCCCAAATAGGGTATATTATATGGGTTTGGGCTTGGGTTAATGGATAAAACCCGCCTAAAGCTTGGGTTAATGGATAAAACCCGCCTAAATTGTTTAGGCCTGCCTAACCCAAGACCTTCCCATAAAAAAATCATATATAGTTTGTCTTCAATTTAATGGTTCCAGCATTGGATCGTTGGGAAGAGGAGAGTTCGATGTGGTAGAGAACGTACGCGTTCGGAATTGCACTCTCAAAAAGACTTTAACTGGCGTCAGAATTAAAACCATACAGGTAATAATTTCATAAATTAGTCTTGGAGTTAAACTGTTATTGCATGAATTAACACAATATTTATTCAAAATATAACATAATATTTATTGAAAAACATTTCATGATGCTGCAGGGAGGCAAAGGACGTGTAAAAAAGATATCATTCGAAGGAATAAAGCTGGTGGCAGTGGACAACCCAGTTCAAATCGAGCAATTCTACTGCCCTCTGCAGAATTGCCAAAATTCTGTGAGTTGAAGAATTTGTAACAATTATCTTTAAATTGTGAATTAATTTGGTAGATCAGTTGAAGATTGAAATGGGTGTGTTTATAACTAATTAATTAATATTTGCAGACATCATCGGCAGTGGAGATAAGCGATGTGAGGTTTAGTGGAATAGTGGGAACATCAGTTGCAGAAAATGTGATAAGTCTGAAATGCAGCCAAGTGAGTGGGTGCAGAAACATAGGAGTGGATCGAGTTTACATCGCATCCGCCACGCCGGGGAAGAAGGTCTCTGCAACTTGCTTCAATGCCCATGGAACTGCCACTCACACTAAGCCATCTGTCAACTGCCTTCTGCCTTAATCACCCCATCCTCATGCTCGTTTATCCTTTGTTCATCATTTTTTTAATCGTTTTAATTGATGTTGTATAATGTTATAATACATAATGGATTATTACATATTACTATACCAAAAAATGGATGGATGCGTATAATATTGTTGATGTCGAATTTTGTGGATTCATTTTATAAAAAATATTTGAATAAAATGGAATAACTAATAAATGAGAAGTAAAGTAAATTCACTCTATAAATGTCATAGAATGAATGCTTTCGTTTTCTTTTAAAGAATTCAATATGTACTTACAATCATACATGATTGGCTATTTATTGACTTTTACACAAGAGTTGGGTTTATTAATAAACTAATGTCACTCTTCAGTTCAAAGTTTGAAAGAACTTCTCCAACGATCACAACTATTCAATCGCCTCGAATCATTACACTGAATCACTTCCTCGGAACCACAATGATGATAGATGTCGAATGAGTGGTTCGATCTTGAGAATCCTTAGATTCAACTAGACCTGTCTTGAGTCTATCAACCTTGCATTTCTATCTTTAAAAGGCTGAGAAATGGTTTGATCTATTTCTAGATCACATTATATATTATATTAAATTAATATAGATTACACGAAATTTTTTTCCTATTTTAATAGTATGAGACTGATGATAAAGTGGGTCAACTTCTCGTATTATAGAAAATCGAATAAAACTCCCTAAGATCCACTATCATTATTTTTTATGGGATAGAAGATGAGTTGGAAGTAAGAGAAAGGTGAGTTGGAGGAGAGAGGAGAAAAAAGTAGAGCAGTGGTAGCAATTAGGGGTGTGCACGGTTTAGGGTTTAAGGTTTAGGGTTTGAAATTTTCACAAACCAAACCAGCCAAATACTTATTTCAAATCAAACCGGCCAAACCATATTAAAACGGTTTGGTTTGGCTGGTTTAAACGGTTTGAAGATTATTCAACAAATAATATTACAAAAAATGAAACTTTTATATCAATTTTATTATTAGAAATTAATGAAAGAATAATACACAAAATAAAACTAATAAAAATATGTCTCGGTTGTCATTAATTATAAATATGAGATAAGTAATAAATAAATAATATTATGGTTGCAAGAAACAATTAAATATAAGTTGATTTATAGGGTTACAATTCGAAAGAATATAAGCATCGGGCATATATATCAATATAATTGATATTTTAGCTTTCTATCAAATAATATTTTATTATCATTATTATATTTAAAATTATATTATTTTATTATTTATTTATACGGCCGGTCCGGTCGAAACGGCCGGTTTCATCCTTCAAACCATCGGCCAAACCATATCATCCAGTTTGAGATTTTTCAAACCAACCCGGCCAATCATTTTTCTCAAACCAGCCAAACCGGCAAAATCAATTTGGTTTGGCCGGTTTGGCTGGTTTCGGCCAAACTGTGCACACCCCTAGTAGCAATATTGCTACCCGAGTAGAAAAAATATTATGGGCCCCACCATCAGATATATGACGCACATGCGTAACACTTTTTTCAAAATACTAGATTTACACCCGTGCGTTGCGCGAATATATATTCTTCGAAATAATAAACAAAAAATTTATTTAGAAATATCATGATATTATTTACTTTATTGAATAATAATTTATATTTCTATTGTATATAAATGATCACATAGAAGGTATTATAGTAGTTTGATTAAAATAATGTTAAATAGATATTATATAAAATACATGAAAACAGTAAACTTCTCTAATAAATTTTCATCGCATATAATATTTATTCAAAATTATACCCAAAATAAAAGTATTTTTATTTACACTACTAACATTTGCCAACTTTACAAAATAACATAGTGCTCACAAATTATAATTTAACTTACAATATTTGTCTGTATTTCTAATTTAATATCTTACACCGAAAATTATGGTGTAATTTCTATGTTTGTTCATTTTACCAACTTAATGTCTAACATTTATAAAATTATAGTTATTAGGTTATATTTGTAAAAATAAATAGATATTATGAATTAAAATGCACTAATTTCTCAAAATAATATTAATACAAAATTAAAATAATAAAATGAGAATTATGATATTCAAACTACATTGCAAACATGTTGTTTTTTTTTTCATCTCAAATAACTTTTGCAATTTAGAAACTCTAAAGTTTATTTGCTAAATGATTCAATTAATGTAAAGTTTTAACAATTTTAAAATTAAATTATTACTGAATATAATTATATTAAATTATTTTTTTTAATAAAAATAATTTATAATATTTTTTAAAAAAGAATTATTTTATTTCAACATGCACATTTTTTTTTGTGCACGCATTTTAAAAATTTTGGGGGGAGTTTTCTGGAACTCCTTTAGTACAATATATAGATATTGTGTGTGTATATTACATGTTTGTGTGAGGGTGGTTATGTTTTTTGTTCCTTATTTAATATATATATATATATATATATATATATATATATATATATATATAGACGGTTGATCTGGTGAGAATAGCCTTTATCATGAGAAATGAGAATAAATCTCGTCCATAGATTTGACAACATCAACGATCCAGATTATATTAGAGCTTTAACAAAAAACGCGGCATAATATCCTCATTTTACTTCATTAAAGGGCATTATAGTCATTACGAACGTACAGGGCGCAAAAGTTGTGTTTTGTTCATTTTATGTATTATATACTTCATTTTATCGTAGTTATACTTCATTTTATCTCAATTGCGAATCATTATAAAATAAATTCGATTCGAATTTTGATGTTACACGTGACATGCATTTTATCTTAGCAGTTCTTCATTATATCTTAGTTATTCTTCATTTTATCTCATTTGTGATTCATTATAAAATAAATTCGATGTGAATTTTGATGTTACACGTGACATACATCTTATCTTAGCAGTTCTTCAGTATATCTTAGTTATTCTTCATTTTATCTCAATTATTGTTCATTATAAAATAAAATAAATAAAAATAAAATTAATTTTTCGGAAAAAATGATTTCAATTCTCTTCATTTTATCTCCTATACACATATTAAATGAAAAAAATAAAATTTTTAGAAATAGTTCTCTTCATTTTATCTCCTCTATACTTCATTAAATGGAAAAATTAAATTAAATAAAAATAAAATCAATTTTTCGAAAAAAGTATTTCAGTTCTCTTCATTTTATCTCCTATATACATCATTAAAAGAAAAAAATTAAATTTTTAGAAACAGTTCTCTTCATTTTATCTCCTCTATACTTTATTAAATGGAAAAAATTAAATTAAATAAAAATAAAATCAATTTTCCAGAAGAATATGTTAAGCTCATTTTATTTATTTAAAACTTCATTAAATTAGAAAATTTAATTAAATAATAATAAAATTAAATTTAATTTTAGAGTATTGGATGACTTAACAATGCAATCGAAATCTTATGAAAAATCGAAAAGAAAAGGAATTACAGATCAAAATATGTAATAATGAAGTTCGCGGACGATAAAATAAAAATAGAAATTATTAGAGGGAGATATCATTAGACTAAATGACAATGATACCCTTAAATATGTAATAATGAAGTTCGCGGAGGATAAAATGAAGACGGAAATTATTAAAGCATGACCGCAGATCTTGTGAAATCAAAGGCTGAGATTTATTCTCATTTCTTACATTAGCATCTATTCTCATATGATCTAACCTCTCTCTCTCTATATATATATATATATATATATATATATATATATATATAAGGAGCGGATCCAGTGAGAAAACTCTTAACGTGAGAAAGATGCTTGATTGCATTCACGACGTTGCTTGATTGTATTCAGGTCGTTGCTTGATTGCAATGTTGCTTGATTGTGCTTTAGTTGTTGCTTGATTATTTTGTTGCTTGATTGCATTTTAGTTGTTGCTTGATTCAATATCAACCATTGATTTTTTTAGATCTGATGGACATGATTCATTCTTTTTTCTTACATGGGGATTTTTTTTTACATGATTCCTCCTCTATATATATATATATATATAGAGTTGTGATCATATGTTACCCACCTCTTATATGTTATATAAGACCAAATCTCAACCATTTATTTTCTAAATCTAAGGTCCAGATTTTCTTCATTTATTTATTTTTAAAATTACTAATTTTCATTTAATCTAATTGAAGGTTATTATTGTAAAATAATGATATTAATTTTCTCTTTCCTCAATCATTCAATTTTTTTCCTCCAAATATTTGCACGACACCTTTCTCCATTACTTCTTCAAGTTTTTGCATCGCAGTGGCACCGATCAAATCTCTGGAGACAAGCGAATACACGACGGCTGGTAGCGAGGTGGTTGGAAGCAGTGGCTACGAGGGCGAGAGTCTACAGGCGGCGCGCTGTTTCTCATCTCCTTGCGAATATCCAACAATGTGGTGGTCGAGGTGGCAGGAAGGAGTGGCTGCACGGGCGAGAGCGCATAGGCGACGCATTCTCCTGTTCCGCAAATCTCCAGCAGCGGCGGTGGTAGTGGTGGCAAGGTGCAACACGGTTTGATTTTGATGATTTGGGAAAAAAAATTCCCGATCTTGTTTTAGTGGCTCTCCTTCACTAGTCTAACTTGGCTATTTTTCTGTTCGTCGGCGTCTATTTCGGCTGGTCTTTGTAGTATTTTCGCAGTCAATAGTTGATTGAGGTTTTGGGAATCTGTTACGCACAGTGGTGCGAGTTTTTGGCTACTGCCAGTCAAACAATTTTTTCATGTAGATGTTACATTATTTATATGATAGTTGATACATTATTTATTCTTTATCTACTACATTATCTTCTATAGCGTATTTTTATTTTATTTCTTAAATATGACTCCAGCTTTTGGTATAATATTGAAGTTGTAAACGAATAATGCAACATATTTGTCATAAATAATGTAAAATTTATATCACATTACATATCAGATTAAAGATAATTTAATTTAATTCAACCGAAATTCCTATTGCAAATGTTCGGAATAAGATAATCATAGTAAAATTAAATAATGTAATAACTAAAACTAAATAATGTTACATGATATAAAGTATAATGTAATACTGTAACATTTATAAGAATAATTAGATAATGCACGAGGAATATAGATATGCAACATAATATGTCATTACATTATTCTTCATATTATGTTGCATTATCTATGTTCATCGAGTTGCATTATATAATTCTCGTTATTACCTTATTAATGTTACATTATTCTTTTAAATATATGATTACATTATCCTTTGTATTATATTACATTATTTAGTTTAAGCTATTACATTATTTAGTTTTACGATGAATATATTATTCTGAACATATATAATAGGGATTTCGTTTGAAAGATAATTAAATTATCTTTAATTTGGTATATAGTACGTCAAAAAATAATTTGAATTGAGTGAGTTGTGATTATTTAAAGTTTTATAAAAAAACTTATAGGAGAGAGAAAATCACAGTTTTGGAGGATAGCAGTTTCACGTATTTAATAAGATTATCAAATTACTATTATATCCAAATAATGTAGTAGAAAACAGAGGATAATGTAGCGAATTTTTTTAAGTTTCTAGTTCAATGTGGAGCGTTCAAATGTTGATCTAAAGGCCAGGATTTGGCCTCATATAACATATGAGGTATGGGTAACCATATAATGCAACCATATATATATATATATATATATATGAGTTGGTCTCCTGAAAGACGGTCTTACTATTTTTTTATTGTGAGACGGACCTTAATACATCATTTCAATAAGTTAAATACATCATTTCATTTTTAAGAATTACATTATTTGCAACAAAGAAATACATCATTTGCAATAAAGAAATACATTATTTCATTAAACTCATATTACAATAAAAATGGTGAAACATCATTTGTAATAAAGAAATACATCATTTCATTAAATTCGTCTCACAATAAAAATGATGAGACCGTCTCATCTGAGACTTTGCCTATATATATATATATGTTTTCTGTTCTATTTTTATTTTTTATTTCGTTGCTTTTTAATTTTGTAAGAATTATCAAAATTTTCAATTTTAATTAGTATTTTTAATTTAGAAATATTAGCATAACTAAATCAAATTGGTGAATTATATTTTATAAAAAATATCTTTATTTTACTAAATCAAAATGATTTTTAGGAATTAACAATTTTAGTTTTAATTTAGAAATATTAACATAACTACGTTAAAGTGGTAATATACTTTATGTTATAAAATTATAAAAAAATATTTTTATTTTATTAAATCAAATTAAATGATTTTTTTTTGCATGTGAATTATATTTTTCCCATATTAGATTTTTATAATATTATAAATTTTAATATTAAATAGGAATAACCGTTGCATTCGCCAACGGACATTATTTAAATAGTGTTAATCGTTATATTTCTCAACGGTCATTTTTTAAATAGGGGGTAACCATTGCATTCTCCAACGGTCATTATTTAAATAGGGATAACTGTTGTATTCTCCAATGTTTATTATTTAAATATGAAAACCGTTGCACTCTCCAACGGTCAATTTTTGTTAATTATAAATATGTCCACCATAATTCTTATTTAGCATCAGCATATAAACTTTATCAATACACAATTTTTACATCTTGAGCTAAAGATATTTCACAAATGTTTTCGTCTAGCAATGATGATGGAAACTCAGAAGCTTAAATAAAAGTTGCAATGGAAACTTCAATGGAGGAGTACATGCGTCGATATATGGAGGATGATTCTTCATATCAACGTTTGCTTCGAGCAATGGCGAACCAGTTCTGTGGAACCAGAAGATATGTGCATCGGGATCGAGAGGATGCGCACCAACGTCTTATCAAAGATTATTTAGATGACAATCCAACTTGGGGCCCCAGTGTATTTCGACAACGCTTTTGGATGCAAAGAAATTTATTCACTAGCATAGTGAATGTCATTGAAGCGCATGATAATTGGTTTCAACAAAGGGCCGATGCGATGGGGAGAATGAGCTTCTCAGCACTACAAAAATGTACAAATTCAATCAGGCAATTGGCATATGGTGGCCTAGCAGATCAATATGATGAATACCTACGTATTTATGAAACAACCGGGTATGAATGCTTGCGCCGCTTTTGCTGAGGTGTAATTGAAGTGTTTGATGCACAATACTTGAGAAAGCCAACCATTGATGACCACCGACGGTTGATGGAAATGCATGAGCAGCGGCATGACTTTCTTGGAATGCTTGGGAGTCTCGATTGTATGCATTGAGAATGGAAAAATTGTCCAGTGGCATGGAAATGACAGTTTAATTTACTCGAGGCGATCATGGAGTACCAACGATAATGCTTGAAGCAGTTGCTTCTTATGATTTGTGGATTTGGCATGCATTCTTCGGAGTTGCAGGGTCAAACAATGACATCATTATTCTTAATCAGTCTCTGTTATTCACTGAGGCGGATCTAGAAAATTATAATTGGGGATACAATATATGAATAAAATTATATTGGGGGTACATTATATAAATATTTATATATAAAAATAATAAAAAAATATATAAATAATAAAAAATATATATATTTAATAATAAAAAAAAATAAAAATTTGGGGGTACAAGTGTACCCCCATTACAATACATACATCCGCCTCTGGTTATTCACCGGTGTTCTACAAGGTATAGCGTCTTTGTTACCGTTCATCGTGAATAGTATGCAATATTTTCATGGATATTACCTAACGGATAGTATATATCCTGAATGGGCGAATTTTGTCAAAAGCTTCTCATGTCCTCTAGATTCGAAGAGGAAAAAAGTTCAAGCAAATGCAAGAATCTGCGAGAAATGATGTGGAACGAGCATTTGGGGTTCTCCAAGCTCGTTGGGGAATAATTGGAGGACCAAGCCGCTTATGGTAGAAATAAAATATTACAGATATCATGTATTATTTTGCATAATATGATCGTTGGGGATGAAGGGAAAATGACGAGCGAATGGGTTGAAGATACGGCTAATGATTGACAAAAATTGATATAAATTAAAATTAAACATGCAAAAATTGTGATACTCAACAACACGAGAATTTGAAAATATATAATCCGGAAAACTCGAAAACATATTATCGAGCGTTGAACTAATGAAATTTGACATAAAATAATGTGTAACCTACAAGAATTGTGATGTTAAACAATAATGAATGCAAAAATATTTAATTGGCAAAAGAAGAAAATGAAATTTCACATAAAACGAAAGTGCAAAACTTGATGTAAAATAATTTTGAAATCAAATGAATTAACATATCGCAACCATTCATTTTCATTTCTAATATACTTATTTATTCTTATATAATCTCATATTTCTATACATAATCTTTATATATATGCAATCTTGATAAATATCACACCTATTTACTATTTTTCAACAATTTTACAATAAAAAATAAAAAAAACGTATAACCAAATAAAAGCGAGTAATAAAGCATGTAAAAAGATCACATATAATCTTTAAAAAAAATACGGTCAAATTGGGGTGGGGGTGGGGCGGAGGAGGAGGGCAAGTCGGCATCCTTCATCAACACAAATCTCGCTCCCGACCAACATTTAACATTCAACAAATTACATTTTTTTTGGTTGGGAGAGGGTAGTTTAGAATTTATTAAGTTAATAAAAAATTCTAAATTTTACATTATTCTTTAAAAAAATACAATTTATAATAAAAACTGACACAAGTTGGTACTTGGGGTATTTGTTAGATGTGTTTATAAGAAAGAATATTTTTGTGATATATATTTATCAAAAGAAGTATTTCAGAATGATTCTCTTTGTTTTATGTATAGACTTTTATCCTCTACTTTTTTTTCCTACAACTCTTCTTCGCAATTCTCCCCTCCTCCAGGATATCCTCAAGGATTTCCTAACAATGTCACACAATTCTCTACTCCCCAAGGGTATCCACAAGGTTTCCCTAACAATGTCACACAATTTTCCTTTCCTCAAGGGTATCCATAAGGTTTTTCTAACAATCCCTTTCAATTCTATGCTTCCCAAGGATATCCTCCACATTTTTATCCTTCCCAAATGGGAACACCTACATCTGAAACTACATATCCATTAAATATAGAGAATATAAACCTCTCGGCAAGAAGTCTGTTTTCTGATGATGATGACCACTCTACCAGCAAGCGTCGTACGCAATATACCATGGAAGAGTGTGAAATTCTTGCACAGTGCTGGGTCAATGTTAGTAAAGATTCAGTGATCGAAAATGACCAAAAGAGTGATCAAATGTGGCAAAGAATTGCTAAACTGTATAACACAAATCGTCTAGCAAACAGTCAGACATGAGAAGCAGGGCAGTTGAAGGCGCATTATTACAAAATAATGTATGAGGATACGTCTGTCCGGATGGCTGCGACATTGTCGGAATAAGTAGTCTGTCTTGGTTACTTGACATGCTGGTACGCAGAGGTGGCGTATTGATGGACCGCAGTGAGATATATTCGTCTGTTTGACATCAGCGAATAAAAGATCTCGTTATATTGATTGAGTCCAAACCCTAACGAAGGTTCAGGGGTTTGCACGGGTTGACTATTGCTTTGACTTGCCATGGTGGAGAGCCTAAGTAACGTGCTCGTATATACGCATCTTGTGTAACAACAGTTCGTGTAGTACCGCCTGAGACTGGGTTTAGGTAACCATATCCGAGTAATAGGATGGGGACATTCCCTGAGGAGCTCAATAACATTCATCGTGCCAAAGTCCTGCAGGCTGATTAAGTTCAGGCACGAGTGATAAAGTTTGAGTGGTACTACTCAGGAATTATAAGATATTAATTAATTGTAGTTAGAGCTTGTCAGAGGCTCCGATTAATTAATGGATATCCGGTAACCTTAAATATGGGGATTCTCAATTAATGCAACCCGTTCTCATAACGTGGTAATAAAGGGGTAGGTCAGTATTAATTATGTGGTGAAAAAGAATTAATATTAATTAATTAATTGTGTCATGGGTTGTGGACATGAGAATTAATTAATTTATAGGCCCACTTTATTATTTGCATTAGGTCCCAGGTCTGGCCCAATAAGTGTGCTGAATTAAGCCCAGGAGCCCACTAGGGTTTTTATAACCCTAGGTCTATAAATAGACCTCTCACTCTCTGAAACCCAAGCCACTTTTCATAAGATTCAAATCAGTTGAAACCCTAAGGAGAGAGAGAGAGAGGGGCGCCGATCCTGAAAGAGAGAGGGAGGAGAATTTCGATTCTGGTCCTGCTCAAGTCACAGATCTACGGAGTCCTCACCAGTAGTAGATCTGACCAACACCGGGACATAGCCCTGAAGATCTGATCTGGAGAACAGAAATCCTATTTCTTTCTTTTCTTTATTTTCGATTTTATTTAAGAAATTAGGGTTCTAATTTCTGATTCCGCAGATAAAATCGAATTGCGTGGTTGGATTGGAATTTGGAATTCAAACGCAAAAGATCGGATCAGACTCGACGGAATAACGGTAATTCCTCAATCCACAAATCTTGTATTAAATTCATAGGAGCATGCTAGGGTTTTGTGAATTTTGATTATTTGCAATATCCATAAATCGATCCGGTTCAGTTTGATTTTGGTGATTCGGTTCACGGAAAAACCCTACAGCATGGGCGCAGTAAACACATTGATGTTCGATTCCACTTTCTAAGAGATCTTGCAATAGAAGGTATAATTGAATTGGTTCACTGTGGGAGTCAAGATCAAGTAGCAAACATCATGACAAAGTCTCTAAGTCTCTGAAACTTGATGCATTTTTGAAGCTTCGAATGCTGCTGGGAGTGTGTGAAGTTACTGATAAATTAAATACTTGAAAGTGTTTAATTTAAGGGAGGGAATGATAAGATCACTTGTTTTTAGGATTTCAGTAGAAGTTTAGTTAGTTTGAATAAATTCATATCCAATAGGACTCTGTTGCTTAGTTTCAGTTAGTTCCAACGTTACACTTAGTTGAGTAAACGTGTGCTTATTTTTCTAAGTTCTGTTACTTTGTAATTGCTATTTAAGTTCAATTTTAATATTCAATAAATAAGTCATTTAGTCCAGATTTTGTGTTCTGATCTTTTACTGATTTTAAGATCTAAACACTATTACTATATAAGTAAAACCATAAGAATGAGCTACTAAATAAATAAATTCCCCTAAAAGTGGATTCAATTGGGGATTCTATGTATTAAATGTTAAGCATTCATGCATGTGTAATTAATTGTTAATGATTCTTAATTCAGAAAAATAATAATGTATAATAAGATTTATAAAACAGCACTTAATTCGAGTTGGATATTAGGAAAGTAAGCTTTAAATTGACTTTTACCATTTCTTGATCATATGAATTCCCCAATATTTGAATTTACAATATCTTTTAATTTTCATTGACCTTATATGGACGATTGTATACTCTATATATTTGGTGGTAACATTTCATAATAAATCGAAGTTAACCTATCTCCACACACCCAAGGATGGTAGGAACTAGGAAAAATATTTTAGATCTATTTATTTATTTATTTCACTACCGCAGATAATATTATTATTAATGGCAGAGCATATATCTTATTTTTCCAAGTTACAATTTAATTCTGCAGGAACTTTGGGCATTTTTTCCAGTTTTATTATGGGCAATTACTAAAGTAATTATTGTAAAAGGAGAGTGTGGTATGCATTTCTCAAATTTTGACGAAGAAACCACATTTGATGTTTTGAAATTTGGAGCAGTTGGAGATGGAATAACTGATGATACTAAAGTAATTCTCATCAACTCTTCTTCTTGCTACACTTTTTTACACGTCCAATTATTCAAAAGAAAATTATATTAATTAAGTTAAATGAAATATTCTTTGATTTATTATAGGCATTTGATTCGGCATGGGCAGCAGCTTGTAAGAATGATGGAGAAAGTGTTAAGGTAAGTGTACCCGTTGGGAAGGTATTCTTGCTTTCTCCTACAGAGTTTGGAGGCCCTTGCAATTGCCGCAACATTACATTTGAGGTAATCTAATTTTTATTGTACCAGATTTATGAAATAATTAATACAATTACATGCATATTTTGACTTAGCTATTTTTTTATAAGGTATGTGAAAATAAGTGTCAATGTATATGATCATTTGAATCAATACTTTGAACAATTAACGATCTTTTGTAAGCTAAATTAAAAGTAAATGACCGAAATGAAAATAAAATAAAATTAGTCAATAAAACAAATTACTATAAAAGTGAATTGATAATCTTATCAATATAATATGTACTTTGTTTTAATATATAAAAGTTATTATTGTTAATTTGTAATTTTGTGACATTTACTTTTTCTTTTTTCTTTCGACGCTTTTCAATGGATAAGGGACAAATGTTCAAACAATTGCATTTGCTTCAATATTGGTAGACCCTATCGATATCATGTGTAATATAATTAATAAAGAATGTCACTTTTCAATAGGTTGAGCTAATATGTAATCAAATTATATCATTGATCTTAACAGTGACATATAATGAACCAAATACAATTTTCATAGCATAAACAATATGATGATAAGATAAAAAAAAACACATTTTCTAAATCATATCGAGAAATTATCGTATATAAACAACGAAAATGAAATAGGCCAGGTTTTTAGAATTAAATAGTATTAGGATTCAATTATTTATCCTTACGAAATCGAATTGTAAGGTGGCCGACAACCATACTATTAATTAGAGGTTCCCAAAATTGTAATTGGATTGATTCCGATACAATGTTAAAATCAAACTATTACTTACAAAATCAACTCTTTATAAGGAGAGGGCCGGATAGTTATCCATTATATATAATGCTAGGGTCTAAGTTAAGTTTTCATCCGCGTACCGTCAATGTGGGATACGTTTAATAAATAGTTAGAAAGTTTGAGTGTGTATGCAAATGTGACAGATAGAAGGAAGCATTGTGGCACAACCAAAATCAGAATGGAAAAATAATAAGCGAGGTGAATGGTTGAAGTTTCAAGGAGTGGAGGGTCTTTCCCTTGTAGGAAATGAAATTGGCCTAATTGATGGTCAAGGCGATTCGTGGTGGCACAATGTACGTAACTTCCTTCATCTCACTCTTCCCTTTTTTCACTTTTTTATTTTATTTTTTATTTTTATTTTTTTCAGTGTAGTAATATTTTCCTTCAATTTATTTCAGGCAAGCAACGCTCGACCAGCAGTAAGTCTACATGCAACAGAAGATTAATTCATGAGTTTAAATTTCATCGAAATTGCGATTATAAATACTAGTATTATATGATGATGATGTCTGAAATTGATCTTCTTCAATTCAGGCAATGTTGTTTGCTAACTGCAATAATCTGGAAATGAGCGGATTGAAACACATAAACAGCCCAAAATTCCATGTTTCAATATCCAATTGCAACAACGCAAAGATTTCAAAGCTTCACATTATAGCTCCTGCAACCAGTCCCAACACTGATGGCATCGACATCTTCTCTTCCACCAATATCACCATTCAAAATTGCACCATGGAAACAGGTACAATTCCATATATATATATATATATATATATATATATATATATATATGCATCATTTTTATAAATATTTATATTTTTAATCTCTACCAAAAAAATTAGGAGACGATTGCATTGCCATCAAAGGAGGCACTTCGTATATGAATATATCCGAGATAGCATGTGGCCCTGGACATGGAATAAGGTTTGATACAATTTCTATTTTCTAATCAAATTTAATTAACATATATGTGCTTGTGTATAATTAATTAATTTTGTTTACATCATAATTTGGGTGCAGCATTGGGAGTCTAGGAGAAGGAGGGCAAGAGGACCAAGTGGAAGCAATAAGCATAAATAATTGCACAATTAGTGGGACTCAAAATGGGGTTAGGATCAAGACATGGCAGGTAATTAATTAATTATAAATCAAATCATCATTAATTGATCATCATTTCATACATTAATTAATAATATTCTTACATCATTTTTATGTACGAGTGTAGGGAGGCTCTGGTTTTGCAAGAAACATCAACTTCACTAACATAATCTTCGACATGGCCGATAATCCCGTGGTCATCGACCAGTTTTACTGCCCTCACAAAATATGTTCCAATAAAGTAAGCAGTTTTCTTAGTGCAATATATTATATAATGTGCGTGATACATCATTCTAATGTACTGATTGTTCAGACAACGGCGGTGGAAGTGAGCGATGTGAGATACACCGGGCTTTCCGGCACGACGGTGTCGAAGAATCCGACGGTCAGCTTCCGGTGCAGCGATGTGAAGCAATGTACAAACATCGTAGTAGATGGAATAGACATAAAATCAAGCAATGGGAATCCAGTGGCTGCCTTCTGCTTGAATGCTCATGGAATTGCTCGTAATACTACTAGCCCTATTGTCGATTGTCTACAGCCATAAATTTTTTATTATTATTACATCGAGTACGATTACTTTTATTAATTATTAATTTTCTGGGAAAAATATTTGACGCTGACTTTGTTTAGCAACACATTGTTCGGTTTCGTTAAGTTGGTTGCTACCAGACATTAATTTGAAGATCCATAATTCTGGTCATAATCAATACAGTTTTTTTATGGGTCATTAAACACAATTACTTATATATCCTCAAAGTAAGGAAATTGGTGTATTTTGTCTCTCCTGAATTCGGCAACTTGGAAAATTGGGCCAAAAATACAAACTAACTAATTTGGCAGTTTAACCGTCATATCTTCTTAAATTGACCAAAACCTTAAAAAATAAAAAATAAATAAATAAAGCATAGTGGAGTTGCCACTAAACTGCTAGTTTCTACGTCAAGCGCTTAACGATTCACTATTTTCCGTCTCTATCTATCTATCTTCCGAAATTATCGTTTAGTGCCCAAACGTTGCTTCTTATATAAAGTAATAATAATAAATAATAATTTACTTCGTAGATTTTAAATTTATAAATGATATGAATTGAGTTATTGTTTAGTTATTGGGTGTAGTGTAGCTTTTAATCACAGATTAATTGTATTGGATTGGTTAACACAAAATTTCACCAATTTTGCAATTTAACATACTTGTTAGATTTTGATAATTATAACACAACTTTTTTAAAAACTTGCAATTATAACACAAAATTTTAGCAAACAAGAAAAAAATTAATATTTGTTTATTTCCAATATGTAGAGAGTGTGTTTAAAGTTTGCTAGCCATTATTTATTGTTTAAAACTGAAAATAATTATTTAAATTGTAATAACTTATTTTCAATTATAAGTTTCTTGAAATTTATAGGTCGTTGAACTTTTATAATCCAAAAATATTGTATAAAAAAATTGAATTAAGTTTCTTTGTAAAATAAAAATTAAAAATTGGTAATGTCAAATAATGATGAAATCAACAATTTATAATTTTTTGAATGAACTTTAAATTAAATAATATCACTTTCATTTACTATTGAATGAAAAAAAAAATATGTGATATTATTGCAAAACTTTTAAATATTGTGTTATAAATGTTAAGATTTTCAAATACTGTGCTATAACTGTTAATATTTAAAAAGTGTCATAAATGCCATTTTTTTTAAAAAAAAAAGTATATTATAATTGTCAAAATCCAAAAAATATATTATACTACCTCCGTCCCATAACAATTGTTTTGTTTGGAAATGACACAGATACCAATGCGAGTAGAGATAGAGGAAATTAGTATTTTATTAGTGAGTGTGTATAAACTTTCCATTTTAGGAAAGAAGACAATTGTTTGGGACAGACGAAAAAGGAAAACAAGACAATTATTTTGGGACGGAGGGAGTATTTTTTAATTTATGAAAAGTGGTGTTATCACATGCAATTAACCCGTTTACAACCTACTCATATTTCCCATATATATTTAAGAATAGATTGAGTTAATTGTAGTGTATATTTTCAAACTAGGAAATATGATGTATGTTGAAAGTGAGAAATTAAGAGATTATAGTAGATGGGGTTGACAAATTCTTTTAATTGTGATTTTCCAACTGAGATGTGTAGTCGTGAATTCAAATATAATCTGCCAGTGTAAAACTGCCTAATGATGAGAATGACTAAGAAAAGCCAGCATTAAATTCCAAGTCATTTTTTCCTATAAAAATATCCATTCTTGCTCAATCCTAGTAATTAAGTAGTGATTCATTAATTTGTTTTCTTATAGCAGGAATTCAGGCACTCACTTGAACAATTCATCAAATCATGGTACGAAAACATATGGTTTCTGTTAATACAATATTTTTGTGTATAATCGATTTTCTTTTTTCACGTGTCGCAGTAGCAAATTCCTAAATTAGCCTTCTTCATTACACTGTCCTAATTACTTAGTAGTATATTTTTATTTATTTAAATTTGTATTCTTAGTTTTTAATAAACCTTGCTGCAGGACAATTTTGCCCCTGTATTGATTTTGTGCTTGGCATTCTTGGGATCAAGCATGGTTATAGACGCCCGTCGAAGTCATCAAAGTCCACCGCCGGCGGCCAACAACACCGCCACGTACGACGTTTTGAAATATGGCGCCGTCGGAGATGGAACAACAGATGATACAAAAGTATATACAGCTTTATAAATGCCATAAATATATGCAGAATTAATATTGTGTTACCAATTCTTGTTGGAGTTTGATAATCTTAGGCATTCAAGTCTGCGTGGGAAGCAGCTTGCGGGAAAAAAGGGATAGAAAATGCAAAGATAGCAGTAGGCAGTGGGAAGACATTTTTGGTGTCTCAAATCACATTTGAGGGCCCTTGCACTTCCACAACCATCACATTTCAGGTCAACAAATTTTTATTTCATTTCACACATAATTAATCCCATGTTACATTTCTTCATTAAATAACTAACTAGTTGAAGCAAAAAAAAAAATTACTCAGATACTAGGAAAAATTGTGGCACCTCCAAGATCAGCATGGAAGAAGAAAGGCAGCGATGAATGGCTGTATTTTCACAGGGTAGATGGGCTTAGTTTGATGGGGAATGGCCAAGGACTCATCGATGGCCGTGGCTCCACATGGTGGAAACATGAAGAAAAATCAAATCCCACTGTAAGCAGCATCTCACCCCATTGGTATCTAACATTTACATGAATGTGAAGACTTACATTTTTGGTGCTTTCTTATGAAGGCAATGCGGTTTTCTCACTGCAACAAGCTCTCCATAAAGGGATTGAAACATGTCAACAGCCAGAAGAATCATATTTCCATAAACGGATGCAAAGATGCGACGATTTCAGACCTAGTCATAACTGCACCAGCAAAGAGTCCCAACACAGATGGGATTGATGTTAGTGGTTCAACCAATGTTCACATTCTTGACTCTTCCATGGCAACTGGTACACACATTTCACATGTTTCCTTATTACATTGTAAATATACCTATATATGCTAATTGGCTGATCATAAAAGGGGATGACTGTATTGCCATTAACGGGGGGACTTCAAATGTCATCATATCAAACATAAACTGTGGTCCTGGACATGGAATAAGGTCTCTCTCTCTCTCTCTATCTGTTTCTCACTCCCTCTCTCGTCCCACATGGTGTTTTTACTAAATCTCTTTGATGTGTTTGGCAGTATTGGGAGTCTAGGGAAGAACGGGAAGCACGATGAAGTGGAAAACATAAACGTAAGCAATTGCACTTTCAACAGAACAGATAATGGAGTGAGGATCAAAACATGGCAGGTAACAACTCAAAAGCATAGCAGAGCAGATTATAAATTACAATCAATGAGTTTCTGGAAGTAAAATGACTAACCTGCTTCTGTAGGGAGGATCTGGATTTGCCAGGAACATCAAGTTCTCGCAAATCACCTTCATAGAGGCTAAAAACCCAGTTATCATCGACCAGTATTACTGTCCTCACAAGAAATGCTCCAACAAAGTAAGTAACTAAATCTCCACAACTCTCTCACCTGGTTTGGACAGAGAAAATGTATATATGTTATCACATATAAAATCCTAGAAAACAAGTACAGAAGTAATGCTGTTTATGTACAGAAATCAGCAGTCAAAGTGAGTGATGTGGGATATTATGGACTCCATGGAACAACCATCAACAAGAATCCCACCATTAACTTAAGCTGCAGCCAGACAGTGCCTTGCACAAACATCATCATGGAAGATGTGAACATAGAATCAGCAGATCCAAAGCATTCAACAAAGTCACGCTGCATCAACGCTTATGGAACAGCTCGTGCATTGAAGCCAACATTGGATTGCCTGCTCAGGCAAACATCTAGAACACTGCCATGAAAACCATATCTAAACTAGGTTTCTGAGGACTAACCGGACTGAGAATTATGCCTCAGCAGGCTTCGATTTAGTACAGGCAGTATATCCATAAACTTAATATGAATTCACTGAAAATATATTGAAAAATAGAGCAACCATTGGCATTTACAAAGTATTCTTCTTTTTTCTTTTTCTTTTTTATGCAATTTTAAAACTATTATCATCTCAAATTGATAATACATATAAGAAAAGCGAGACAAAGCCAACATCAATGTAGTTACACTAAAATGAATATACTGATGCTCTTCTTCAAGTAAAATTCTTAAGAGAGAAATATAAGCTCAACCTTTATGAAAGAATACAATTTAAAAGGCAGGTTTTCTGTATTGTAGCCAAATGATGAATAATGCAAAGTCACCACACCCGGTGAATTTGCACACAAAACAGAAAGAAGCCACCACAAATTTGTACAATGTGTGAAGTATATAGCCACTATGAGAGGAAGGAAGAAGATGAATGTGAAAAAGATAGAAGAAAGTTACATTCAGTATTTATAAACAGACAAAAAACTTGCTCCTCTTCCCCACAAATCTGCAGAACAACAAGGTCTATATTTCACAAGAATCTGATCGACCAAAAAAGTTGTATCTGTTATCTGCAATATTGTCATATACAAAATCCCGTACGAATCTGCAAAAGGAGTAACAATAATCAAATAAGACAAGGCAGACATTTCATACTAGTGTTTATAAATTAAATAGCAGAAAACGAATTTGGCTTACAATGGTACAAATTGGAGAAAGAAGGCAAGCTGCGGAAAGGGCAAATCAATGTAATCCATAATCTTCAACACAGCTTCTGACTTGATGTAAGACCTATAATAACTCTTTAATAACATCATCCAAATGGCTTTTAAATATCGTAGTTACATGCATTCCAACTTTTAATTAGAACATAAAAAAAAAAAACTGGTCTTTCACAGTAACAAGTCTGGAGGAAAAATCCGAGATAAATGTAGGTTTCCACATACTATATTGCTTAGTTGGTCTAAATAAAAAAGGAGGACTTCTGGTCTATTTAGCTTTCCATTCAGTTTTGTACCAGCTGTGTCATGCAATAATAAATATTTCCGGTTGCAAATAACATCTTATATAACATTTATAATTTTTACACATGATAGCTTTAAGAACCCAGCAGAACTTGTGAAATCACAATGTCCGAGTTTGAGTAAAATGAAGTCTTTGCGCTGGAAAACTATCAAATTATATTCTATTTTTCTCTGTCATCAGCACTTCACAGGCCAGCTTAATTGCTCTGAAAACATAAAAGATATCCAAAATTGGTTGTTTCCCTCACTAGTCCACTGAACACCCAAAATCGAATCAAGCAGTATGTCATTTTCTAACTCAAGATATTTAAGCAGAAAAAATACCTATCCTTTTCAACAAGAACAACACTTGAAATATCATCAGGAGCTCTTCCTGATCTCTGCAAGAGTTTTCTGCCTGATTCACTTTGTAGAGCTTCAAATCTAATATTCCTGGAAAAGAAATGCTAAATCAGAAGAAAAAACCAGACAACAAAATAATGACAAGAATTGAGATCCAGCCAACTACACAACCATATCAACACAAAATTCCATTAATCAAGCCATGTGCAGTCCATGTTCCCCGTGTAAGTGTTGGGTAGCAAACCCAATATCCCACATCGACAAATGAAAGAAGTATTCATTAGTTTATAAGTCCACAATTAACTCCATTAGTATGAGGCCTTTTGGGATATGCCCAAAAACAAATCCGTGCGGGCTTGTGCTCGGCCCAAAGCGGACAAATATCATACTAATGTGGGAGTCTTGGTTCCTCACAGTAAGAGATTTTAAAGCAACGTAAACTACCACCTAAATCAATAAAGAAAGACTATAGGCCCATAGCCACTATATTGGAGAACTTCTGAACCTCAACTTTTAAAGGTTGGAACGTCCGAAAATCAAGCATGATTCTAGACTACGTCAAAAAAAGAGAAGTAGGAAGAAATCCAACCTTCGTCGGTCATTATCCCGCACAAACTTCACACCTCCATTACACAGGTTGCAAACACCTACCACAAAAACCAAAGATCGTCAGGTTAAGTTTTCAAGACTACTTCGATGAAATAGATGATTTGAATCTGTCCAGCATAATTTAGTGAATTCAATTTCCATATGCAGAAATTAATTCTATTGCTTATTCTAGAACTGGTAAACTTAAAAAGTTAAGAGCAAGTCTACCGTCAAAGAGCATAATTGGGCGCGAATCCTGCTCGAAGAAGGCCGCAGTTTCCTTGACCCAGTCCACCGCCTCCGTACCGCTACGAGGCGGCGTTGATAAAGCGGCGGAGATGTGAAAGCGACGGCGACCACTAGGACGCGCCTGCAGCGGCGCGGGAGTGCAACTGAGAGGCACAATGAGCGCCATTTTTGGAATAACGGAATTGCTCAACAGAGTGTGGTAGTGGAAAAAGGAATTTGTTAGCCGTGTAATTTGCCACGTGGAGATTTTTGCAACTCTAATTTTATTAATTAAAAAGTTTTTTTTTTTAAAAAAAAAAAAAACTATCAACGCATTTCATA
This sequence comes from Plectranthus barbatus, assembly GCA_026898455.1. Lineage (NCBI taxonomy): Eukaryota > Viridiplantae > Streptophyta > Magnoliopsida > Lamiales > Lamiaceae > Plectranthus > Plectranthus barbatus. The sequence goes on along the minus strand of JAPKLW010000104.1, from coordinate 641,357 downwards.
ACTTAATGGTCAAAACAGAAGAGGAAAGCATTTGACTAATTTTAGAAAAGTAAATGCCACGTAAGTGTCGGAAGCTGGCCAGTTTGAGTCACAGTTGTATATGTGGACCAATCACAATTCGCTATTGCCGTCACATCTCACACACACACACACTTAATTTTCCGAAAATTCGTAAAACTTGCAAGATTTTCAGTTTGGAGAGCAAAGAAACAGGCAGTGAACAAAAAATGGGGTGGATTGGAGACACCATTGCTTCTGTGAAATCTATCCAATTACGGCAGGCCCTCCATCAGATACTCAGCCTCGGTTACTTCCTTTTCCCCCCCTCCCTTTCCAATTTCGATCATTCTGCATTTCACAATTACTTGTTTTTGCTTCAAATTTTGTCGTACGGGTGCTTGTGGTTTATCTATATCTCCTCACCAATATTTCAACGAGGGAGGATTTAGATTTATGTTCAAGTTATGTTAGAATGAAGAAAGGACGAGTATTTGTCATCATAACTCGTCAATTCTTTTGTTTGTGTTGGTCTTTCGAAGTTGGGAGGGATGATTATAAGATGAAGGCACAGTTGAGTGGCTATCTTCACAGAAGGATTGATCTTAGACTGGCAAACTTGTTGGTGCTTGTTAAGAAATTAATCTTGCTAGAGACATTTGTAATTCATGGTTAATAATTTAGGAACCATAATGTTCTAGTATTTACTTAAAATCCGTAGACCTAGATTATATTAGGTACTACAGTTATCTGGATAATGAAGCTCTTGTGATGCATAATGGCAATTCTTAGATAAATTAGGAGTAGATAGAGATTTTCACCCAGGCTTGCTGCAATAAAGTCTTCAGCAAAAATGTTTATCTGTGAGCACGAAAGGCAGAATTTCAGAAGAGCATTGTATTAGGGTGTTAGACCTGAGAACTATGCCAGTTTCTTCCAATGAGTCTTTCTTGTGTCGCTCTAAAAGCATTCTTAATGGTTAGTTGGTTGGTTTGCATTGTGCCAAACTCACTGTTGCTTAAGCCCATAGCTAAAGCTTTAATCTTCGTATCTATAGTCAATACGCCTAAATGTGTGTGCTGTATTTCTGGTGCAGTGAGAGTAAGTTAATTGGACAAGCCCTTTGAAAATAGTTGTTAAGGTCAATGACTGTGTTTTCCCCCTTATATGCATTTCTAGAAAGTTTATAAGTGCTTGTATAAAGAAGCTCAAAAACCCACAATTTTTTCTTCTATGTTCTTCTTTTGAATTCAGGTTTGATTGTTACATCTGCATTGATGATATGGAAGGGGCTGATGTGCGTAACTGGAAGTGAATCCCCTGTCGTTGTTGTTCTTTCTGAAAGCATGGAACCTGGGTTTGCTAGGGTAAGACTAAATCATATGCTTCTAGTCACAAAAGATCCTAATTCCCCCTTAATATGAAAGTGTATTCGTGACTTCAAGAGTGGAAGTGGTGAGAAAACTATGTAATCTTCCTTTGTTTTTCATTTGATTACATTGGCCATGACTAAACTCAGAAAAGACTTATGCATAAACTCTCTATATGTTGTAGTCTTTTCTCTCTTACTCCTGCACCCCATTTCCATGTTTTTGTTTACCAAATGAAATTTATCTGGAAGCACTAATGAGCTACTGACATTTATCCTGCATACTGACGAGTCTTTTATCTACAGGGAGACATTTTGTTCTTGCGTATGAGCAATGATCCAATTCGTATAGGCGAGATTGTTGTGTATAATATTGATGTAAGAGTTTAATTTTTTTTACTGTTACAATTTTCAGAGTGCTGCATCAGTTGTTGTTATGAGCCTTTTCTATTAGCTGTAGTCTGTAGACAATCAAGGAAATCGAATGCTAGTGAATCATTCTAAAACTTGATCAGTTAAACTAATTTCTATTCATCCAATTGAATAACTTACTTAGATCGACATGGTTGTATCCATACAATACTGGTCTATCTACATGTGCATGTGAAATGTGCATATCTAGTAATATCATATTATCATATGGTTTGCACTTTCTTCTTCTTTGTTGCTTTCTCAACAACAGCTTCGTTCTATTTTATTTTCAGGGTAGAGCTATTCCCATTGTGCATCGTGTGATCAAGGTAAGTATCACTACATCGCTTTATTATCTGTATGAAATTTTGTTTCTGGAGGTTTTGGGTTGTTGCTTTCCGGTGCTTTTTCTGGTAGGAACCGTAGGATTCTTCGTACTAGTCCATGTGCTTTCCACACGTTTATTTCTAGTCTTCTAGATCTTCTTTATATTAAACACCATTTCAAATTAATTAACCGTTTGCTTAGAACCATATAAGCAGCATTTCAACCAAATTCAATTCACATACACACACAATATTTGTTTAATTCGTTGAAGATTTTGGACCAGAAATCCAGAATCTGCAGCACCTCCAAACCATACCTTTTTCGAAATTATAGTCCCCGGGTTGGGGAGAGGGACATGCAAGGGTACAATAAGAACCTTACTGTTGTTTTTCTTGTTTTGTGGAAGATGCTAGGCACTGAAATGATCATCTCTCAAGTAAATAGTGGCAATGTGATAGTTGCATTTTCTTCATGGTACCATGAAAACAACACGATTTCAGCTCTCCCTGCGTTGTGCTAATTAATTTATCTTAATATGGTCAGTTAAACTTACTATGTAAAGCCATGCATCTCAGAAGCTGGTTCAGATATCCAAAATAACAACATAATGATGCTCCACTATATTCTTAGATTTGTGTACCCCCGTAATTGTATCTTCTATAAGCACTTACTGGACAGAGACGAGGTTGTTCTTTCCTATATCTGATGTTCTTCAATTTGCCATTATTAGGTCCATGAAAGGAAAGATACAGGAGAAGTTGATGTCCTCACAAAAGGTGCCAAACATTGATCTCGGGTTAAATAGATGTCCTGTAGCAACATGCTTATTGTCACCTTTGATGTTGAGTAATTCTTACTCGTTTCCCTCTCAGGGGATAATAATATGGATGATGACATTACTTTGTATGCTCCCGGTCAGCGCTGGTTACAACAGCATCACATCATAGGAAGAGCTGTTGGGTAAGTGAAGCATTCAATATGATTCAAAACTTCCTTTCTGGGCTTCAATCTCTTACTGCACGTTTCAAGTGTAAATATTTTCAACAAAAAACCTTGAATCTGCTTGCTCTATTTGGTCTGTCTTATCATTCTAGATTAGTATTTCTCCAATTTAAGACAAAAAAAAATAGAATAAATAAATAAAAGATTAACTATCATTTGCAGCTTCTTACCTCACGTTGGCTGGGCCACCATCATCATGACAGAGAAGCCATTGGTGAAGGTCTGTAAATTTTGTTGATCTCATAGGCAGCGTAGAGAAAAATGATGTTAACATAGTTCTCCTCCTCTTGCAGTACATTCTCATTGGTGCACTGGGCTTGCTCGTCATCACATCCAAGGACTGACAAAACAAAGCTCGACGATAGGTTTTAAGATTTGGCTACAGCCTCTGTTCTTCCATATGCTTAATTGTCTCCATCCTTCAAGTTCAACAACAGCAGGGTTAACTACTTTTGTATCTCTCAGTTGTGTGTGTAGTGCTCAAGTTTATACGAATCCAATTCTTTCCCTTGCATGAGAGCCTTATACTTCTGTTGTGATCAAATATAATATTACTGGTTCTGGTTCCTTCCAATTTAGATATACCAGAGAAAATATCATAAGCTTACTTATATCTATTTCAAGATCTTCATAAAAACCAAAGTAGATCGTGAAACATATAGATTCTGAAAAAATACATATGCCCAAGATTTGGTATTTTCACAGATAACGAAATCAAAATTGAATTACAATAAACTTGACTGGATCTTTGAAGTTACTGGTACTTCAAAGTCAATTCTGATACAGACAATTAAAAAAGGAAGATACAACAAATGTAGAGTAGAAAATTTTGAACAACAAAATTCACAGCTATGGTTTCAGTACACTGATAAAGAATGCTTCAGTTTTGTGGAAGGAAAACCCTGACGAACGCGATGCATAATATGGCGATCAAAACTCTGCTTGAACTAGGAGGAAAAAGTGAACCAAATGTGTACCTCATAATTTGAATTCACAGAAGCAATCAGGCAAAGCAGAACCTACACCCATCACATAATCATCTCTGTGAACCTTCCACAACGCTTCCATTAACGAGTTCCCTTCCAGCCCCTGATTCTTTAGAACTGCAAAACCCCTCCGGCTTAAAAAAAGCGTTCTGTATAACCCCTTGAAGGCCCGCATAGCTGACACCATTTTATCCATATTGCCGAAATATGTTGCAATATATGAATCACTATTTATAGACACATGATAGTCCAATGCAGCTTTTGTGTTCCCGTGCATGTTTTTGAAGTCCTCAGCATCTAAAAGGCCAGATTTGGTATAGACGTTACCATATGCTGAAGTTAGACCTTCAAGTTCCATTAGACCATCACCAGCTGCCAGGTATATATTTGTGTCCTTTGGTATAGAAAGTGCTTGAAGGATTAATGCAGTTTCATTTGGTGTGAGCGGGCACTTTCCCCTGCTTCTCCAAAGACGAGCTTGTTCTCCAGTCCAGGGTTTCCTATCTCCTCTTGCAGCCTCTATTGCTTGGACAGAAGCAGGAGAAAGGTTGGAGTACTCGCACTGGCTATAAGCTACCATGTCCGGCTCAAACCGAAGGTGAAGTGTAAGGAAAGGTTTTGGTATGGCTTCTAGAAGCTCAGAACCTTTCTTCTCCAATTTGTCAGTTAACCGTAGAGCACTATAGCAAGCCTGACAAAGAGCAGCTTTAGCAGATAACGGATACCTGCAAGTGAAGTGATGATAAGGTGCAACAGAAATAACTTCATGCTGACTTAATAGATTTGGGAAATGGTTTGTGAAAATATATTGACAAAACTGATATGCCGTCTTGACGCATCTGAAGATTTTATGTTTAACATTCTTGGATCACGATAAAAAAGAGCTTCAAGTGCATGGTACCTATCTCTTCTTTGACTCATAGCAGGAGTGATTGAAATGTAACGATGCTCCAAGAGAGATGGAAGTACAGTTTCGGCGTAATCAAATAAACCTTTACGCTTGCTACAATCAACTCTAAAAGGCTCTTTTGATGCAAGTTCTGCAGGTAACTCTTTGACTACCTGAACAAAGCCATTCATTTTCTGGATGAAGTACTCCACATCAAATACATCTCCAAACCCACTGCATTGTAAAATTACAAGTCAGGAAAAGTTCATGATGGGTTGTGGCAATCGTTTACATCATCATGCGGTTCCATCACAACATATTTCCGATGGGGTTAAATACAGAGAAGACAATTCCATCATTAAACTTATTTAAAGGCAAGAGAAGTTGGACGAAAAGTAAGTGCAATGAATGGTTCGCTAAAAAGAGTTTACTATTTCAATATTTGCAACCCACAAATAGCCAACTGAATTATCTTACAAAGTATAAAATAATTTGACTTCAAATCCCTATATTACATGACACAATAAAGGCATGTTCAAATAATTTGTCCAGCTAAACGGGTTATATCTCACCTAGATTCATTCCAATAAGCAGCAACCTCAAATTTTGGTAAAACAAGAGTGGCATTCAGCAAGCGAGCAATGCCAACACCATCGCAGAACTGCAATCATCTTCATTAACAGAATTCTCGCACTACATGTAAAAACCAAAAAAAAAAAAAAAGGGGGCAAGTTCGTGACTAATACAAATTCTGAAGTGAAGTACTCACATCTCTCCTCATCTGATTGAGCCCACCATAGCAATCAACACGAATATATCCATTGCTCTTTTCTGGCAGAGCTGCAGCATTTCAAGACAAAAAACCAATGCAAATGTCTGCATTTGATGCCAATTAATATTGACTTAGAAAAATAAACTACAGCAAAATCTAAACATATTATATATTATGTTGTTGCGAGCACCCATAAAAACCGTTATAGAACAGGACTCATGGGGTATGAGACAAGAAATCTCATACTTACAAGTGACATGAGAAACAAATTGTGCAGCCATATAAACAGCATGGTGGCATGCGTATGCAATGCAAGCAAGGTGCACCTGGGAGAGTGCTTTGCAAGCAGCACCAAACTTTCACTTCCAAAAGCTTCCCTTTGAAAAATGATAAACTTCATTCATAGCTAGGTCAAAGTGCCCTTGGATCTTTCCATTTTATGTATCATATGGCAGGATCATTCAAGAACACGAAGTTGTAATATTAAGGTAGGTTTAGTCAGAACCACAACGGGGCAGAGTGGAAGGCCAATATCTAATAAATACGTGCAAATGGATTTGATAGTAAAGGTTCATGCATTACAATATACATAGTTGCTTTCATTCAATCCAATGCCTCGGCACAATATAATCCAATAATGCAAACAAATCATACAGTGCCAAACCATACAACTCGATGCCTACTCTCCCCATTTGCAAAGCAAAACCACATTTAATTGACTTAAAATTATAAATAATTTACGTAACCATTGAATCTAACACACCAAGAACAACGGAAGCATACATAGCAATTTTAAACTAAATTCAGAAATTTAAAAAATAGATCCGAAGTAAAAATTGAAACCGAAAACTAACCAGCAAGATGGCCTTGAAGCCACCAATTGCAAGGTCTCCATTCGATTAGTCTCCTCAAACTCCATATCTGAGCCCGTTCTGACCTGATCCGAATATCGGATAAGAATATTAGCGGATAAGAAAAAAACGCAGCCTGTTAAACTACGATGAGTACTTACAGCGGAGAATTGGGTGAGGTTTGATAAAATTGGAAGGAAGGTGAGAACAAAATTAGGGCTAGAGATACAGAGAAGAAAATCACTACTGGAATAAGTAGGGTTTTCCCAACCGTCGGTGCAATCATTGAGATCGCTGTCACGATTCGTGTTTGAGAGAAAGAGGATCACTATGTTCTTCGACCTGTGCTTCAGTCGGAAGGAGGTCGAACTACAAATTTCACATGATTGCAAGTTGCAGTTTTCCATAATTTTAAAGATATTTTTAATTAATAGTTGAAATAAATTACAAATTCCGTTGTAGTCTAGTTGGTTAGGATACTCGGCTCTCACCCGAGAGACCCGGGTTCAAGTCCCGGCAACGGAATATTTTTAATTTTTCATGTTATTTTCCTTTCTGAATCGGCATTTTCAATCTATTGTAAAAATTTCATTGATACCGCCAAGACATATGGTAGTTTCGAATTGAATTAAAAATTCTTAAATTTATGTGAACTACTTACACAAGTCACCTAATCGATCCAAGCAGTTGTTGTTTTTATTCTTTTTTTAAAAAAATTAAAGTTATAATAATTTTATTTTTATTTATTAATAAATATATATTTTTATATATTAAATATACAAAATTAACTTACTAATTAACTACCCTAAAAACAGTTACACCTTTCTAACCCGTCTAGTACGCCCTATCCAAACATCCAATTAATGCCTAATACTAATATTTATAACTATGATTTTTACCCCCATTGATTCCTCAACAATTCACATATTGTATATATCGGTATCCCTTACCATCATTTCAAATACCTACGAGCATTTAAATTAAAGTTTCTTATTGAACCTTTCTATGTTGATCAACATCTTAAAGAAAATAATTTTTCAAGTTAAAGTTCTAAGTTTAATTTCGAAATCTTAATATAATATACATTAGTATTTGGGGTAAATAGGAAAAATACACTAACTTATTGACATTTTCGGAAAAATACTCCAATCTATTTTCATAAGTTAAAAATACTCCAATCTTTACTTTTATTGATGAATTATACCCTGATTTATTAATATTATGGGCAAATACCTCAATGTATTATTATTAATTAAAAATACTCAAATCTTTAATTTCGTTAACGAATTATACCAAAATAAGAAATATTATTGGCTTACACAAAGATGTCGTCCATACTAAATTTAATATATTAAATAATTAATATTTTCTATATATTCTGAAAAATATTTAAACTTCATGTTTTTCCTTCGGTTGGTGTAATGTTCAATCCAGATGAAGGTGCGTACATTTCGATACAAGATCACACGTCAGAACACACATTGAGAGAAAAAATTAAAATAAGGAATTCAAGCAACCGAAGGAAACAAAAAAGGCAGATTGTTTAGTACATTAAATTTAACACGGACAACGATAGCTGTTTTGACTGTCATATTTGTAAGAGTCAATAATATTTCTTATTTTGGTATAATTCGTTAATAAATTAAAGATTGAGGTATTTTTAATTAATAATAATACATTGGGTATTTTTAACTTATGAAAATAGATTGAGGTATTTTCCCGAAAACGTCAATAGTTTAGGGTATTTTTCCCTATTTACCCTATTATTTATTCTTATTATATTTATGTTGGTACACTTATTAACGATTACCGACGTAAGAGCACTCACTATAAGAGTCTTAAAATTTTTTAAGATCCCCATATCACCCATTTTTGTATATATGGTCCAGAGAGAGAGAGTGGATTGGTGGCAGAAAGAGAGGTAGAGTTGTCAAGTGGGCCGGGCCGACCCAGCCCAGCACGGCCCAGCACGGCTGAGGCCCGGCCCAGGAACGACCCACGATTCAAATGGGTTTGGCGGGCCGGGCTTAAGTGATTCGATGGGCTCATATTGGTCTTTTTTTGAAGTCCAGGCCCAGGCCCATCTTAGCACGGGACCAGCCCGGCCCAGGCCCAGGACCGGCCCATCTCAGGCCCGGTTGTGGCCCATCTCATACCCATCTCAAATATTTCTTAGTTTTTATTATTTTAAACTAGTTATTTTGATTCTTTTTATTAATTTAGCTACAAAATAAATAATTTTAAGTGTTTATAATTAAATCTAACCTAAATAAATTAAGTTTTTTTAAAGAAAAATTAGAAATATTCTTTAAAAATAATTTTAAAATGTGTAAAAAAATAAAAATTATAATTCATTTTAAACCCATTTCTGGCCCACCAGAGGTCCACTTCAAGCCCACCAAAGACCCAGCCCAGGCCCAGTTCAGGCCCAGCCCAGGCCCGGTTCAGGCCCACTTCATTGTGGTCCTGGGTTGTGCTGGGCCAAGAGAAATACAAAATGGCCCGGCCCGGCACGGCCCATCTCAACAGTGGTCCCGGGTCGTGCCGGGCCACTTAATTGGTGGGCTTACCCGGGCCCGGCCCGGGCCGGGCCGGGCCGGCCCAGTTGACAACTATAAAGAGAGGCATGGATCTTATTTAAGACCTCAAAACTTGTAGCGAAAGAAGGGCGTGTATCTTATTTAAAATCCCCAACCTTACAAACGCCCATGGCGCGTGTGGGCGCGGCGCTCCAGCTTTTTATTTATTTATTTTTTTTTCTTTTTCATTTATTTTAATATTCTAATTGTTTTTACATTATCTTTTATTTTCAGATTTTAACTATTTATAATATAAATCAAATATAAAATATATATATTTTATATTAAAAATATATATCAGATTTATTTTTAATTCTTTTAACATACTTTTTATTCCAACGATTATATTTTATAACGGTCACTTATTTTTTTATAAATACCCTTCATCACAGTACCGTTCATTACACTACTCTTCATTCACACAAAAATTATTTGCATTCTACAACTCCTACAACCAATATGAGTGGATATGATCTCAACAATCCATCTCAAAATTCCGAGCAAACTCCATACATTCCGACGTGGAATGCATGGCCAAATAATTCTGTGCAATTTACTTACCAACTCGGGTATCCCCAAAGTTATAAAAATAATCCTATTCAATTTTCAACACCTCGAGGATACCCTTCGCAATTTTTACCAATCCCAACATCCTTCGCAGATTTTACCCTAACAAGGGTATCTTCCTCAAGTAGAGATGTCATCTGCTGCAGCTAGGGATGAGCATTCGGTTATTTCGGTCGGTTTTGCCCTAAAAATAACCGAACCGGAATAATAAAAAAAAAATTGTACACAACCGAACAAGGCTTATAACCGAACCGAATTTTCAGTCCAGTTTTCGGTGCATAATTTTGGTTATTTCGGTTTAAACCAAATTTTTTTAAAAAATTATAAAAACTTGAAAATATTATATATCTTGAATAATTCAACAAAGATCTAAACATAAAATAATCATCAATACAACTCATACTTCTAAAACAAAAAAAAATTAACATAAACTACAAAATCCAAAGTTTCAATGTGTTGTCCAACATCCATAAAACCAACAAAATAAGCAATTCATTCATGATTCAAGAACATGGAAAAAATAACTGAGGTACCCAACATCCATAAAATTCAACAATTAAATTATCCAACATTAAGAACAAAAAATCATTAATCTGAAATATTCATTGGCAGTCATCTTCTTCAGCACTTCTCTCATTCTTTCAGTGCTCGAACTTTGATTTGTAGATCTATTAAACAAAAGAAAATGAAGTTAGATACTTAAAGTAACAAATTTAATATTTCCTAAAAACTAATAATCCAATATATTAATCAAATATGAAATTAGAAGGAATCTTAACAATGAAATAACAAAAGAACTTAGTCTGTTGAAGGCTCGACAACGATGGCTCGTAGACCAATGAAACAAAAAAATCAAGTTAGAATAATAAACTTAACGTTATGCAAAAATATGAGTATTTTCATATATTATTACCTTCTTCAAGTTTTTCAATATCTGCAAGATCTTCTTCGAGATTTATTGGATCATTTGAACCACGAAGCCAATCTTGAGCACAAATGAGATTTGTACAACTTTAGGAGTTAAAGAACTCTTAAATGAATCAAGCACTCGCCCTCCACAACTAAAAGCAGATTATGATACAACAGTAGAAATGGGGATAGATAAAATATCACGAGCCACTTTGGAAACAATTGGAAATCTGGCCTCATTTGCTTTCCACCAACCTACGATGTCAAATTTCGAATCATTTCCCTCAATTTATTCATTAAAATATTTATCCACCTCAGAAATACTACTCTTTCTAATACTAAACTGCTCATACTCAGAACTCATCCTCATCATTACCTCAAATGTTGGATCATCAACATCCATATCATAAGGTGCTATCATATCACGTCCCATAGACTCATCACCCTTATCCAATGAATTTGTTCTATCATAATCATTATACAAATCAACAAATGCATCTTTCACATTTTTCCCCATGGATACACCCAAATCTCCATACATATTATCAAGAGCAAACTCAACTCATTCTAACTTGTACCAATGATCCACAATAACAGCAAAAAATATCATTTTGTTCATATTTTCTGGATTTCCCTAATACTTATCAAATTTCTCTTTCATTCCACTCAACTCCAAATCACGACACTTAATCCAAGCATTCAACACAAATAGATCCAGAAATTTTACAAGTCATCTCATAAAAAACTTTCAGAAAACCAATCATCCTTCTCGCTTTCTGAAAATCCACTTTGTTAGGCATCCCACCTACTTTAGCATGCTCAAGATCCATTCTATAAGTTGGATCTTGCAAATCAAACTTATAGAATATTTTCTCAAATTTGAATGATGTGTCCAACATGTGATAAGTTGAGTTGCATTTAGTAGAAACATCTAATCATAAAGAGCTCTCGAATGAGATTTTCTCATGTGCACAACATTCTTTAAATTTGTTCATCCTAGAAGGTGATTGCCTAATAAACCTCACAACACTTTTAATGTTCTTTATAGATGACTTTACCTCCTTGAACCCCTCCCGCACCACTAAATTAATGATATATGTAATGCATCACATATGGAGATATTGACAATTACTAATACTAGTCTCTCGATCACCAATTTGTTCTTTTAAGTAATCAAGTGTTGTATCATTAGAGGAAGCATTATCAACCGTAATAGTAAAAATCTTCTCAATCACCCATTCATTCAGACATTTTTCTATTGCCCAACCAATGTCTTTACCCTTGTTACTGAAAATTATACAAGAACTGATGATTTTCGTGTTTAATTTTCAATCATTATCAATGTAATGAGCAGTAAAACACATATAATTCATCAAATTCGCAGAAGACCATTCATTAGTGGTTAGACACACTCTTTGATTGCTACTCTTCAACAATGCCTTAAACAAGTTTTTTTCATCAAGATAAATCTGAAAACAATCACGTCCCACAGTCTACCTAGATGGAATTTGAAATCTAGGGCAAGCTATAGACATAAAACGCTTAAATCTACGATTATAAGCAAAATTAAAAAGCAACTCATCAACAATGATCATGTGAGCGAAACCCTTTCTAATAGTATGCTGATCAAATTTTCAAGTACTCATATCAGCTGAACCCGATTTAGGTTTTAATTTCAGATTCAACAATTTCTTCCTAAGATCTACACTAGCAGGGATTTTCTTGCATGCATTCATGTGGTTATGTAGTGAAGTGGTACCATTTGATCTTGGATCACTAGCATACACCCTACTACAATGTTTGCATCGTGCTTTCATACTACCATCATCAGCAGTGAATCGTTCGAAATGATTCCATACCTCAGATCTTATATCCATTAATTTTTGTTTTTTTTGCTTGTGTTCCAGATATCTCAATTGATTGGTCGACCGTTGATGGGTTGGTGAAAAAATAACCACCAGTTTCACCACAATCTTGACTAGGTTAAGATATCTGAAAAACAATAATAAGAAGCAATTTTGATTAGGTTGAAGTTATGAAACAACAACAATGATTTTATGAACCAAGTAACAATGATTTTGGATGCTTAGACAGCAAAATAGAGACAACAATCAACAGAGCATGAATGGAAGCAAAATAGACAGCAAAATAGAGACAATCAGCAAAGCATGAATAAAAAATTGGATACACGAAAAAGAGACAGAAAAATAGAAACAACTAAAAGCATCAATGGAAGAAAGTTTTCAAGCAAAGTAAATGCAATCGCCGAGTTCAAACCTTGGAGAAACAGCGGTGAGTGATGAGCAGCATGAGTGACAGCGTAACAGCCAACAATGGACACACCGAGTGACTGAGCAACATGGAGCAATAAAGGACACCGAGGAAGATGAGAGGCGGGATCGGCCATCTCCGAGGAGATTGTGGTCTGACTCTGACTGCGAGGCTGGAAGCGAGACAACGAGCGCAGAGCTGTGAGCGAGACAACGAGCGCGGAACAAGAGCAGTGGCCAGGGAGCAGTTGACGGCAAGTCAGAGGAGGCCGGCGCCGGCAAGTCAGAGGAGGGTTTGAGTGAGCGATAGTGGCTGAGGTTGTGTGGCGGTCTGTAGCGGTAGTAGTCTGTGTTTGGAAGTCGAAGACGTGAATGAATTAGCACAATTAGGATTTAGGGCTTTGGTGTTTAGGTTTATATTTTTTAAAAATTAAAAATTATGTGTATTATTTATATATTAATTATATATAAATAATATTATATATATATATATATATATATATATATATACATAATTTTGGTTTTTGGCTATTTTGGTCCGGAGAAAAATATAATCGAACCGATACCAAAAATTGAATAATTTTGAAGAAATACACCAAACCGATCCAAAATAACCAAATATCTTTTGGTTCGATTTTCGATTATTTCGGTTTCTTGCTCACCCCTAGCTTCAGCTAGAAATATGCAAGAGCTCGAGAAAGATACAAATGATGAGTCCACCGTCAGACGTCGTGAACAATGGACCGTTGTGGAGAACGAATTTCTAGTGGAATGTTGGACTGCTACTACTTACGATTCAGTGGTCGGAAACGACCAAACCAGCAAACAATTTTAGAACAAAGTTGTGGTGTTCTACAAAGAAGGTCGGCTTGCAAACACATCAATTTGAAAATTAGGGAGTTCAAAGTCACATTTTTACAAACTCTCAACAAATTCTAAGAGGTTTTTTGAATGCTACAATATGTGTAAAAATATGTGGGTAAGCGATAAAAGTGATCCTGATATTATAGAGATGGGGCAAACTAAGTACCGCCAATACTACGCAGGTAAGGGATTCAATGATATTGGCGTTTAGAGGATATTGAAGGAGCTACAGAAGTTTAAAGATGATAATGTCTTGTGAAATTGATGAACGCAATGCAGAAAAACTGTAAGGAGAAGAAGAGAAAACAGAGAGAATGAAGAAGAAAAGGAGAACAATTTTATTTTCTTCCAACGTATCTTTACATATAAAAGGATTCAAATATATATAAGATATCTTATCAACTAAAAAGGTTAATTAATGTCCAATACTATATGATGTCCCTTCATAAAAAAGAAACAAAAGCAATGAAGAAGGAGCTTACACCACTTCTTATAACGCTTCCGATGTTGTAACGAGTCGACTAATTGGCCAGAAAGCAGCAAAATGAAAGGAAAAGGGAAAAGGAAAAGTCCATGTGTTGAATTCGGCAATAGTTGCCTTGAAGGATCACGACGCCAAGGCAGAACGATATATATGTCTGAAGGAGAAGGCTGTACAACAAAAGGAGAGGGATGTCTTGGAAAAAAGACACTTCCAATATGACTGGTCAACAACTGATGTTGCATCAAATTCGCTGCGAGGAGATCAAAAAGATGGGAAGCTGAAGGATATAATATGAATTTCTGATGATGCATTGTTTCCTGCTTTTATGTACTGTCAAACTTTAATTTATTTTCAGTGTTTGGTGTATGTGTCAGATTGTAATGTATTTGTGGTTTTTTCAATGTATTTCATAACTTTAAATGTAATATATTGTATTGTCAGGTTTGAATATAATGGGAGGATTTAGCTTTATAGGACATGTTTGCAGACTATAAATGTATGGTGCTCAATTTGCAGACATTGACATATGATATTAGCTTTAAATGACATTTTCGCATACTTTAAATGTATGGTGCTCAATTTACAAATTTTAAATGTATGGTGCTCAATTTGCAGACTTTAAATGTATGGTGCTCAATTTGCTTTATCGACAATGACATATCATATCCGACTCTCGCTTTATTGAAGGGACGCCTCTTGGATACTCCAACAGTCTCATTTCTCAATTATATATGGTGCTAAATATTAGAGACTTGAAGAACTAACACTAAACAACTCAATTCACACTGGTCTTCTTCATATTTTTTTGTCATGTCTCTGACAGAGAACAATCTTCGGATGATGAGACAATATTTTCTTGATAATCCTTATTATGAACAAGTGCACTAACTAGTCTCAGAGCTAGCCTCAGAGCTATAAGGAAATAGACGTCGAAGATATATTTATCGAGATGCTGCACACAGACATCTAGTAAAAAACTATTTTGATGAGAATCCAACTTGGGGCCCAAATATTTCCGATGACATTTTTGGATGCAGAGATCTTTCTTCATCCGGATCGTTAATGCGCTTGAAACATATAACCCTTGGTTTCAACAGAGGTCTGACGCAACGGGGAAGAAGGGATTTAGCGCCCTAAAAAAATGCACAAATGCTATAAGACAAATGGCATATGGTGGTCCAGCTGATCACTATGACGAATACCTCCGCATCTTTGAAACCACTGGCCTTGAATTCCTACGCCACTTTTGTCATGGGTGAATGAAGTTTTTGGTGAATATTACTTGAGAAAGCCAATCGCAGATGACCATCGACATTTGATGCAGATGCATGAAAGGAAGCATGTATTTCTTGGAATGCTCGGGATCCTTGACTGCATGCATTGGGCTTGGAAAATTTGTTTGGTTGCATGGAAATGACAATTTACTCGGGGTGATCATGGAGTGCCAACAATAATTCTTGAGGCGGTTGCCTCGCAAGATTTGTGGATCTGACATATTTTTTTTGGAGTTGCTGGTTCAAACAATGACATCAACGTTCTCAATCAATCTCCATTATTCACCGACTCTTTACAAGGTGTGGCGCCTTATATACCATTCACGGTAAATGGGAAGCAATATTCCGAGGGGTATTATTTAAGTGATGATATTTATCCTGAATGGGCACAATTTGTAAAGAGCTTCCGTTTTCCCAAGATCCGCAAAGGCAGAAATTTAAGCAAATGCAAGAAGCTGCAAGAAAGGATGTAGAACGAGCATTTGAGGTTCTCCAAACTTGTTGGGAAATGATTAGCGGCCCGAGTCGCTTATGGTATAAAGAAAATATTCATTGCATTATTTTACATAACATGATTGTTGAGGATGAAGTGGAAATGGCGAGCAAATGGGTTGAGGAAGGGTCAACGTCAACTGCCGAGACTGTTGAAGGAGAAGTCAATCAAGGTGCAACTGGAGGATTCGAACAATACCTTAGAAGAGCCTCACATTTAACAAACTTCAATCCGACCTTGTTCAACATATTTGGGCACGATTCGGCGGTGATGATTGATTAAATAATTTCTTCTATCAATTTTTATTAATATATTGTTTATTTTTTATTGGAACTTGTACTATCTATCAATGTGTGACCATTTTTTTTATTATGTAAGATTAAATTTTTTAATTGAATGTATGATTTAATTGACTCGAACTAATTAATTACATTAAGCAAATTTTATTATTTAGCTATTTTAACTAATTATTCATAATTTAATTAATTAATTATTATGTTTTATTTATCTATATTCAATAAAACAAATAAAGAATATATATGTATATATAATATTAAATAATTTTTATGACAAGTGGGACTCATGAATAGTATAGAGAAAATAGTAGATGAATAAAAATGATAATGAATGTTAATGTAATATTTCTAAAATATGAAATGATAATAATTATTGATAAGGCGCACACGTGGGATCTTAAAGTTTTTTAGATTCCACAAAAGTGGGTGCCCTAATACTTATCGGTTAACGAGAAATTATATACTCCCTCCGTCCCGCAGGAGTAGTTTCATTTCTCCCGGGCACAGTTATCAATGTTTGTGAGTGTAGTGAAATTAATATTTTATTGATGAATACGAAAAAGTTTGTCATTTTAGGAAAATGAGATTATTTTTTCGGGACAAACAACAATGAGAAATGAGACTACTCTAGGAGACAGAGGGAGTAGTACAAATTACAAAACAATAATTTAAGTCACGAGAAATTAAAGATGCGATTCTTATTTTGTATCAACATATCATATATAAAACATATTATATATAGATTCTTTTAAATTATTTCGCTGTAAAGTTAGTATATTCAAATTAGCAGGTCACTTACGCGATTTTGTTAAGTTGATTTTTTCCTAGTTATTTTATTCAAATTAAATATACATTAACGCATGTGAAATGTGAAAACGACATAAACAATTTTTTGTATTTATTTTGCATTAAGATCATGTGCTTGCACAAAATTAGTTTAATTCAAAATCTCCAAAAGAGAATCAATTTTATTACCGAATTCGTCAACTGCTATGATTTTAAGAACAAAATTTTCTATGCCTCATTTATTTTGAGGGTGCTCCAATCATTCCTTCAACTTCACAGAAGTTCACGGCTCAATTGTGACCACGTGTGAGTTTGGGTTTTATTATCATAATATACTGATGTTAATTTTACGTAGTAGTCCTAAACTTTCTAATATTGCTTTATATTTAGATATTCATTATTTAATTTTAAATAAATTATTTTTGTTGATCTTAAATTAGAGTATATATAGGGCTAATTGCAATTTAATTCCCAACGTTTGCTCATTTCTGCAAAAATAATCTAACGTTTACATAATTACAGTTTAATTCCTAACATTTGATCATTTTTGTAATTTAATTCCTAACGTTCCAAACAGGCAATTTAATTCCTAACGTTTGTTCATTTTAGCAATTTAACGCCCAACATATACAATGTATGCATTTTAATTCCCCATATTTTAAAAGTTGTGTTTTATTCCCTAATTTATATTAAATTATATTTTCACTACTAAAGTTTATCCATTTTGCAATTTAATTAAAAAATAACCTAACATTTGTAAAATTATATTTTAACTCCTAATATTTTTTTTTTGCAGAAAAAAAGATTTCATAAAGTCTGTTCGTCTTTATATAAAATTACATTATAAGTTAATGTTTCAATTATTGTAATTTAATTCCTAACATTAATCTACTTATGCAAAATAATGGATGCCCTTTTTTTGAAAAAAAAAACTAATATCAATAATTTTATATTTAGATTTTTAATATTTATGAGTTGAATTAAAAAAAATAAACAGTAATTAGAAATTAAATTTTAAAATTGAACAAATTTTAAGAACTAATAATTTTTTCAAGAAATTAAAAAAATATATTAGGAATATATGTAAGGTGCTTTGTTATTTTTTAATTAAAATTCAAAAAATAGATAGTTGTTAGTATTTAAAAATGTAATTTAAAAAATTCTAGGAAATAAAATGTAAATTTGTAATGTTGGGAATTAAATTGCGAAAATGGAGTAATGATAAGAATTAAATTGCATGTTTGGAATGTTAGTAATTAAATTGCAAAAATAGACAAACGTTAGAAATTAATTTGCAATTATATAAATGTTAGGTTATTTTTGCAAAAATGAGCAAACGTTGGAAATTAAATTGCAATTAGCCCGTATATATATTTGCACAGTGGAAGGTTTACAAGTTTGCGCTCTTGAAGTTAGTTGTTCAGGCACTAATTTGGGTTTAAAAATTTGATTGATTAACGAGTGATATATTACTTAGTCAATATTCGATTAATGTTCCAATACTTGAGGTGTTGGATTTAGGGTTTTAAATCATATGTAGAAATCTTAAAGAAAGTAATAAATGACACAAAGGATTTCAAGAGATTCGGACAAAAACAACTCGCGTCCTCTCTTCTGATTTGCTGTCTGAAAATCACTAAGCTTGAGATTACACGACCTATAGCTAGCTGGTAAATGCATGCGTCTGTCAATCACTAACGCACTCGTCGAGTACTTCGCTCTCCTTCGTTTATTCAGATTTGAAGTGTGGACGCACTATTCAACTTCAAGCTGGTCGTGGGACTTTGAGTTCTTCCCTAGAACGTCAGCTTGCGGTATACACCCATAATAGTTATCACTGAAGATGTGATAACTGCAAGATATTTTCTTACTTGGAAAGTAAGAAAACTAAAGTAATAGCTCTTGCTAGACGCACAGAGCTCCGTGTCCAATAAGGCACACGAAAAGTGAGTTGTTAGAGCAACCTAAAAGATTTTGAATACTTGAGTATGAAATTAAGCAGAATTTTGGTGCTTACGAGATTCATGAAGTTGGATTCGGTATTGGTAACCTTATGCAGTTGAATTGTAGCCTTTATTTATAGATGTTCTAAGAGTGGTTTGAATTCTGGAGCTGTTGTGAGATAAAATGGACTCGTCCAACTGGAAGTCTCACTTTTCCTGAAATGCAGTGTCCTTACTGTCAGAGCAGGTAGAATTTACAGGTTTAGTCAGAACGGCTCTGAATCAGTCCGAGGAATGTCTGTTGATAGATTCCTTTGATGAACAAACTTAAGGATTGCAGACTTTAAAATCTCATTTCTTAAAGTTTGTACTTTAAAAACACTTGTTTGTCTTGGCTCATTGTGTGTCTATGTTGCTGGTTTGGGAACCACCACTTTGCTGTAAGCTCATAGCTAGTGGATCTCCAACTGATGATGACGTGTCAGCTAGCTACCTTCAAAGGTAATGACCCTTTGCTGGTGAAAACATTTCAGCCAGCAAACTCCAAGCAAGTTTACGATTAGTTCTGATTTACAACTCGATAATTTCTAAACAAAATATTACAAGGTCGGAATAATTCTAGCTAGAGACATACTAACAAGTGATATGTTTGACACATCATAATAAAGAAGGAATTACTAACAATAATTCCTAACAGCTTTATTATTAAAAAATTCATATTTGCTCAAATTTTTATTTTTTAATAATTAACAAAGATAATAAAGATTTATTATATTATTATTATTTGATATTTTAAAAATACAATTTTATAAAGTTATATAATTTTGTATTTCAAATTGATTTACTAAACAAGCTTGTTATTAGCTCACGAGTTGATTCCTATGCAAAACTCAGATTGGATTTTGTTTAATAAACAAATTTTACTAAACAAGTTCGAACAGGTTTTTATATCAATGGAGAGCTTAATAACTTAACAATCAACTCTTTTTTTTTTCTTTTTTCCAACCAGATGCTGATGTACATTTCATTACACACACCAACATTTGGTTTCACTCTTGTGGATGTAAAAATAAATAAAGTAGCTAGTTAAGAAAAGTATTATTTCAAATGACCAAAAATTAAAGAAAAAATTTCCAAACACTTTCCGAAAGTTCGAGATGAGTTGATATCGTAAAGAAGTAGAATTGAATGGATGACTAGGATACAAGTATTAATTTGTCAAATGGTGGTGAATTTTACTAGTTGATGACAAATATTTCACTAAAGCAACCGAAAAAAAAAAAGAAGAAGAAGAAGAAGGAAAAATATTAATAACAAAATGGAATGACTCAACATTGTGTACAATTTGCATCAAATTAGTTAAAAAATATAAGGCCCATAATTTTGTTTTTTTAAAATCACAATTGGAGTAATACATGAGTGGTTAACGTTTTTGTTTTATTGCAATGCTTTCCATTACATATAATTCAATATTATGAAAACATAATTATACCTAATATTAGGTCTCTTAAATCTTAATTAACTGTATCCATAAAAAACTTGATTTCCACTCATGTCATGTAACAAACAAATATCAACGGTTGATATTTTATTGTTGATCGATTGGGTAGTGTTCGTTTCGAGTTTTCATAAATTGGTGATTGAAAATGATATTAACGGAGGATTATTAATTCATGATAAAAAAATAATTTCAATATCATTTTAAAATTCAAAATATGAGTTTTCAATTCAGGACATAAAAGATTCCAAAGATTCTCGATTCAGAACTCAAAAGATTATAAAATTTTAAATCTAAAACTATTTATCAACTCCTGAATTAAGAATTTTAGGATCTTTCATATACTGAATTGATAATTTATCTTTCAAATTCTTAATTGATAACTTAACCTCAATAATTAATAAACTCGCGTATTTTACATATCCAAGCATTAAAAAATAGATATTCATAGGCTTACTGCACAACTTGTATATGATATAGAATATACATATGAGTAGTTTAGTGGTTGAACAACGATGAATTTAAATTTAATAAAACTTCAATTTGAATTATATAATATACCATATTTGGATGATTACGACATGTAGACTAGATAGACAAAACAACGTGAAGCCAGCTGACGAAGAATGAACAGACAG
This sequence comes from Plectranthus barbatus, assembly GCA_026898455.1. Lineage (NCBI taxonomy): Eukaryota > Viridiplantae > Streptophyta > Magnoliopsida > Lamiales > Lamiaceae > Plectranthus > Plectranthus barbatus. The sequence continues at coordinate 620,152 of JAPKLW010000104.1, read as the reverse complement.
TTAAGGTTAATTAATTATTATTAAGATTAGTTAAAGTGTAAATCAAGTGGTCGACCAAATAATTAATTATCAGCTTGTTTTCATATTGCAAGTCATTTTCGAAGAGCTGACAGCTATTTTATGTGTGTAACTCAGTGTAGGTAATTAGGTAAATATGCCTCTTTATGGTATTGACTTAATTAATAATCCAAAGTAATTAACTTGCGACTGCGAAATGGGGTTCGTGTAAGTGGTATGAATAATACAAACTTGTATAAATTAGGTAAAATAATATTTATCTTAATTTGGACTATAAAAAATATGATTACTTTTATTATTATTATGATAAAGGGTTTGGCCAACTGCTAATTACCTTTTTCTAAAGGCAAAAACTTGCGTTAGGCAAGTCTAAACGGTTTAGGCGGGTTTTATCCTACACAAATGGGTTGACCCATCCCAAATAGGATTTATTAATTCCCAATTAGGGTATATTATATGGGTTTGGGCTTGGGTTAATGGATAAAATCCGCCTAAATCGTTTAGGTCTGCCTAACCCAAGACCTTCCCTTTTTTAAATAGTATAACTATACTAGACTCTACTTCTATACAATAGATTTGTAAACCCACAATAGTGGGATCTTATAAACACGCCACATATGTGTCACATCATTAATTATTATCATTTTACTATTCATGAATAACACATGTCATAACAATTACTTAATATTATATGTATATATATATATATATTGAATATAGATAGATAATTAATTAATTAAATTACGAATTATTAATTTAAATAATTAAATAATAAAATTTGTTTGCTGTAATTAATTAATTCGAATTAATTGAATCATACATTCAATTAAAAAGTTTAATATTGCATAATAAAAAAAATCACACATTGATAGATAATACAATATTACATAATTTTAAAAAAAAATCACACATTGCAATTAAAACTAAACAATATTTTAACACACATTGATAGAAGAAATTATTAAATCAAGCATAACCACCAAATTGTGCCCATATATGTTGAACAAGGTCGGATTGAAGTTTGTGATGAGTTCTCTTGTCACGTAAATCAGAGGCTCTTCTGAGGTATTGTTCGAATCCTCCAACCGCACCTTGATTTACTTCTCCTTCAATAGTCTTGCCAGTTGATGTTGACCCCTCCTCAATCCATTCACTCGTCATTTCTCCTTCATCCTCAACAATCATGTTATGTAAAATAATGCAAGCAAACATAATATCTTGGATGTTTTCTTTATACCATAAGCGACTTGGGCCTCTAATCATTGCCCAACGAGCTTGGAGAACCCCAAATGCTCGTTCTACATCCTTTCTTGTAGCTTCTTGCATTTGCTTGAACTTTTGTCTTTGCGGATCTTGGGGAAACGGGAAGCTCTTTACAAATTGTGCCCATTCAGGATAAATATCATCAGTTAAATAATATCCTTTGGAATATTGATTTCCATTTACCGTGAATGGTATTGAAGGCGCCGCCACACCTTGTAAAATGTCGGCGAATAATGGAGATTGGTTGAGAACATTAATGTCATTGTTTGAACCAGCAACTCCAAAAAAGCATGCCAGATCCACAAATCTTGTGAGGCAACTGCTTCAAGAATTATTGTTGGCACTCCATGATCACCCCAAGTAAATTGTTCTTTCCATGCAACCGGACAATTTTTTCAAGCCCAATGCATGCAGTCAAGGCTCCCGAGCATTTCAGAAAATTCATGCTTCTGTTCATGCATCCGCATCAACCGCCGCTGGTCATCTGCGGTTGGCTTCCTCAAGTAATATTCACCGAAAACTTCAATGACCCCACGACAAAAGTGGTGTAGGCATTGAAGGTCAGTGGTTTCGGCGATGCGGAGGTATTCGTCATAGTGATCAGTTGGACCACCATATGCCAATTGTCTTATGACATTTGTGCATTTTTGGAGGGCGCTAAATCACTTTTTCCCCGTTGCGTCAAACCTCTGTTGGAAATAAGGGTTGTGTGCTTCAAGCGCATCAATGATCCGGACAAACAAAGATCTTTGCATCAAAAAATGTCGTCAAAAAATATTTGAACCCCAAGTTGGATTCTCAGCAAAATAGTCCTGCACCAGACGTCGAAGTGCATCATCTCGATCTCGATCAATATATCTTCGATGCCTATTTCCTTGAGAATCTGAGGCTAGCTCCGAGGGCTAGTTGTTGCACTTGGTGAAAAAGAGGATTCTCAAGAATATATTGATCCCAAAACTCCGCCTCCTCCTCGTCATCCGAAGCTAGCTCTATTTCAGAGTTAGACGAAGACATGCCAAAAAAAATATGAAGAAGACCAATGTGAATTGTGTTGTTTAGTGTTGGTGCACTTGCTGATAATATTTAGCACCATATATATAATTGAAAGCCTGAAGATTTTACACCATACATTTAAAGTTAACAAATTGTGCACCATACATTTAAAGTTACAAAATTGTGTACCATACATTTAAAGTTCTTTAATTTTGCACCGTACATTTAAAGCCTGCAAATTTCGCACCATACATTTAAAGCCTGCAAATTGAGCACCATACATTTAAACATGATAATACAACACAATACATTACATTTAAAGTTGTACAATACATTGAAGTTTGAAAAAAAAAGCCACAAATACATTAAAATCCTAACACATACATCAAACACTAAATATAAATTAAAGTTTTACAATACATAAAAGCAGGATATAATGCATCATTGGAAATCTACATTATATCCTTCAGCTTCCCATTTTTTCCTGATCACCGCGCAGCGAATCTGATGCATCATCAGTTGTTGACCACTCATATTGGACGTGTCTTTTTTTAAGACATCCCACTCCTTTGCGCGAATCAATGCATCCCTCTGTTGTACCAACTTCTCCTTCAGACGTATATAATTTGCTGCATTATCGTTGTGATCCTTCAAGGCATCTGTTGCCGAATTCAACACATGAAGTTTTTCTTTTCCCTTCTCCTTTCTCTTTGCTGCTTTCTGGCCAATTGGTTGGGTCGTCATAGCATCGGAACCGTTAGAAGAAGTTGTGTAAGCTCCTTCTCCATTGCTTTTGTTTCTTTTGAATGAAGGGACATCACATACCACCTCTTCAAACTTTTGTAGCTCCTTCAATATCCTCCAAACGCAAAGATCATTGTATCCCTTCCCCCCGTAGTGTTGCCAGTATTAAGTTTGCGCCATCTCCATAATATCAGCATCACTTTTATCGCTTCCCCACATATTTTTACACCTATTGTACCATTCCGCAAACCTTTTTTGGTTTGTTGAAAGTTTGTAGAAACGTGACTTCACACTCCCTGCATTTCTGACTGGTGTGTTTGCAGGGCGACCTTCATTGTACACCATCACAATTTTCTCCCAAAAATGCTCGCTGGTTTGGTCGGTTCCGATAACTGAATTGTTAGTATTAGTAGCCCAACATTCTGCAAGCAATTCGCACTCCTTTGCGGTCCATTTTTTACGACGTCTGAGAGGGAACTCATAATTTGTATCTTCATCGAGCTCTTGAATATTTGCAGCTGCAGCGGATGGCATCCCTACTTGAGGAGGACACCCGTGTTGGGGTTGAAATTGCGAAGGATGTTGGGGTTGGTAATAAAATTGAGACGGAGGTTGTGGTTGGTACCCTGAGGGTGTTGGAAATTGAATAGGACTATTTGGAAAATTTTGGGGAAACCCGGGTGGGGGAGTAAATTGGACGGGATTATTTGGCCATGCATTCCACGTCGAAATGTATGGAGTTTGCTCGGAATTTTGAGAGGGGTTGTTGGGATCGTATCCACTCATGTTAGTTGTAGGAGTTGTGGAATGAAAATAATTTTTTTGTAATGAAGAGTAGTGTGATGAATGGTAGTGTGATAAAGGTTATTTAAATTTAGTAGATGACTTAAATTTATATTTTGCCGTATATAAGTTTAAAAATTCAAATAAAATAAATAATAAGATATCAAAATACTATCTTTCACAAAATTATATTAGTTATTTTATGATTTAAAAATGTGATTAGTCTATTTAAAAGAATTTGGAAAAAATGTTCTTGAATTGAAAAAAAATGATCTAATAGATTGTTAATTATTTTATAACAAATTGATTGTGAAATTCTTAGTGACGAGTATTGTTAAAAAATATAAGAGAATTATAAGGGTATCTGTAAATGATAGGTATGCATTTTGCTTGTTTATTTTATTTAAGATTTGTTTATTGATGAATATAATAAAAACTTGTATGATTATAAAATAAAAAACATTACTTTTTTTTTTTGCAATTTATAGTTTTTGAACAACTTGTAATGAAAGATTATATGAGCTATATTTTATGCTTATATTATATTTTATTAGTTTTTTCATTTATAATTATAATAGTAAAATAGGGGCATCATCCATACTCATCGCACGGGGCCCTCGAAATTACATGGATGTCCATGTGCACAAATATAGTTATTTAATGTTTTGTTCATGTGATTTATTCGTTGTGAACTTGAGCTATGTTGAGAATTTTTTCTCTCCATTTAGATTTATGTATGATCTCCTAGGGGTGTACACGGTCCGGTTTGGCCGGTTTGAGGGTTGAAATATGGACCAAACCAAATAATACGGTTTGAAAAATTTTCAAACCAAACCGGCCAAATTAATATTTCAAACCAAACCAAATAAAACGGTTTGGTTCGGCCGGTTTAACGGTTTGAAACACGACCTTAACGAGCAAAGTGAAAACGTAATTTTTTTTAATTTTTAGCTACAATTTATTTGAGAAATTAAAAAAAAAACTAATACTAGCTCTCATCGGCAAAGTACGAGACAATCTTAATAAAAACAAACAATTAATGACATCAAAAAAATAATAGTTCATATCACATTCTCAAACATAATAGTAAGGTCAAATTATTATGATGTGATAACGGTGATACCGACCCAGAGAACAGAGAAGACAGTTAGGTAAAGAGAGACATTTGAATAAAATTGTGAGATTGGAATATTAGATATTTTAAGATTTATTATAGATTTCATAAAATAAATAAAAGTGTAGAAAAAGAATAAAAATGAGATTGAAATATTTGATAGTTTAGGTTTTATTTTAAATTTAAAAAATTAAATAAAAATGTAGGAGAAAAATAAAACTATAAGTTTGTTGTATAGAGGATTTGAACTCAAATATTTTAAAACCTTAAGTTTTAATAGAACCACTATACTAAATATACTATATTTACACTTTTAGTATAAAATATAAATTAAATATTTATAATTAATATAAACGGTCCGGTCCGGTCCAAATGACCGGTTTCTCTACTCAAACTGTGGACCAAACTAATTAATACGGTTTGAAACTTACGGTCCGACCGGCCGATTTTTGTACTTGTCAAACCGGCCAAATCATTTCGGTTTGACCGGTTTGGACCAAACCATGTACACCCTAGATCTCCAGTTTTGAAAAAATGGAGTTGAACTTGCAATTCTTATCTTAAAACTGATATTAGTTTCTTAGTTAAAAACCAAATTAACACACATATCTTTCCATTATCTACATACGAATCTCGATTCTTGCATTCTTACCGAAAAAGCATATATAATTCTTCTTTGGTGGCGAGGAAGGTAAATTTTATATCCATTTGATAGTGATAAATTTAACTCATATATAAATTATAATAGCAAACAAATTACAGAAAATTATACCTAATAGAAATAATATCGATTTTTCAGTTGGATATATATACTTTATTTGTTAATTTTTATTTTGTTGATGCACAAGAATTTTATGTAATATATATCGAATATGTATCATTGAACCTAGATAATATGGGTTGACAACTGTTCACTTTTTATCAACGATGTACAACCCTAGTCATATTCCACCTTTTGGAGTAAATCCAAATGATAGTAACAAACATATTCCCCCAAAAAATAAATAAAATATATAAAAACCAACCAAGAATTAAGATCCCTTAATACCACCCAAACTATGTAATAATTTTTAAATAATCTCTAGTGGAATTAGTTTTATTGATTTAAAATCTTAAACTTTACATCTTAGTAGCTTCTATTTAAGTGATCAATTATAATTAAGCGATAATTGATCTAAATTATTTCGTGATTTATTCGGATTTCGACTTGATAAAAGTTTATTTAGTAAATGAATCATACTTGAGAATCATAATATTCAACTATTGAACTCGTGAGCAAGCTCATTAGCTAAAATTAGTAAGAAATATAGAATATTTAATTTAATTAAAGTTATTTTTTATGATTTAAGAGTCACAATAATAATAATTCTTTATGTTAATGAGAAAATTTTGAATTTGAGTATGTATATTGTTGAATAACTCACATCGGCTGTGAAATTGGGAGTATATATACCACTATATATTGATGAAGACTCTCCTTACAAGCCGATTTTGTAGGAAGAATAATGAAAACTTTACATATATGATATTAATCTTAGAGTAATAATAAATATTATAGATATATTCTTAATTTGGAAAATTTATTTTTGATTAATACTCAATAAAAATCGTAAACTTTAAAGTATTCGATTTAAAAATAAATTCAACTTAATATTAAACAAATCAAATTTGAGCAGAATGCTAGTTAGCTTTCCCTCTAATTATAATTGACATTACTAGTGATAGAAAACAAATCTTTGTTAAGGTAGGTTTTTTAATAACTATGAATCAATGTATATATAAAATATGGCATTATTAATTAAAAAGAGGGACATTATTGTTCATTCAATTGTACAGTAGGCGGGTGTAAAATAAGGAAACTGACGTGTCAGTGGGCCCGGAATCGATAAACATTAGCTGTAATAAATGATTTTGTAGTAATCAAATGAAATTTGTATGAAGTGGGATTGAAATTAAATCTCAGTCAGCAACGTGGGATCTACGTGTCCATCGCATCAAACACCCGACACCTGTAGAGACCAAACGCCACCTTCTCTATATATTCAGTTGCGCTCCTCCATTTCTGCCGATCCATCGCTTCCCCCCTCTTCTCTCTCTCCCTCCCCTCTTCATCCTTATCTATCCCCCTCTCTCTCTCTCTCTAGACATACAATACGTACTAGAAGTAAACGCCTTGTCTCCCATCGTTCTTGATAGTTTCTTAGCGCGCATCCCAAAATCTTGTTGGAGTTGCTAGATTTCTTCACTACAGAGATTTTGGGTTCGAATAAATTCTTGCAATAAATAATTTGTTAATTTTTTTTGCTTTGTTGGAGAAGATGAAGGATAACAAGGGAAACCCATTGCTCCTGTCGTCCTTGAATCACATCTCACTAGTTTGCAAATCAGTTGAAGAATCCACTGATTTTTATCAGAACGTTCTTGGTTTCGTCCCGGTTAGGAGACCCGGTTCATTTGATTTCGATGGAGCCTGGTAAATAAATCATTAATATAATTAATTAATTTCTTCATCATGGCATAATTTGTTGATGATATTTTTTTTTAATTTGTGCAGGCTTTTTGGCCATGGGATTGGGATACATCTTCTGCAATCAGATGATCCAGATAGCTTGCCAAAGAAATCCGTCATCAATCCTAAAGATAATCATATTTCTTTCCAGGTATATATATTTTTTAATATTGTTGGTACAGTTTTGCACGTAATTAATTGTGTGGTTATGGACGGTATATATTCATTATGCCCAAAAACATCGACAAGAAATGCAGAGAGAGAGAGAGAGAGAGAGGGGTTTTGTTTTGTTTGAATATTAATGAATAATAAGGCGGAGATTTGATTTGATGGGAGCAGTGCGAGAGCATGACGATGGTGGCGAAGAAGCTGGGGGAGATGGGGATTGATTCGGTGCGGCAGAGAGTAGAGGAAGGTGGGATCTACGTGGAGCAGCTGTTCTTCCATGACCCGGATGGATTCATGATCGAGATATGCAACTGCGACAACATCCCGATGGTACCGTTGGCTGGGGAAGTTGTACGTTCATGCTCCAGGGTGAACCTGCAGATGGTGCACCAGCAGCCGCAAACGCAGCAGATCCATGCGCCCGTGGTACAACCTTAGAAAGCCTACAAAGTACAAACCACCCATTTCTTTCCCTACCTTTGCTTTTGTCTACTTGTAGTAAACCACCACCACCAGTCACCACCTCGCATTCTGCTGTTGTGTTTCTTTTTCACTTCTTTCCTATAATAAGACGCTTTTGCCCTTTCTTCTCAATTTTTCATTTTGCTTAGAACAAATTAATCAACTGCAATTTACAGCAGCCACCAGTTAATTTTATCATATGCATTTTATAATTATAGTCCGTGTCTATATGTTTGTGGATTATATGTATAATTATATATTTTATGGTATGGTATGGTATCCCATCATCAATTTGTAGTTTAGATTAGTATAATGCAAATGACTATGGAAAATGGTGGAGTGTAATAAATTGATGGAAAATAGCGACGTCATATCATATGGAGTGTTATGCTTAGAGACGGAAGGCGACATTTTCTTCATGATTGTACATTAGAAGTGGATTATTATTTGATGTATAAGTTTTGAAACTGTGAAAGACCATTTGAAATATTCTATTTCTACGGCTATAGAAAATAAATAACGTTTTTTTCTTTTTACTAATGAAGATAAAATTGATTTCTAAATATGTCATAATTTAACATTAACAAATTAAGCATCCCTTCCCGGAAAATTAAAACGATGTTTACTTTTCCATGATCACAATCTAGAAATAGATTATTACTCATTCATATTATATACTCCCTCCGTCCCAGCTGAATTGTCCCAGGTTGACCGGGCACAATAATCAAGGAGTGTGAGTGTAAAGTAAGTTGAGTGGAATTAATATTTTATTGTTGAGTGTGAAAAAATTGTCTTTTTAAGTAATGAGACAATTGAGGTGGAACGGACGAAAAAGGAAAGTGGGACAATTGAGGTGGGACGAAAAAGGAAAGTGGGACAATTGAGGTGGGACGGAGGGAGTATGTTCTTTTATTTCTACATGAGATGTTTAAAGTAACATTTTCACATTAAAAATGAAAGTTGAAAGTGGATAAAAGAATCTAGGAACTTCTAGCATCTTCTAACAAATGTAGAAGGTGAGATTAATAGGCTTTCAACTAGATAAAATAACTAGAGGTGACTCGAATGATTGTGTAGGTTCAATCATAAGGGTTTAATCATATTTTATGGGATCATAATTTTATAATTTTTTTTTTAAAATGTGAGGGCTCAGCCAATTCCATTGATCCACATAAATGGATTTGGATTCTTTATTAAACACCTGAATTTTTTATTGAATGCTTATACACAGCAGGGGATGTTATAAGTCTTGTCACTTATAAGTAAGTGTTTATATTAATAAAATATAAAAAGAATTTAAATTTGTGGTTAAAAAATATAGAGAGTCTTGTCACTTATAAGTAAGTGTTTATATTAATAAAATATAAAAAGAATTTAAATTTGTGGTTAAAAAATATAGAGCAGGAATATTGTCACTTACACCTATAAAAAATGGCAAAAACTTGTGTTAGGCAGGCCTAAATAGTTTAGGCGGGTTTTATCCTACCCAAATGGGTTGACCCATCCCAATTAGGGTTTATTAATCCCAATTAGGATATATTATATGGGTTTGGGCTTGGGTTAATGGATAAAACCCACCTAAATCGTTTAGGCCCGCCTAACCCAAGACCTTCCCATAAAAAATTAATTTAGTGTTTACATTAAAGGGAAAGTTATTTGGCCATAATATGATCTGGCCATAAGGGTATAATGTGTAATTTTACTTAGTTAGTTCATTAAATGCTTTAAAGATTTTATTAATCTTACAAAAATACCATAATTAAATAAATTAAATTCTTAATACTAGAATTGGTATTATCTCCCTTATGTTATTTTTAAATTTTTTTAATCTCTATATCTTAAAGTTAATTTTATTTCCAAAAAAAATGTTAATGACTTCTTTTACATTAAGATTTTCAATTTATATATATATATATATATATATATATATATATATAGATGTGATCATATGTTACCCATTCTCTAAATGTTATATGAGACCAAATCTCAACCATTTATTTTATCAATCTAACGGTTATTAAATAATGAATTAATTTTTATTTTTAATTTTTAAATATAAATTAAGGGTATATTAGGTAGATTAGGTAATTAATTTATATTATTCTCTTTCATTAACCAATCCCACGTTGTTTCTTAGTTTTCCTTCTCTCATAATTTTTCTCTCTCCTCTATAATTCTTATAAAACTTTAAATAATCATAACTTCTTCAATTTGAATTATTTTTTCACTTATTATATATCAAATTAAAGATAATTTAATTACCTTTCAAACGAAATCTCTATTGCATATGTTAGGAATTAGGTAATTATAGCAAAATCAAATAATGTAATAGCTAAAACTAAATAATGTGACATAATAATAAGAATAATGTAATATTGTAATACTAATAAAGAGAATTACATATTGATGAATAAAGAGAACTATTTGTTTCTTTTTTCGGCAAGAAATCAGACATTAATAATGTAATATACAGTGAACACATAATGTACCATTCAGTTGATATACAATGCACCATTCAGATAATACTTTTATCTACGTCATGCAACCACAAAAACAGACGTGAATAATGTAATATACAATCAATACATAATGTACCACTCAGTCAATATATAATGTATCATTCAGACAGCTCTTTGATCTATATCATGCAACCACAAAAAATACATACATGAATAATGTATATACGGTTAAATAATGTACTATAAAGTCGATGCATAATGTACCGCTCTGTCTACACATATTGTACCATTCAGGTAACACTTTGATCTATATATACTGCAACCGCAAAAAGAAAAAAAAAGATATGAATAATGTAATACACATGTGACACATAATGTATCACTCAGTCGATACACAATGTACCATTCAGGCAACAATTTGATCTATATCATGCAACCGAAAAAAAAACAGGGATAATATAATACAAAGAGGACACATAATGTAGCACTCGGACACCTTTTTATGTATAAAATGCAACCGCAACTGTGAAATCAAGATTTTCCCCAATTTTTATACCAACAACATCGAAATTAGGTAAGTATAAAATGTCATTACATTATTATCTATATTATGGTACATTATTTAGCTTTACCTATTGCATTGTTTAGTTTTACTTCGATTATCTATTTCTGAACATATGTAATAGGGATTTCGTTTGAAAGATAATTAAATTATCTTTAATTTGATATATAGTATGTAAAAAAATAACTTAAATTGAATGAGTTATGATTATTTAAAATTTTATAAGAATAAAAGAGGAGAGAGAACATTGATGGGAGAGAGATAAATAAGGAATAACGTAACATTGGGTTGGTTAATGAGAAATAATAATATAAATTAATTACCTCATTACCCTTATTATATATTTAATCACTAAAATCTAAGCTTAATCCTATCCATCCAAATTCAAATTGGAAGGTTGGATTTTAGTCTCATATAACTTAGGAAAGCTAGGTAACCATATAATGCAACCCTATATATATATATATATATATATATATATATATATATATATATATATATTTTCACAAAATAATATTATATAATATTATTTATTAAATAAAAATTA
>JAPKLW010000104.1:586436-608430 GCA_026898455.1 Plectranthus barbatus | reverse complement strand
CCCAAAAGAATATTAATTAATATTAGTTATTAAATTAAAATTATCATTAATTTTAATTTACATATCTATCTTCTTAATATATATATATATATATATATATATATATATATATTTTTTTTTGTTAGTAAAAGACTTTTTAATAACTTTCTTCCTCAAAAATAATAAACACGATGATGTAAAATGGATCAAATAAAATCTAATTTTCTGTCTCATATATAATTATTTATTTGTATCTATTTTTCATATAAATTCCGCCTAAAATCTAAGAGTAATGTATGTTGGTCCCCGTTTTTCAGAGTAATTTTAAGTTGCACAACGGAAATATTGATTAATAAACTTGCACTTATCCAAGTTGAGTGTCAGTTTTAGTTTGGTTTGTCAAATCTTAGTATGCGATTTAAGTCTGAAAAGTCTTAGCGTCAATTTCAGTTTTATATTGCAACACTTGAGTGTTGAGTTTTAAGATAAGTAAGCTGATAAACTGAAGGCGATAAAAACACAAAGGATTATAATGGTTCAAACACTAAAGGTCTTACGTCGACTCTTTAGACACGAGTTTGGAAATCCACTAAGTGTCGGATTACACAAGGTGCTCCTACAATCTATCGCTTGTTGAAGGATGCCTCGTCCTTCAATCCACAAGCTCACTCGCCCGGTCCTTTGCTTGTCCTTCACTTCGCAGCTCCTTGGAGTGTGGGCACACCATAGAGCCTCTTCGTCGCCAGAATGAGGTGTTTATAGTTCCCTAAAACTGTCAGCTTGCGGCAGAATACCCGTGATAGTCAAGAACCATATGTACCTGACTGCTATAATCTTTGTTGGAGAGAAAGATTACCAAAGAAATAACTCAAGAATAGTAGTTATGAGTCTCGTGTTCACAGCAATGACACACGGAAAGCATGAATGCCTCGAACGATTAAGTCGTTAATTGGATAGAATTTTGGCTCTTTGAAAATCACAAGTTTGGTATTCGTTCGGTAACCTTCTTCTGTTGAAATCCTCCTATATTTATAGGCGAGGAATTCGAAGGTTTGAATATTCATAGCCGTTAGAGACAGATTGTATGTCATTCAATTGAAAGTCTTTGTTCACTGTATTGATCAACGGGTAGGTAGATGCTTTTCCAGAAGGTACAGTACTTTTTTCCGCTTTTTTTACCGTGACAACGACTATTCACCTTTTGTCAGAACGACAGTATTTGGTCAGTCTGAGGAATCCAGACTAGCCAATTCGAGGAATCTTAGACTGAAGTCTAAATTCGCAAACTTTAAGGAATCTCCAATCCTTAAAGTCTGATCTCTGTCAGTACAATTCCTCGTACTAATTCTTCTTGTCTCTATGCACCGGGACTGAAACTAGGATTCCATGCTGATGTCTTCATACTCACAAGTTCATGCTGGCTGACGTCATTATTTAGTATAAGCTTGGTCCCAGACTGGTAGGTTTGGTATTCTGGACTGGTGAGTCCAACACCGGTTAGTCCGAGACTGGTAAGTTCTATAGTAGTTCCAAACTCGTCAGTTTCTTTAAGACCCAGACTGGTCAGTTCAATACCGAGCTCCAGTCTGTTTGAGTCTTTTTGCGCATCCAGACTGATTCTTCAGTTTGTCTTTGATTCAACTCCAGCTTACAACTCGATAAATAAGACTTTGGACTTTACATTTTAAGAACCAAACTGGAACTTAATCTAAAGACTTGCTAAGATGATTTTTTACACTTTGACCTACCAAAATAAAATAAAGGGGAAACACGAAATTTTATCCAAAAAGTTTTCATTTCTTGGAATTTTATCCAAAATTTTATCTCTTAGAGGATTTTATCCAAAAGAATTTTATGTTCGGGAATTTTATCCAATTTAATTGACATTAATTTTTTTTTAGCGATGAATCATCCGTTAAATCCCACATAATGTTCATGTCGCGTCCAACTAACATCTACGTGGATTATTAATGAGTTGGACACTACGCGAAATTTAACGGGTGGTTAATCGTACAAGTATTCCATCAGTTAAGTTGGATAAAATTCCCAAGCTGAAAATTATTTTGGATAAAATTCACTAACAAATAAAATTTTGAATAAAATTCCCAAACATAAAATTATTTTGGATAAAATCCCCTAACAAATAAAATTTTGGATAATATTCCGAGAAATGAAAATATTTTGAATAAAATTCTGTGTTTTACCTAAAATAAAATAAAGAAATTTCTAATAAAATAAAGAAATTTCTAACAGATTTCCTAACAAGGTATACAACAAATTCATTATTTGCAAACTCAACATATAAATTTTTTTTTTGTTTTTTATAGATATAAAATGAACTCTTAATATAATTACGAAATAGATAAATTACAAGTTAACGTAATGTATCATCATTAAATTAAACATTTTAAGGTTACATTATAACATTAGATGTTGGAAAATGAATTCCTACAAATTCTACAACGAACACATCTCCTATATGCATTAAAATGCTTTTAAAACGATATTAATTTGATGCTAAAATAATAATATACAATCAAATTTTAATTAAAATAATAATATACAATCAATTAAAATTTTGAAAATATATGATTCTTTTCAATTATTAATATGATCTATCTAAAATCTTGTATATTAGTGTTACAAGAACTATATACTTATTATTTAATTATATTTGATGCATTATCATTTAATTGTAAATTAAAATAATTTATCTTATAAGACTAAATTAGAACACTACATTATAAAATTTAATAATATATTTTTATTTTTGTCGCAAATAGATAATAAAAAATAAAATATTGATAGATTATATGTTATGCAAAATATAATATATATATATATATATATATATATATATATATATATATATATATATAATTTAATGATTGTTTTAATATTGACAACTAGAGGCTTTTTATTTATTTATTAATTTTTAAATAAAAACTTCATTTAGATTTTAAGCAAATAAGTTTTAAGATTTTTCTTCCTTTTTTTCATTAAATTGATAAAATCTCATGGTGAGGAGGTGAGGGGTCTCTCATTTTGATAATTTTATACATAGTTTTTCTTGTTAAATTATTAAGGGTAATATTGTACATTTATATTGTATTATTATTTAATTTGTATTAATTAATGTATTATAACTAAATTATGGCCATGTCCATTTAGCAACACCCTTATATTAATAAAATATTAAAAAAATTCAAATTTGTGGTTAAGAAATACGCATCATTCACTGTTGTGTCTAGATAGTAAGTGCACAATAGAGGATTCAAATTGGCATTATACCCCTAGTGCCATCTACGAATTATCTGCATTAATGTTGTGTAGTATTTGGGTTCAAAACATGTGATCATGTGCTTAGATCATATGTTTTTACAAAATTAAGCTCATAAATATCATGCACTTATTCAACACCAAAAATGTGTACACACAACTCGTGTCATGTATGTGTCTATCTATCATACATTTATTCAACATAAAAAATTAATTTATTTTACTAGGCGCGAGTCGCTACAATTAAAGAAATAACATCTAATTAAAATGTAATTATGGCATGAGCTTAGTCGCCCCCTTATTTTGGGCGGGCTTTGCTTGAATCATAAACATCTAATTAAAACCAACTTCATTATTTTTATGTCAACGGGGCCTTCAAATTTAAACTCCACTAGTTTTACAAACATAGTGATGGACCTAAAAGATTTTCATTCCAGGGCTCCATTCCATTTCACATCCAACAAAATATATATGGTAGTGATTATATATTAAAAATCTTTTAAGGTGTTAAATAAGAATAAATTTGGAATATTAAAAATCAAAATCTAATGCATGTGATTAATTTAAATTCAATTTGATGCATTATTTGTGTTATCATCTAGCATTCATGGGTAAAGATGAGAAAAATATATATTCAAAAATCTCATTTCGTGCAATTTATAAAACATAATATGCATACTGAAGTAAAAAATGCAATATTTTGTGCATAAAAATGCAACATATAATCAATGCAAAAAATGCAATCAATATGAATATAAAATGTATAAACTTTAGGAATAAAAATGCATCTTGTTCAAGTCTTAGCAATAGTGCTTATGCGTAATTGATGCATTTTTTTTATCCTGAACGTATATATAATGAAGAACATATACCAGCTAAATATAAAATCAACATTTTCGTGCGAATCTTCTAAATTCAATATATGCAATATGGATATCATATAAGTCGTCGTAAAAATACGTTTATTTTGATATATGATTTGTAAAAAATATATTTGAATCGAGAAAGATATAATCATTTAATTAACATGTATGGAGAGAGAAAATTAGGAGAGTGAATGCTTATATCTAAGGAAATATAATGACGGTTCCTCAAATTTAAAGGCTAAATTACTAAAATACTCTAATAACCTTATTTATTTAATAAATCCTCAATTATCATAACCATTGGATCAAATAAATAAATGATCCAAATTCATTCCTATTTAACATGGGGGAAGACTTTAACATATGATCAGTACTCTATATAAATATATGTATATATATAGGGATGCATTATATAGTTACACATTCTCATATGTTATGTGAGGCCAAAATCTAACCATATGTTATACTGATGGATAAAGTTACCAGCATGAACTTGCAAGTATGACGACACCAACATGGTTTTCTAAGTTCGAGTCCCAGTGCAAAGAGACAAAGAGAAACATCTGAGGAACTTAGTGATAATTACAAACTTTAAGGATTGGAGATTCCTTAAAGTCTGCAAGCACGAGACTCAAGTCTTAATACCTTGGACAACCAGTTCATGATTCCTCAGACTGACAGAGTGTCGTTCTGATAAAAAGGTGAACAATCGTTGTCATCATCAGAAAAAGCCGAGCAGGTGCAGAATATCTGGAAAAAGTATCACTTACCCGACGATAGTTGTAGTCAACAGAGACTTTCGATTGGACATCTTTCAATCTGTCTCTAACGGATATTTATTTCAAACCTTCAACCTCACGGCTATAAATATCGGAGGATCTTCAACAAAAGAAGGTTATGCTTTAAACGAACACATGCATTTTAACATACATTCAAACCAAGTTAATATGCTAAAGTCCTTACTTAATGTTCGAGCTTTTAAGTTTTTTCATATGTCACTCTAGTGAACAAGAGACTCAGAACCTCAGAGTTCTTGAGTTACTCTCTTGGTAATCTTTCCCTACAAGAAAGATTACACCAGTCAAGTACGCATTTTACTTTGACTCTTACGGAATGTTGCCGCCACGTTGAAAGTTTCGGGAAAACTATAAACACCCTATTCCGGCAATGAGGAGGTTGCGTGGTGTGCCTACACTCCAAGGAGTTGAGATGTGAAGAACGAGCAAAGGACCAGGCGAGTGAGTTTGTGGCCTGAAGGACGAGACATTCTTCAGCAAGCGATAGATCGTAGGAGCACCTTCTGTAATCCAACACTTAGTGAATTTCCATACTTGTGTCTGAAGAGTGGACGTAAGACTACTTGTACGAACCACTATAAATCCTTTGTCATTTATCGCTTTCAATTATTTTTGTCAGCTTGCTTGTTTTTAAAACTCAACACTCAAGTGTTGCAGTATACACTAAAACTGACACTAAGTATACTTGAACCTCAGTACTTGAACTAAAGATTTGGCAAACCAAATTGACTCGTCATCATCAGTTCAGATAAGTGCAAGCTTACCGTATCTAAAACTAATTTCTCCGCTATGCAATTTTTTATTATTCTGATAAATCGGGACCAACACTTTATTAGGTTAAAAATGTGGCATAAGATTAGTGTAAAAAATGAAAATTTATAAGCTTTAGAATAAAAATGCATATTGATACATTTTTTATTAAAAATATAAATAAAATGAATTACATATAATAGTTGAAGACGAAATCACAATTTTCGTGCAAATTTTCTAAATTCAAAATATGCAATATGGATATTTTATGAATCATCGTAAAAATATGTTTAATTTGATATATAATTCATAAAAAAAAAGAATTTAAATCAAGAATGATATAGTCATTTGAATATTATGTAAGGAAAGAGAAAATGATGGAAGAGAATGTTTAGATTTTTAGTTAATCAAATTTAAGGGCTAAATTACTAAAATACTTTAATTACCTTATTTAATGAATGTGTGTTGAAAATTTGAAATATCTTAATAATGGCAAAAACTTGCGTTAGGCACGCCTAAACGGTTTAGGCGGATTTTATCCATACCCAAATGGGTTCACCCATCCCAAATAGTGTTTATTAATCCCCAATTAGAGTATATTAGATGAGTTTAGCTTGGGTTAATGGATAAAATCCACCTAGATCGTTTAGGCGTGCCTAACCTGAGACCTTCCCCTTAATAATTGGATCAACAAAATAAATGGTCCAAATTTATTCTTTTTTAATACATGGGGAGCTATTAACATTTGATCACTATTCTACATATATATGATATAGTGTTATTAAAATTTTTACTAAATGAAAATGAATTTCAACCATTAAATTAATTTAACGGTTGAGATAAAAAAAGTTAATGGTAAAAAAATAAAAAAATAAAACATAATTCTTATTATGCTTAATTGCTTTAATTATAAGTTATACTTTAAGCATAACTTCTAAACTTAGAAATACAAGATTTTTAAAAGGTTTTAATTTTGAGCATTGATTTTTTTTTAAATAAAATAATGTAGATTCATTTATATTTAGCTTTAAACTTATTTTTAGTATTGGTTAGTTCTTGGGATAAATAAACAAATGAACATTATTTCTTTCATCAACGCGCATAAATGACACGGGATGCGATCGATTTAATTACATTCATCTCTCTCCCCAATAATAATTGACAAAAACCAACCCATATAAAAAACAAACAAAAGTAATTAGCATTAACAAAATTTAGAAACACACTATCTTGATAGAATTCTGATTAAAAAATAATAATTATTATTATAAGGCTATAACAAACAAAGAATATTTTTATCCTAATTAAGTTCCTCTTTTTAGCATTTGCTCATAGTTTTCTATGGACTCGAGCCTCTGAAGAAGCAGCTGCTGCTTGAATTTTCTTATGAATGCTTCTGCACTTTCATTTATGTCTTCCGTTGGCTTCCTTTCCAGCTGACTCTTCGGTGGCGGCGGCGCCTCCGCCTTTTTCACAACTTCCGGCCGTGCGCCGCCGCATGACCTCTCCCTATGCTCTGTTCTTCTGTCGACCTCATTTCTCTCTCCATCTTCTTGGTTGATTTTTGGTTTGGAAAAGGGGCTATCCATTTTCAGAAGTTTTTGGCGGATTTGATTTTTGTGAAGATTTATTGAACTTAATTGAGAATTTGGGATTGGATGCTTGTATTTATAGACCAGAATTTGAAGATGTACGCGGTTGCTTAGGACATATATATAATTTTAGAATTTGTTTTTCCCTTCCATTTTTATTTCTTTTTTAGGGAATGGGAATTTTACTTCTCTTATTCTAATATTATATATGTTTCAAATTTGACTTTCTTTTCTAGGTGGCATAATAATTGACATTTATATATCATGTCATTCCATGATAAGATGCATGCATGTGCTTAGCTAATAATTCATCCCACGCAATGCATAGCTTCAAATTCTATTATTTTTTTAAGTGTAATAAATGCATGCAAGAGCCTTTTATCAAAATTTTATAATTGGAAAAAATATTTATAAATGTAAATTATATTTAGTGGGAGTAAAGAAGGTGGCATTGAAGGAAGTGAATAAAAAATTAACATATACATATACACATGTATATTTATCTAGTAATATAGAAGAAATTACTCACGCGAATGTGATTAAAACTTAGAAAAGTAAAAGCTTGCGGCTTAAGGTATGGGTAAGTAGCCGAAAGCTGCAAATTTTGCTTCACCATTTCTACACTCAACTACACGTTGGATATTTATTTAGGATTACGTGTTTCAATTTTTATTTTTTATTTTTATTTTGTTAGAGTTTTGCTTAATTTATCCACGGCTTTTTAAATATAATGTGATTTGGCAAATTTATAAGTCTTCATGAGTTGAATTCAAATTATTGATTATGATTGTAATAAATTAGGTGACTTAAATAATTAATGAATATTTGGTCCATTATATCGCTCTCGAAAGTTTGTGGAAGTATCGTGGACGTATATTCGCCGTTCCTTATCTTGAAAAGAAAACAATCATTTGTTTTCAATTTATTTAAATTAAAGTTAATTAACAAGTATTTTTCCCAAAGCATGTGATCACGTACCTTAGGAGACATCTTAATTATGAATGGATTATATGAATCGATTCTTTATTTCTTTGCAAAAAAACATAACTTGTGGAATTAAATTCTTCGAAACTGGATATAGAAATAGATAGTACGTAGTACTCTCCACATTCATGCATGTGAATCTACGAGACTACGACAGATAACCAATTTTTTATGATGGTCAATTAATTCTCCTTCTTGACTTGCTTGTTTTGAGTCAATGTATAGTTGGATAAATCTCTACCTAAAAATTATAGAAAATATAGAGTTAATTAGGTACAATGGATATATACACATACATATACATATACCTTTTTTATATATAAGTTTCATGCATTTCTGACTTTGCTATTAATGATGAGCGTGTCAATCTACAATAATGATAGAGTGCATGATCGAGTAGGTTGATTCCTCTCTCTAGAGTTAGATCCGTTAAAAAAGGATTTCATCAAATTTATAGGTAATAAAAATATCAGTTTATAATAATTAATGATAATATATATAAAAAATTCATACATTAAAATTAATCTCAAAATTATATATTAAAGATATTGTTAATATATTTTTATAAAAGCTTTTAGATTGTTAAAAATATATATTAATGCATCTTTGTGATATCTTTTATATTTCTTTTTCATTTTGACTGTCCTATTTGTATAAATAGATATATTGATTTGATTATTAATAACAACCGCTTCTATTACTTTTCTTCATGTCTCTATACATTAACTTCTAGCATGGTAAGGTGTTTGATTCTTGAGGGTTTATAAAAAAAATTGAGATTTTTCCGATGGTGTTTGCTTGCCTACTATCTCACGCTGACTGCTATTGTCTGCGTTGACTACTACTGTCTACCTACTATTCTAACTGCTCCACGCCTCCACCTACGGTGCACAGCTCTTCACATGCCCCGAACAATTTATTTACTACTACTACCTCTACTTGAGTAGTTAAGCGATGTGATTCAACAAGATCGCGTACAAAATGACAGTCAATGTCGATATGCTTTGCTCGTTTATTTGAAACACGATTTTGCGTCAGAAATAATGCTCTTTTGTTATTGCTTAAGAGCACCGGTGCGGTAGACGGCAAAGCACAGGATATTTAGAGACTTACATGAGTTTCGAAGCAGTGTTGGCAAGTGCGCGATATTTCGATTCACAACTAGAACGAGAAACTGTAGGCTGCTTCTTAGCACTCCACAAGATAAGATTAGGTCCAAAAAGATGGAGTACCCATAAGTGGAACGACGTGTATCAATGCAATGGGCCCAATCAGCACTAATAATATGAGGAGAACCGGGCGAGAAGGTTAAACCATACCCCATTGTGCCCTTCACATTGCGTAGGATACGCTTTACAGCTTGAAAGTGATTTATCGTTGGTGATTGTTGAAATTGACTAACTGTGTTAACATAATACGCAAGGTCAGGTCGCGTGATTGAGAGATATTGGAGAGCGCCAACCAAAGAGCGATATAAAGTAGGATCATCATGTAGGGATTTGCCGGTGAACTGAATCACCAAATCCAAATAAAATGGATCGTTTCATGGATGTTGAGAGCAATAAACATACGATAATCCTAGCATGCTCCTACGAATTTAATGTAGTGGTTATACGAGTTTACCTTAACTCCGTCGTCTTAGATCCGATCTTTCGCGTTTGAAATCTAACCCCAGTTTAACCACGAGATTTGATTAACACTGTGGAAAATAGAAATTAGAACCAGATCTAATTTCAAGAATTAATCAAACAAAAAGAAAGGGAAGAATAATCTGTTCTCCAGATTAGATCTTCAAATCTGTATCCCAATGCTGTTCAGATCTGCTACTGGTGAGGATTCCACAGATCTGTGATGTGTAGGCCAGAGTCGAAATTCCTTCTCCTTCCTCTACAGTGTGCACCGCCCCCTCTCTCTCTCTAACCCTAGTGTTTCAACTGATTTGAATTATGATGAAGTGGCTAGGGTTTCTGAGAGAGAGATGTTTATTTATAGACCTAGGGTTTTAACCCTAATGGGCTACTGGGCTCCATTCAACATGTTTAATTGGGGCAGACTTAGGACCTAATGCAAATAATTAAGTGGGCCTATGAATTAATTATTTAACATGTCCACAATCCATGACACAATTAATTAATTAATATTAATTCTTTTTCACCACAGAATTAATACTGACCTACCCCTTTATTACCACGTTATGAGAACGTGCTGCATTTACTTGAGAATCCCTATATTTAAGGTTATCAGACATTCATTAATTAATCGGAGCTTCTGACAAGCTCTACCTACAATTAATTAATATCTTATTTTCCTGAGTAGTACCACTCAAACCTTATCACTCGTGCTTGAACTTAATCAGCCTGAAGGACTTTAGCACGATGAACATTATTGAGCTCCTCACGGAATGTCCCCATCCTATTACTTGGATATGGTTGCCTAACTCTAATCTCAGGTTGTTCTGCACGAACTGCTGCTACCCAAGATGCGGGTATACTAGCACGTTACTCAGGCTCTCCACCATGGCAAGTCAAAGCAACAGTCAACCCGTGCATACCCCTGAACCTTCGTTAGGGTTTGGACTCAATCAAGATCGAGATCTTGTATTCTCTGATGTCAGACAACAGAATAAATCTCACTGTAGTCCAATCAATACGCAACCGCACGTATCAGCATATCAAGTAATCAAGACAGATTACTTCTTTCCGACTATGTTGCAGCCTATACTGACAGACTTATCCTCGTACGCTTTCTCGGCTGTGATAATATTTATATCTCACTAGGTCAAGTGATCATACTGTCTTTTGCGATCTACAACACGCCGTATGATCATCCCTATCAGTGAGATAAGAGGATACCATTGTTACTCGCATGTAATTTTGTTAACAGATAGGAAATACAGTTGAATGTATGCTCATTGTAATAAATGCTTTCTGTATACAAAACCCAACAATCTCCCACTTATACTCAAAGCATTACACTCGCTATTACAGAGTATACAGTGCGTCTATCTAGCCTAGCTATTACATCAACCACTGCCAGTGGTAGGCATGTAGGGTTTGAGTCTACGACGGGCAATATTAATTGCCATTAATCAAACATTTGCCAAGGATCGTTCTTAGGATACCAGGAATAAAATTCGATTAAATAAACCATGCGAAAGCCTATGCATGCTCCTACAAATTAAATTGCATAGGATGGATTAGAGATTGTACCTTGTTTCACCGTTTGATCCACAGGACAGATCGGAGAATGATAACGGTGAAACCCTATTCAGATCTGAAGCGGAATATGGAACAACCTTCGAATCCTTCTTCTTGTTCCTACAGATCTGATCTTCTGATCTGTGTCCCTTGCTCCTTGGAAATCTGGTGAGGATTATTCTACCAAGTTAGATCCGAGCTCCGGAGAAGTCGATCAATCTCCTCCCTCGTAGATCCAGCCGTCGCCCCTCTCTCTCTGTCTGTTATGAAACCCTAGTTTCTCAACTGACGGCTACTGAAAAGTGTACACACAGAATTGTGTTGATCCAATAGAGAGGGGGGTATTTATAGTGTTAGGGTTTATGAAACCCTAACTCTAATGGGCTGAGAGCAGTTAATGGGCCAGACCAGGGATCAGATGCAAATAATAAAGTGGGCCCTCTTTTATTAATTAATTCTCTCATGTCCAACCCAGAACATTAATTAATTAATAAAGTATTGTTTTAACCTTCACCACGGTAACAATACTGACTCGCCCCTTTATTACCACATTATTAGGAACGGGTTGCACCAAACTAACTTGATCCACATATTTAAGGTTTCAGACATTCATTAATTAATTTGGCTTATGACAATCAGCCACAATTAATTAATTTCTTATTTCCTGAATAACACCACTCACCTTTTATCACTTATGCCTGAATTAAATAATTCAACCTGCAGGGTTTAGCATAATGTACCTTTGCGAGCTCATCAGGGAATGTCACCATCCTGAACGGATATGTTACCATACATCCAGACTAAGCAGACCCCACACAAATTGCCAACACCCAAAATACGGGTATAAGGGTACATGTAAGACCCGCCACCATGGTAAATCAAAGTGCGGTCAATCTGTGTGTGCCCCTTATCCTTCAGTACGATTTAAGATCACAGAAAGTATGTTAGGGATCTGGCTCGTTCATATGTCAATGAGAACGGCGCATCCCACTGTTGATCCCATCAATACATAAATATGTACCGACACATCAAGTAGCCAGGATAAGCCCACTTATGAACTGATGTACCGCAGCTTAAACCGACAGCCTATCCAGGGACCGTCTCAGCTGTGATACTGTTTATATCTCGCTAGGTCAAACGAGCCATATGATCCTGCTGTGGTCACACCACATGGCCATCCCTATTGGCGAGATAATAGGATATTATAGTTCGTCGTATGATTGTTCTATCAGACAGCGAGCATTGTTGCGGATACATACATGAATACCAGTGTACGAAACACTTAATCATATATGCTTTCAGTATAGAATCCCAACAAGGCATCCACCTCAGACCTAGTCCACGAATATGTCATTCGTAAACTTTCTATGGCAAACACTTTGTGAATGGATCAGCTAGGTTGTCCCTAGTGTCAATCTTCTTGATATGCACATTGCCTCTCGATACGATTTCTCATATGATATGGTACTTTCTCTCTATGTGTTTGCTCGCCTTGTGAGTCTGTGGTTCCTTCGAGTTCGCCACTGCACCAGAGTTATCACAATAAACCGTGATACTCTTAGGTAAATTCGGAATCACATCCAACTCTAAAAGGTAGTTCTGGAGCCATACCCCTTCTTTCGAAGCTTTGGAGGTGGCAACATATTCCGCCTCCATGGTGGAGTCAGCAATGCATTTCTGCTTTGGGCTCCTCCAAGATACAGCCCCACCTCCCAAGGTAAACACATAACCTGAGGTTGATTTCTTCTCATCCTGGTCCCCTTGGAAATCCAAATCTGTGTAACCCATAGGGCACAAATCCTCACTTTGATAAACTAGGCAGTAATTCCTAGTTCTCTTCAAATACTTGAAGACGTGCTTTACCGCAGTCCAATGCGTCTGTCCAGGGTTAGACATATATCTTGCTACCATGCCAACGGCATAACAAATATCAGGTCTGGTACACAGCATTGCATACATGAGGCTACCCACCGCAGATGCGTATTGTACAAGACTCATCTCATCTTTCTCACTCTGTGCCACATGACACTGCCCAGTAGAAAGATGTACGCCAGGTGTGAAAGGTAGCAAGCCTTTCTTGGCAAGTTGCATGCTGAACCGGGCTATCACAGTATCCACATAGGATGCCTAGGATAAGCTTAACATCCTTCTCTTACGATCCCGTAAGACCTTTATCCCAAGAATGTACCCAGCTTCTCCCAAATCCTTCATTTGGAACTGTTCGGATAACCAACGTTTAACCTCCGATATCACTCCCTCATTGTTTCAAAATAGGAGTATGCCGTCCACGTATAGTGCAAGGACACGCTCCCACTGACACAAAGTCTGTATACCCAATTTCGTTCTCCAACTGTGAAAATCCGTAGGACTTAATCACATCGTTGAAACATAAGTTCCACGACCTTGAAGCTTGCTTAAGTCCATACAAGGATTTCTTAAGCTTCCAAACAAGATGTTCTTCGCATTTGCGCACGTAACCCTCGGGTTGCTGCATATAGATGTCCCTACCTTCTTCAAGGTAACCGTTTAGAAAAGCAGTTTTGAAATCCATTTGCCAAATCTTGAGGTCCAGATGCACTGCTATGGCAAGGAGTATCTGGATGGACTTGAGCATGGCTACAGGTGAAAAGGTTTCATCATAGTCTATGCCCTCTTTCTAACTATAACCCTTTGCCACCAGCCTGGCTTTGAAAGCCGTAATTTCTCCATCCGCTCCCTTCTTTCTCTTGTATACCCACTTGCACCCCAGTATAGCTTTCTGGTATACATTCATAGCGGTTATGAATTCAATCTCAGAATCCATGGTGATGCGCCATTTCGCAACATCCTTATCCTGCAATGCCTCTTCGTAAGTCAGTGGGTCATAGTCTTCATGTCCGTCTTCCGGGCTCAAGTCCGAAGACTCACCCACGAACATGTACCTTTCTGGTTAGAAAATAAGTCTCCCACTGCGACGAGGCATCGGTGCCGTGTCAGCAGTTGGTGCAGCTACTTGTGGTTTTGCACCTTGCACACAAGAACGCGCATGTGGTGTTGTACCTCTCATAGGTGCACTCACGTTCGCACGTTTCCCTTCCTTTGGAATCGCATTCTCATTTTCAATTTCTTGAAGAACTATATCACTCCTTGTCTTGTGGTTTCTCACATACTCGTCCTCCAAGAATCTAGCGTTGGTGCTAACAACGATTCTCTAACTCTCAAGACAGTAAAAGAAACCACCTTTCATTCGTCTGGGATACCCTATAAACAACATTACCTTGGACCTGCTTTCTAACTTATCAGGTTCCTTCGTCAGCACGTGTGCCGGACAACCCCATACTCCGAACTTGCACAAACTGGGTTTGCGTCCAAGGAAAAGTTCACAAGGTGTCTTAGGAACCGATTTAGAAGGCACCAGGTTCAAGATGTAAGCCGATGTTTCCAATGCGTATTCCCCAAAATGAAATGGGTATGCTTGCATAAATCACAATTGATCTCACCATCTCCAAAAGAGTTCTATTTCTTCTTTCGGCTACACCATTTTGCTGGGGAGTACCCGGTGCTGTCCACTAGGATGTAATCCCATGTTCTGACAAATATTGCAGGAACTCGTTCTCGAGGTATTCGCCACCGCGGTCAGATTGCAGTGACTTGATAGTTTTCCCAACCTTCTTTTCTACCTCAGCCTTGAACTCTTTGAATTTCTCAAAGCATTCAGACTTGTAGCGAAGCAGGTAATCGTATCCGTATCTCAAGTAGTCGTCAATAAAAGTGACGAAGTACTCATACCCTCCACGAGCCTGTGTGGACATGGGCCCACATAAGTTAGAATGGATCAATTCCAACACATCCTCTGCTCGAGACTGACTAGCCTTAAAAGGCCTAGAAGACATCTTGCCCTCGATGCAGGATTCGCAGACTTCATAAGGTACAGGCCAGACTAAATCCAATGTACCGTCATCTACAAGTTGCTTGATCCGCTTCAAGCTGATGTGACCCAGTCTCAAGTGCCATAGATATGTAAGATCCTCATCAGAAGAACTAAGCTTTCACTTTCTAGGATTATCAATTTCAGATGAATCACATGTAGCATACGTGGAAGTGTTATGATGACAGTTAACGACATAGAGAGAGTTATTCAGCATTCCATGACAGATAACTACGTTATTACCAATGATAGAAACACCACTAACAAAAATAACTGAATATCCATCAACATAAAGTTTGGAAACTGAAATAAGGTTCCGTCGAAAATCCGGCACATATAAAACATCTCTCAAAGTCAAAACAGAATCATCAAAGTACAAGGTGACATCTCCAATGGCAGCTGCACTCACTCGTGCTGCGTTCCCCATTGAGATGGTGATCTCGTCATTCTTCAGCACCCTCCTCGGTGTGAACCCCTGAAATTTGGAACAAACATGATCAGTAGCTCCAGTATCCACTACCCACGAATGAGTAGAAATTGATGCTAAACACGTTTCTGTTACAAATGCAAATAACGTACATTGTCTTTTGGCATTCAGACAATTCACCTTTCCGCACCCAGCACACCTGTCTTTCCTTGAAGTGAGTTTCACTCTCTTCATCTTCCTTGATTTGCTTTCAGCACCATCTTCTCCAACCTTTCCGCACCCTCTTTCCTGAACTTGCTTTCAGCACCATCTTCTCCAACCTTAGAGGTTGTCGAACTAGTACTGGAAACTGTCAGAGTAGGTTTCTGTGCACGCATCAAAGATTGCTCCACTACAAGGTCCTCGAGTAGCTCATACAGAGGATACTCTCCCCTTGCAGAAGCCACCTTCTTAAAATCATAGAATGATTCAAGAGAATTTAGAATAATATCAATCTCGCCTTGAGCACTGATATCACCTCCCCGTACAGTGAACTGTCTCATGCGCTCAATCATAAACATCATGTGTGTTGTTACCGAACTATCTTCAACCATTTTCTTGCACACAAGATCATGTACAAGTCTATAGTTAATAGTTCGCTCCACATTGTCATATGCCGTCAAGAGATTCTTCCAGATCTCTCCAGCCCTATTGAAGTTCTCATACCTGTGCTTCAGTTCTCTAGATAGGCCAGCCGTGATAAGCCAATAGGCAAAATCATCAGCTTCCTCCCATCTCTCATAAAACTCAAGCTCAAGATTGCAAACCCCATCATAGCCAAGCACAAGTGGATCCATATAAAGAACATGTGCTTGATTTTTTAGATATAGAATGTGTTTGATGCAGAAACTCCATTCATGGAAGTTTGGACCAGTTAAAAGATTGAGAGCAAGAATGTGATCAACAGTAGACATAGACTTATCTGAAACAAATAAATAATCTTAAATAAGAACATACATGCAGAACATTCGAAAACAAATGCATTGAAAACCTCTTGATAAATCAAATATAAATGTTTTCCACTAATAGCCCAAGAGTTCCCACCGCAAGCTACACTCGTAGATGTTTACGATGTCACCCTCAACCTGACTGTGGGTTTTAAGCCCCAATCCTTTAATTTCATACCATGTCACGAATCCTTAAACACATGAAATTAATTATTAGTGTAAAACCTTAGACCAAACCATCTGAAATTGATTCGGATGATGAGGAATGCTTGATGCATCTGAATAATGAATTAAATGCAGGAATAGAGTTGCTAGAATATATCACACCCAAAAATCTATAAGTATTGGGTTAGAAAGAGAAAACAGAAAAGTTCATATTTGATCAAGGTTTTCCAGGTATATCATCCATTCTTTTAAGTTGTGGATCATGTCGATTTGCTGAAAATCTACAAGTATTGGGTTAGAAAGAGAAAACAGAAAAGCTCATTTGAATGCCAAATCACACACTTATTATCTAAGTTTTTTAGAAACATTTCCTCATTTACCAATTCTCTACTTGCTGTTGTTTTGCGTCTTTTTCCTAGGTCTCATATTTAATCCACAATTTACTGCCGAGTAGGTGCTAATCTCATCTACATTTACAAGCATACAACTAATTATGAAACTGAGTCAAAATGTGACTTCAATCAACAATGAGTTTATGATTTTTAATTTTCATCTTTTTTAAGAAAATATTACAAACCAGTGTCAGACAATTTATATTTTGGCTACATTCTGATTGGATCGTATGCTTTCTTTGTGCTGACGGGTACTATTAGTTTCTATACTTTCTTCTAGTTCACAAAACTCATCTACTCAGTTTATTTCATAATACCTGTATTTTGAATATTTTGTTACCGGTAACAAAATATAGGTAATTATAAAATTAAGGTAGTGTTGTAGTTTTTGGACAATATTGTACACTATTTACAACATTGTGACGTTTTATTGAATAGTATTCATGAATCTCAAGTAAACTTATGGAAAATAAAAGAAATTTATAGTCTCAATACGTTTGTGCATTAACTTGCGAGATGTTTCATTAACCTGACACAATCAAAAAATTATTAGACAAAAAAAAAACCAAAATTAAATGCATAAAATGGAAAGAGAATAAAATTAACACGAAAATTAGAATCCATGTACCTTGTGATCTTGTTTAAGAGGCAACTTTTATTTCTTCTTGGTTGCTAATCTCTTGTGTTATAGCCCACCTTTGTTCTTCAATGAAGGACGAAATTCAATTAGTTAAGCTCGATGGAAGTTTCATGGTTTACCAGATACAATATAACATTAAATGTCCTTCTCTTGCCTTGATTAGTGTCATTTTATTTGAACTAAGGTTTTCTTGAGTTTTCCAACACTGAACCTATTGCTGTCAATTTGAAATATTTGTTCACATGAACACATCTTTTTGCATGCATGTGTTCCTGGAGATGCTGGGTTATATGTTTTTTGCAGTTTCTCATGTCGTCTATCTTTTTTAATTGTTTTATTTTGTTAAAATGCAGATTATCTAAAATGGCACCGAAATTAAAGCTTACCACACCAAAACAAAAGGAAAGATATGGGAGACTCATGAAGTTGGATGTTGTGTCATCTTGCTATCCTTGCGATGTAACGTTAGAAGAACTTGACATAAAAGAAGACGTCTATAGTCTTCTCAGCAAAGTGAGATGCAGCCACATTATTGAATCCAATGGCCTACCTATAAAGAACTAACGTTGGAGTTCTTGAGTACACTCGAAGTAGTAATAGGAGAACAAAAAGAACCAGAGAGCATCAAGTTCTCTTTGGAAATCAAAGAACACATGCAGAAAATCAAAGAACTCAATACAATATTTGGTGTCCCGCAAGGTGAGGAGATCGGCCTCTATCATCCTCCAAATGGATTCAAGTATGCCGACTTCTAGCATGACATAGCAAGTGACTGCCCCTCGCCGAAAACTACAAAGCAACCTTGTGCAAATCTTCGTTGATCGATAATCATGTGCTACGATATATACAAAAGTGGGTGGGAGTCTCAATTTTTGGTCGGCATGAAAGCGGCAACTACCGCAAATTTGATTTGTTTATGCTCTGGAGCATGTTGGCATCGAGCCCCGTCAATCAGGCTGCCCTTATTGTGGATAATTGGAAAAGGTCGCAAAATGCAACATTGGGGAAGACGGAGGTTGAAATCATTTGTCTTGAAATAATATGATCGCCCAATAGTTAGAAGAAACCTGAATGATATGAGTGTTGCTCAGTCTATTACTTTCGGTTTCAAAGCGTTTTATTTTTGCACATCCACATTTAAATCAATGGCCACTGGGGTCACAAGGCCTCCACAGAGGATCTTCCCCAATGATGCATTTTGTGACCTTTTCCAATTATCCACAATAAGGGCAGCCTGATTGACGGGGCTCGATGCCAACATGCTCCAGAGAATAAACAAATCAAATTTGCGATAGTTGCCGCTTTCATGCCGACCAAAAATTAAGACTCCCACCCACTTTTGTATATATCGCAGCACAGGATTATCGATCGACGAAGATTTGCACAAGGTTGCTTTGTAGTGATTTGGTGAGGGGCAATCACTTGCTATGTCATGCTAGAAGTCGGCATACTTGAATCCATTTGGAGGATGATAGTGGCCGGTCTCCTCACCTTGCGGGACACCAAATATTGTATTGAGTACTTTGATTTTCAGCATGTGTTCTTTGATTTCCAAAGAGAACTTGATGCTCTCTCGTTCTTTTTGTTCTCTTATAACTACTTCGAGTGTACTCAAGAACTCCAACGTTAGTTCTTTATAGGTAGGCCATTGGATTCAATAATGTGGCTGCATCTCACTTTGCTGAGAAGACAGCCGCATGCTAAGGTGTGTTCATTTTCCAATTCACTTTGTGTTGGAGATCTGAGACATGGGTGAGATTTGGGATTGGTAGACGGAGGTTGAAATCATTTGTCTTGAAATAATATGATCCTCCAATAGATAGAAGAAACTTGAATGATATGAGTTGTGCTTAGTCTATTACTTTCGGTTTCAAAGCATTCTATTTTTGCACATCCACATTTAAAACAATAGCCACCGGGGTCACAAGGCCTCCATAGAGGATCTTCCCCAATGATGCATTTTGCGACCTTTTCCAATTATCCACAATAAGGGCATCCTTATTGACGGGGCACAATGCCGAAATGCTCCAGAGCATAAACAAATCAAATTTGCGGTAGTTGTCGCTTTCATGCCGACCAAAAATTGAGACTCCCACCCACTTTTTTTTATATCGCAGCACAGGATTATCGATCGACGAAGATTTGCACAAGGTTGCTTTGTAGTGATTCGGCGAGGGGCAGTCACTTGCTATGTCATGCTAGAAGTCAACATACTTGAATCCATTTAGAGGATGACAGAGGCCGGTCTCCTCACCTTACGGGACACCAAATATTGTATTGAGTTCTTTGATTTTCAGCATGTGTTCTTTGATTTCCAAAGAGAACTTGATGCTCTCTGGTTCTTTTTGTTCTCCTATAACTACTTCGAGTATACTCAAGAACTCCAACGTTAGTTCTTTATAGGTAGGCCATTGGATTCAGTAATGTGGCTGCATCTCACTTTGCTGAGAAGACAGCCACATGCTAAGGTAAGTTCATTTTCCAATTCTCTTTGTGTTGGAGATCTGAGACATGGCTGAGATTCGGGATTGGTAGACGGAGGTTGAAATCATTTGTCTTCAAATAATATGATCCCCCAATAGATAGAAGAAACCTGAATGATATGAGTTGTGCTTAGTCTATTACTTTCGGTTTCAAAGCCTTCTATTTTTGCACATCCACATTTAAAGCAATGGCCACCGGGGTCACAAGGCCTCCACAGAAAATCTTCCCCAATGATGCATTTTGCGACCTTTTCCAATTAACTACAATAAGGTCAGTCTTATTGACGGGGCTCCATGCCAACATGCTCCAGAGCATAAACAAATGAAATTTGCGGTAGTTGTCGCTTTCATGCCGACCAAAAATTGAGACTCCCAACCACTTTTGTATATATTGCAGCACAGGATTATCGATCGACGAAGATTTGCACAAGGTTACTTTATAGTGATTCGGTGAGGGGCAGTAACTTGCTATGTCATGCTAGAAGTCGGCATACTTGAATCCATTTGAAGGATGATAGAGGCCGGTCTCCTCACCTTGCGGGACACCAAATATTGTATTGAGTTCTTTGATTTTCAGCATGTGTTCCTTGATTTCCAAAGAGAACTTGATGCTCTCTGGTTCTTTTTGTTCTCCTATAACTACTTCGAGTGTACTCAAGAACTCCAACGTTAGTTCTTTATAGGTATGCCATTAGATTCAATAATGTGGTTGCATCTCACTTTGCTGAGAAGACAGCCACATGCTAATGTGTGTTCGTTTTCCAATTCCCTTTATGTTGGAGATCTGAGACATGGGTGAGATTCGGGATTGGTAGACGGAGTTTGAAATCATTTGTCTTGAAATAATATGATCCCCCAATAGATAGAAGAAACCTGAATGATATGAGTTGTGTTTAGTCTATTACTTTCGGTTTCAAAGCCTTCTATTTTGGCATATCCACATTTAAAACAATGGCCACCGGGGTCACAAGGCCTCCATAGAGGATCTTCCCCAATGATGCATTTTGCGACCTTTTCCAATTATCCACAATAAGGGCAGCCTGTTTGATGGGGCTCGATGCCAACAAGCTCCAGAGCATAAACAAATCAAATTTGCGGTAGTTGTCGCTTTCTTGCCGACCAAAAATTGAGACTCCCACCCACTTTTGTAGCACAGGATTATCGATCGACGAAGATTTGCACAAGGTTGCTTTGTCGTGATTCGGCGAGGGGCAGTCACTTGCTATGTCATGTTAGAAGTCGGCATACTTGAATCCATTTGGAGGATGATAGAGGCCGGTCTCCTCACCTTGCGGGACACCAAATATTGTATTGAGTTATTTGATTTTCAGCATGTGTTCTTTGATTTCCAAAGAGAACTTGATGCTCTCTGGTTCTTTTTGTTCTCCTATATCTACTTCGAGTGTACTCAAGAACTCCAACGTTAGTTCTTTATAAGTAGGTCATTGGATTCAATAATGTGGCTGCATCTCACTCTGCTGAGAAGACAGCCGCATGCTAGGGTGTGTTCATTTTCCAATTCTCTTTGTGTTGGAGATCTGAGACATGGG
>JAPKLW010000104.1:552917-586426 GCA_026898455.1 Plectranthus barbatus | reverse complement strand
TGATCCCCCAATAGATAGAAGAAACCTGAATGATATGAGTTGTGCTTAGTCTATTACTTTCGGTTTCAAAGCCTTCTATTTTTGCACATCCACATTTAAATCAATAGCCACCGGGGTCACAAGGCCTCCACAGAGGATCATCCCCAATGATGCATTTTGCGACCTTTTACAATTATCCACAATTAGGGCAGCCTGATTGACGGGGCTCGATGCCAACATGCTCCAGAGCATAAACAAATCAAATTTGCGGTAGTTGCCGCTTTCATGCCGACCAAAAAATGGGACTCCCACCCACTTTTGTATATATCGCAGCACAGGATTATTGATCGACGAAGATTTGCACAAGGTTGCTTTGTAGTGATTCGGCGAGGGGCAATCACTTGCTATGTCATGCTAGAAGTCGGCATACTTGAATCCATTTGGAGGATGATAGAGGCCGGTCTCCTCACCTTGCGGGACAATAAATATTGTATTGAGTTCTTCGATTTTCAGAATGTGTTCTTTGATTTCTAAAGAGAACTTGATGCTCTGTGGTTCTTTTTGTTCTCCTATAACTACTTCGAGTGTACTCAAGAACTCCAACGTTAGTTCTTTATAGGTAGGCCATTAGATCCAATAATGTGGCTGCATCTCACTTTGCTGAGAAGACAGTCGCATGCGAAGTTGTGTTCATTTTCCAATTCTCTTTGTGTTGGAGATCTGAGACATGGGTGAGATTCGGGATTGGTAGACGGAGGTTGAAATCATTTGTCTTGAAATAATATGATCCCCCAATAGATAGAAGAAACCTGAATGATATGAGTTGTGCTTAGTTTATTACTTTCGGTTTCAAAACCTTCTATTTTTGCACATCCACATTTAAAGCAATGGCCACTGGGGTCACAAGGCCTCCACAGAGGATCTTCCCCAATGATGAATTTTGCGACCTTTTCCAAGTATCCACAATAAGGGCAGCCTGATTGACGGGGCTCGATGCCAACATGCTCCAGAGCATAAACAAATCAAAATTTGCGGTTGTTGTCGTTTTCATGCCAACCAAAAATTGTGACCCCGGTGGCCAATAATTTAAATGTGGATGTGCAAAAATAGAAGGCTTTGAAATCGAAAGTAATAGACTAAGCACAACTCATATCATTCAGGTTTCTTCTATCTATTGGGGGATCATATTATTTCAAGATAAATGATTTCAACCTCTGTCTGCCAATCCCAAATCTCACCCATGTCTCAGATCTCCAACACAAAGAGAATTGGAAAATGAACACCCCTTAGCATGCGGCTATCTTCTCAGCAAAGTGAGATGCAGCCACATTATTGAATCCAATGGTTTACCTGTAAAGAACTAACGTTGGAGTTCTTGAGTACACTCGAAGTAGTTATAGGACAACAAAAAGAACCAGATAGCATCAAATTCTCTTTGGAAATCAAAGAACACATGCTGAAAATCAAAGAACTCAATACAATATTTGGTGTCCCGCAAGGTGAGGAGACCAGCCTTTATCATCCTCCAAATGGATTCAAGTATGCCGACTTCTAGCATGACATAGCAAGTGACTGCCCCTCGCCGAATCACTACAATGCAACCTTGTGCAAATCTTCGTCGATCGATAATCCGGTGCTGCGATATATACAAAAGTGGGTGGGAGTCTCAATTTTTGGTCGGCATGAAAGCGGCAACTACTGCAAATTTGATTTGTTTATGCTCTGGAGCATGTTGGCATCGAGCCCCGTCAATCAGGCTGCCATTATTGTGGATAATTGGAAACGGTCGTAAAATGCATCATTGTGGAAGATCCTCTGTGGAGGCCTTGTGACCCCGGTGGCCATTGATTTAAATGTGGATGTGCAAAAATAGAAGGCTTTAAAACCGAAAGTAATAGACTAAGCACAACTCATATCATTCAGGTTTCTTCTATCTATAGGGGATCATATTATTTCAAAACAAATGATTTCAACCTCCGTCAACCAATCCCGAATCTCCCCCATGTCTCAGATCTCCAACACAAAGAGAATTGGAAAATGAACACACCTTAGCATGCGACTGTCTTCTCAGCAAAGTGAGATGCAACCACATTATTGAATCCAATGGCCTACCTATAAAGAACTAACGTTGGAGTTCTTGAGTACACTCGAAGTAGTTATAGGAGAACAAAAAGAACCAGAGAACATAAGGTACTCTTTGGAAATCAAAGAACACATGCTGAAAATCAAAGAACTCAATACAATATTTGGTGTCCCGCAAGGTGAGGAGACCGACCTCTATCATCCTCCAAATGGATTCAAGTATGCCGACTTCTAGCATGACATAGCAAGTGACTGCCTCTCGCCGAATCACTACAAAGCAACCTCGTGCAAATCTTCGTCGATCGATAATCCTCTGCTGCGATATATACAAAAGTGGGTGGGAGTCTCAATTTTTGGTCGGCATGAAAGCAGCAACTACCGCAAATTTGATTTGTTTATGCTCTGGAGCATGTAGGCATCGAGCCCCGTCAATCAGGCTGCCCTTATTGTGGATAATTGGAAAGGGTCACAAAATGCATCATCGGGGAAGATCCTCTGTGGAGGCCTTGTGACCCCGGTGGACATTGCTTCAAATATTGATGTGCAAAAATAGAAGGCTTTGAAACCGAAAGTAATAGACTAAGCACAACTCATATCATTCAGGTTTCTTCTATCTATTGGGGGATCATTTTATTTCAAGACAAATGATTTCAACCTCCGTCTACCAATCCCGAATCTCACCCATGTCTCAGATCTCCAACACAAAGAGAATTGGAAAATGAACACACCTTAGCATGCGGCTGTCTTCTCAGCAAAGTGAGATGCAGCCACATTATTGAATCCAGTAGCCTACCTATAAAGAACTAACGTTGGAGTTCCTGAGTACACTCGAAGTAGTTATAGGAGAACAAAAAGAACCAGAGAGCATCAAGTTCTCTCTGGAAATCAAAGAACACATGCTGAAAATCAAAGAACTCAATACAATATTTGATGTCCCGCAAGGTGAGGAGACCAGCCTCTATCATCCTCCAAATGGATTCAAGTATGCCGACTTCTAGCATGACATAGCAAGTGACTGCCTCTCGCCGAATCACTACAAAGCAACCTTGTGCAAATCTTCGTCAATCGATATTTTTGTGCTGCGATATATACATAAGTGGGTAGGAGTCTCAATTTTTGGTCGGCATGAAAGCGGCAACTACCGCAAATTTGATTTGTTTATGCTCGGGAGCATGTTGGCATCCAGCCCCGTCAATCAGGCTGCCTTTATTGTGGATAATTGGAAAATGTCGCAAAATGCATCATTGGGGAAGATCCTCTGTGGAGCCCTTGTGACCCCGGTGGACATTGCTTTAAATGTGGATGTGCAAAGATAGAAGGCTTTGAAATTGAAAGTAATAGACTAAGGACAACTCATATCATTCAGGTTTTATCTATCTATTGTGGGATCATACTATTTCGAGACAAATGATTTCAACCTCCGTCTACCAATCCCGAATCTCACCCATATCTCAGATCTCCAACACAAAGAGAATTGGAAAATGAACACACCTTAGCATGCGGTTGTCTCTCTACTGCATTCATGGAAACAAATAACACTCAATTTCATTTTGAGTGTTATTTATCACATTATATCTTTTACAATATCAAGATAAGTGCTCCAACAGTTTTGACGATAAACATGTTTTCTTCAAAGAACTTGAGAAGATATGTGGTTCTAATGAGAAGTATAACAAGCTTAATACGCTTTTATTAGATGATTCTCCGCAAATGGCTTTTTTAACCCTGCAAGTTTTACTGATAGATATGTACATACCATTGATTGTCCAAATGACAATTCCTTGAGTAAGCTCTATAATCTTTTGCTAATATAGCATTTCACAACCAATTTCTAGTTTCCACATTGGGAATTTTCCTTTTTCATTTGGATAGTTGTCACTTGTTTCTCAAAAGTAATCATCTTGTTTTGCCCTTTGTAGACATTGAAGGCGACCTCTATGTTTATATAGAGAAGTTGACAAATGTTGAAACTGTTCCAGATTATATTAAACAAAACCTATTTGGACAGAAGGCCATAACAAAAACGCACAATTCATGGGACCACTATAGCAAGATTATTGAATCAATGAATCGTAAAGTACGTAAAGGAAAGGAACACACGGGTATGTCTTTGGGTTGATGATTTAGACACTGTCTGATGCAGTATGTCTTCTTTGGATATGTGATCATTGCCGCCTTTTATGTTTTCCAAGAGATGGTTGGACCATACGAATAATTTTTTCATATACTCCAGGTTTCATGGTTATTATCTCAGAATTGTATTAACTCTTATTCTTTTGATTTGTACATAGGTGAATGTGTTATTGCAAGCATAGGTGTGTGGTCAGTTTGCTTGTCAATCAGTTATATCTATCTAGAATTTTAATGAGATGTAAAACACACATGTCCTCTCTGATACTTTGGTGGATGCTATCTTCCCTTATTTTCTTATCCTTGTTTACTTCATATTGGCATCCTTTATCAGTACTTTTAGATGATGATGCAAGAGTTATAGTGTAGAAGAGTGAACTGATAGCTTGTTTATTCAACAAAATAAAAAACTTTCGTTTATCTTTTTGGGTTTTTGGAAAAAATTCAATACGAATGTATCGAAGAAAGAATCGATCACTTGTCAATTCAACAAACAAGAAAATCGATTGTTTGCATCTACGGTTTTTTGAGCAATTTCAGTGTATCAGTCCATTCACAATATATATCGGCCGATGTTGTCGGGTTTTTGGAAAAAAATTCAATACGAATGTATCGAAAAAAGAATCGATCACTTGTCTATTCAACAAACAAGAAAATCGATCGTTTGCATCTACAATTTTTTGAGCAATTTCAGTGTATACCATTCACAATATATATCGGCCGATGTTGTCGGGTTTTTGAAAAAAATTTAATAGGAATGTATCGAAGAAAGAATCGATCACTTGTCTATTCAATAAACAAGAAAATTGATCGTTTGCATCTACGGTTTTTTTAAGCAATTTCAGTGTATCAGTTCATTCACAATATATATCGATCGATGTTGTCGAGTTTTTGGAAAAAATTCAATACGAATGTATCGAAGAAAGAATCGATCACTTGTATATTCAACAAACAAGAAAATTGATCGTTTGCATCTTCGGTTTTTTTTAGCGATTTCAGTGTATCAGTCCATTCACAATATATATCGGTCGATGTTGATATTTTGTATCGTTTGATACATCCTATGTATGGATATTGAACTCAAATCCTTTCTTCTTTAAAATTTTGTACATTAAAATATTGATTTTTAAAATAATGAGAATGTTTATTATTATATAATATTAAAGTGTGTAGGAAGTTTTTTCATGTTCATATATTGCTCTCACACAAACCACAGCCTAAATGACATGCTCACATCCATAATTTATATCAAACTAAATGAATTAGTACTCATGTTTGGGCAATGTTCGGGAATGTTCGTCATACCTTCTAAACAAGAATAAGATAATAAACAATAATTCTTGAGGAACATTTGCGAACATTGCCTTATAATATGGATACATGGTCATTATATAGGGGAAGGTTTCTTGACGCAACATACGTCTATACGTCCAAATAATTACCGCTTTCGACTATTGTTTCCACGTTGCTCTCTAACCTCTAAACTTACGCGTCGCTCTCAAAATTACTGGAGTCCCCCTCCCTCGAATTTCGCACATTTGTGCCTCATTTTACCAATCAATATATTTCTTATCGAAAGAACATATATCACTCAATACGTTGAACTCAAATTCTTTCTTCTTTAAAATTTTGTACATTAAAATATAGATTTTTAAAATAATGAAAATGTTTATTACTATATAATATGTAAGTGTGTAGGAAGTTTCTTCGTGTCCATATATTGCTCTCACACAAACCACAGCCTAATTGACATGCTCTTACGCCCATAATCTATATCAAACTAAATGATTTATTGTCCATTTATAGGCTATGTTCGGAAATGTTCATCATACCTTATACACAATAATAAGACACATAACAAAACTTCATCATGAACTGGTAAGTTAAATTATTATTAGATTGTAATAATAATTATCAAGGGTCTTTGCGGGTTTAAAATCATGTATTAGCTACTAATCTACATTGATAACACGAATATTCAAGGGTCTTTGCGGGTTTAAAATGTTTGAAAGGGTTGATTATTCATAATCTCTTTTCACAACATTGACATTCCAAGAAAGACTCATGTGCGTGATTGTCATCAAACCCAGGTTGTAGAAGAACTCTTAAGCATGTGGGCCATTTATTGACATCGAAATTTCAATTAAAATTGTAAAATATTGACGCATTATTTACTTATTTATTATTATAAATAAAAGTGTTCTTTCAATTTTATTGCAATTAACGATAGGTAAATGTTTCCATCCTAATCTTATCCAAATTAATGTTTTAATCATTAATTTAGGTGTTTTTCTCTTCACTCATTATTCCATTATTTAAATGTGTTTAGATTTCAAAATGTTTATCATATTGTTTATATTATTCTAAGACTTATTTGAAACAAGATATATGTTACCGGTCACATTAACTGAGCATTGAGGTAGAATGGTCCTAACTCATTTTCTCCCTAATTATAGAATCAAATGGCTCCAACACAAAAGTTGAATCTCTCCAAAAAAGAAAGGAATACTTACAAGTTTCTACAGAATTTGAAAACCCCTACTTCAAAATATCCTTGCGATGATACTCTGAAAAAGCTTGGGCTTCATGAAGATGTCTATGCTCTTCTTGAAAATGTCGGATGGACAAACATTGTCAAAAAAAGGTGGTCAACATATAAAGATTTGACACTGGAGTTCTTGACCACCCTTGAAGTAAAAGTCGGAGACAAAGAAGAGCCACTGAGCATTAGTTTTTGATTAGAGAACAAAGGGCACGAACTGAGAATGGAAAAGTTGAACCAGATATTTGGAGTCCCTGAGAATGACCACTATCATCCTCCACAAGAATTCAACAATT
This sequence comes from Plectranthus barbatus, assembly GCA_026898455.1. Taxonomy (NCBI): domain Eukaryota; kingdom Viridiplantae; phylum Streptophyta; class Magnoliopsida; order Lamiales; family Lamiaceae; genus Plectranthus; species Plectranthus barbatus. The sequence goes on along the minus strand of JAPKLW010000104.1, from coordinate 579,397 downwards.
CTGAGTTCTGGAGTAGCATTGCCAGTGACTGTCTGAGGTCGTCTGAATACAGAGCCGCCACGTGCAAAGCTTCATCGATTAACAATCTAGTGCTAACATACATTCAGAAATGGAAGGGTGTGTCCATTTTTGGTAGGTCTGAAAGCAGCAATTGTCGTAAGTACGACTTGTTCGTGCTTTGGAGCATGCTAGCATCCAGATCGGTAAATTTGGCAGCTTACGTAGTTGAGAACTGGAAACGACCATGTCAAACAAAAAGGATCTGATCAGGGAGGATTTGGTGTGGAGGGCTTGTGACACCGGTGGCTAAAGCTGTTAAAGTGCAACTGGAAAAGTATGAGGTTGTGGACAACTGCATGAATGTAGATTTGAACCAACTTATGTCATCTCACTTTCTGGAAGAAACCAATGGAAGGTATTATGTGAAGACATTGATTTTAACTTCCCCTTACCAACCCCAGAGTTGACTCATGTCTCCAATCTCGATTTTAAGAAGAATTGGAAAATGAATTCTAGTGCTCATGTAGAGTTGGGAATAGTGCATACCGAGAGACAAAGAAGTAAAGAGCCTGAAATTGAGGATGAGGGACATGAGCATGGGGCATCATCTTCTGAGTTGTCTGACATGCACTCAGGGATGGTCATGCTTTACAGGGAGTTTGGGAAGATGAGAAGGAAGGTTAAAGAATCGTTGACCCAGTTTCAATGTGAGCTAGCTCAGATTAAAAAGGGTTTTCGGGTTTCAGATGGGCATGAAAGGGTCGATCGGGATAAGACCCTTCCAGATAATGCCCCCCCATAATGAAACAGAGGCCCCGAAGATGGACGGCGTGCTGGAGAATTTATTTTCCACTGATCCACATTCAAATGAATCCACGGATAATCCATCCCCCAATGCTAAAGCAGGGCTCTTGAATGAGGCTGTTGTGCTGAAGAATCTCCCCCTCTCTGATCAGCTGGCAAAGGATTCTACGAATGAGGTTTTTAAAGATGAACTGGAGAATGTCTGCCTCTCTGATATGAAAAACAAGTTAAACAGTGGAATGAGAGTAAAAGACCCTACTGCAGCAAAACCCAAGGAAAAGAGGGTTAGCCAGAAAAGGAAGGAACCAACAAATATTTCAACAGAGTCGAAGAATGAGAATGATAACATGCGAGATAAGAAACCAACAAGAAATTTAGAAGACCTTCACATATAGTTACATAACAAACGAACAGGTGATAATCTAGCTCATTTCTGCAGTGTGGGAATTGTCATACATTGATTCGACAATCCGCTTCTGAATCTTTATATGTTGGTCTACTTAAATGCTCACAGTTTTTTATTAGTTGATGTGGTTTAGACAGTAGATTTTGAAAACATGATCAACATATATAATAAAAACATACAAACAACTCATTTTACAAAAATAAGTTATTTGTATTTATAATGTCCTTTTAGGTGTAGATACACCACATCAGATAGTAGCAATAGGCAATAGTGATTCATATAATAGGTAATCATATTAATTACACCACATCAGATTATAATCAATCGAATTAAGACACAAATTTGGATACACTTGCACCATAAAGAAATTTAAAGACTAAGAACATTGCCTGATGATTCGTTATATTGCAACTGCTTTAGGACTTACTGCTCTCAATCATATGACACAAGATTGATATGGATCACGTTGTATGATTTCTCCCTATGCAATGCAATATACATTTGTTTTCTCATATAAATCACTTTCTACTTAAACTGATTTATATGGGCAATGTATAATGTCTAAAAATAATCCACTCTTTTTTGGGTACCTTCAAGATCATAGAAACGATGGCCTTTTATTTCAGGATGTAAAAAATTAGAATTTTAACTCAACTTCCAAAATTATCTCAATATTATGGAATGAGTTTTTGAGTGTTGATTGATTGAATATCTGCTTGGGCCTGATGTTAGATCACTTCTTTTCTGTATGGTGATTATACAAGCCAATTTGATTAATTAAGATAGCAGCCACCAATGATTATTGTAGTCACATATTGTAATCTGAAGAATTATTTTTTTATAAACACAATTTGAGAGGCTTGCTGTGAAGTTTCATGTCTATACCTGCATATATCATAAAGTTTCTCAAAATTAAGTATATAGATTAACGGTAGCGAGAATTTCATTGTTCTCGTTCCTCTCTCCATGATGTGAGAACTTATATGTCATTTAGGAAGCTTGTTGTGAGAACTTTTATGTCATTTATGAATGAGATTGAACTTATGTGTAGAGGAAAATTATAAGTTGTCAAACTAAGAAGTGAGGATATTTGATTCTTTTTTTTTTCTCTCTGATTCTTTTTTCCTTTTTATAGATGCACAAAAAGTACTGCGTGTTTGTTGGTCATAAGACTGGACTATTCCCAACTTGGGAATTATGCCATCAATAAGTTGACAAGTACCCAAATGTTGTATATTGTTGTTTTGAGTCCAGTGATCAAGCCATAGCAGCTTAAGATATATAAGATAATATGTATGCATAAAAATGTAATGCATTTCTTATATTTTGAAATATTTACATCTTAAGTTTGTTTTTAACTATAACATTGAAAATAAATTGATATATGAATTGGGAATACCAAAAAAATTTGTTCATAAACTATGAACTGATTATTTATGTGAGAGATAAGAAACCAGCAAGAAATTTAGAAGACCCTCACATATAGTTAAATAACAAATGAACAGGTGATAATCTGGCTCATTTTTGCAGTATGGGAATTGTCATTCATTGATTCGACAATCTGCTTCTGAATCTTTATATGTTGGTCTACCAAAACGCTCACAGTTTTTGATTAGTTGATGTGGTTTAGACAGCAGATTTTGGAAACATGATCAACATATCTATATAATATACTAAAACACAACCGTGAATTCCCGCTCAAAAATGTCAAATCAAATAAAAAAATCATTTCATTTTCATGCCAAAAAAATCGCACGCTCATAAACTTTTTAGGCATTAAATAATAAGCCATCATCGTACTCATTTCCAAGAATCATGTAGCTGCCTACAAGTAAAAAAGATTTCCAAACGTCTGACATTAATTAGATTAATCGTAAAATAGCATGGAAAAAAGATTTGTATTTCCAAAGCTCATTTGAAATTCAAATATATTGATTCAAATAATTATATTGAATATTTGGCTATAAATAAGTAGTTTCTACTTTCTACTACACTAGTAATATACCCGCGCGATGCACGGTCAAAATTTTATAATATTAAATTATAATTTAGGTGTAAAATTTTAAATTTATTTAATTTTCATCTATTGAAAATGGTCAAAACTATTACTAAGTTGTGTCAAAAATTGTTTGAGTTGTGTTCATTTATATCATAATATTACTTAAATTATTATATACATATTAAAATTATGTATATTAAGTTAAATGAGTAGAGTTAGCAAAAACTTTACAAAATAAGACTTTTATTTACATAAAGTCTCCCATTTAAATAATGGATAAAGATGACCAAATAAATGTGAAATGAAAATTTGAAACATTTTTCTATATGTTTGTGCAATAATAAAAAATAACACTAATGTGTGAAAAGGTAAGAAAAATAAAAACAATAATCACCACCCCAATTAAAGTTAATATCGTATTAAATTTAAGGGAAAAGAAAATATTAAGGTGATATTGCTTTTTCAATAATTTTTAAAAGAGTTAATGATTAAAATTGTAGCATGAAATCGGTCAATTTTATTCCACCAAGCTTACATTTCAAGGGTTGTTCATAGGCTCGCCTTAAAACTTTCTAGTGTCAGAATTTGGTGAGTAGTGTAAAATTTATTGAAATGAGGAACATATTTTGAAAATTCTAAATAGTAAAATATTTTGATAAACATCTAAATTCAATCCAAAGGCAAAATAACAGATATTAGCTTGTTCACCAAAATATAATAATTGTTGTCAAATATTTATCAAGTAATTCCAATTTTTTTTTTAACAATGAACTCTCCAAAATATGATACTCCCTCCATTCCGATTATATAGTTCAGGTTACTATTTTAGGGTGTTTCAATTATATAGTCCAGTTTCTATATTTAGTATTGTTTTTATATGGTCATTTACCATTACATCCCTCAATAATCTTGGAAAATGAGAATATTAAATGTAATATTATGAAAATGAGAAGTTAATTAATGCTTCAAATAGGGGTAATGTTGGAAGTTTGTTTAAATATTAAATAATTTTTGGCAAACGTGCCAGATCAAAGTGGACTATATAATCGGAACGGAGGGAGTATATTATATTCTTGATACCCGCACTGCCACATGAACCCTAGATTGGCACCTTTTCCTCGTCCGTGAGTGGTAGAGAGAGACCGAGCCTCTTGAGGCGGTAGCCATTGCCGGTGACAACTCCCATCGCAGGGGGGGCGGGAATTAGACTTGTTGTGACTTGAATGGGGGCTATATGTTAGAACTGAGCCACCTTCACCACCCATGGCCTCCGGCCAGAAGCAGTGCAACTTTGCCATCCTACGCGATGCCTTCCTGCCAGCTTCCAGAATTAGATAGAATTAGAAATGCTCGGCGCTGGGTCTGCACTCGCGCTGATGGGACGCACCGCTGCAACTTTTGCCGAGCTCAGCCATAGCTGAGCTGTTCCGGTGAGCAGCATGTTTCATGCGTTTGTTCTCTCGAAGCTGCTTTGAGTCTTGAAGGATTGAATGAAGTGGACGGTTGCTAGGTTGAAGGAGTGTAGCCCTTTTTATTACTTCCTACCAAAATTTTGAAATTTGAATTTGAAAAGAGAAAATAATTAAAATACTTAAATAATAGTAATTATACCATTTCTTCATCAAAAGATGTGCCTGATTTTATAGCATATTATACTTTTACTTGTAAATGGTGTAATATTAATTGAATGTAAATGTCTGCATGGGAAATGAAAAAATGAAGAGTCTTTTCGTTGGAAATTAAATTTTTGAACGGTGCTACACTCAATTTAATTATTGTAAAATTATTTTATTTATTATTTGTTGTGCACAAATTTTGAGAAAATTGGCGGGAATTTTCGAAATCGCTTTAATATATTACTAGAATTATACCCGTGCAATTTTTATACTTATAATTAAATTTCAATATAAGATAATATATTTATGTTTAAATTTATATTTCATCCAAATAAACCTATGTACTACATATATTAAGAAAAATATTTTGATATTTTAAAAAATTGTATAAAAAATACTAAATAAGGATATATACTTGAATAGTATTTATCAATGATCAATAACAAAAATATTTTTCAGTTGAAAAATAATATATTCAAAACTGCATTAATAACATATATAGATATATTAATTGAATAACTTTGACATTTTTTACACATATTAATTATTATATTTTTTAAATATTTTAGATTAAATATATTTAATTCATCTATGTTATCTCAGATTCAAAAAATCACTAAGTTTCATATTGTCAAAAATACATATTTTTAATGAAAGTGTATCCTAAACTTTGTATTATTTAGAACTTGAATTTGCGTAAAAAATTAAGGTTATTATTTAAATTTGGAAATGAGTGGAAGAACATAATAAATAATTTTTTAATTGAAAATATAATTATCTTAAAAAATGAATAAATAATTGGAATACATACATAGATTTATTTAATATATTTTATTTGATGTTGCACGATTTTCGAAAATTTTGGAGGGAAATCTATGGAACTCCTTTAGTATATTATATAGATATAGATTGCTGACAATGTTCTTTCTTTCTTTTTTATATCGACTAATTTTCCCTTCATTTTTTCTTTGGGTGCAGCTGAACGACTCCGATTTAAAATTCTGAATTGAACCAAAATAAGAAAACATAAATACATATTATGATATATGTTGGGGCCAAGGCTTAGATGGACCTACCCGAATCCTTGACTTCGTCCCAGGTGTGCAGGTCTAGCTTTGCAGGTCCACCTCAAACAGGAGTAGGACATAGCTGAAATGGGCAGGTCGTAATTAGAGAAGAAGTACGCATCTTGAGACCTCCTTGAGGAGGTCTGTCACATACGCCTGCTCAGAGGAGATCGTTCAAGGAAGTGCTCAGACGAGGTCTCCAAGGTGGCGACTTACAGATAAGTCCAAGCAGTTGCGAGAAGGCCGCTGGCGTTTGCAGCAACCTCTATTTCCGCGGAGACAACTCCAACAACCTCTAAAACCATGGAAAATCTAGCGGCCATGGTTTAGTTAGTTAGCAAATATGTATTTGACTTCCCAATGAACTATAATTTGGGTCAGTCGACTTTATTTCAAACACGCTCGACTTTTGTATTCTTTACGTTTATTTATGGCTTAGCTGTAACCTTGCTCGACCTGCTACAGTACATCGCGCACCAACTATTTCCAATCACAATATGATTTGTTAGATCTGTTTCTTAATTTTATTGCATCACTAATTGTCGTTCTTTGTTAATTTAGCATTATTTTCGTCAACATTAATCTGCTTGCACATATCATCTTCGTTATTCTTGAATTATTTTTTGTTATTATCCCAACGATTTTTTGGGTCTTGTATTCGTACGAAATCGAATCTCAACAATGTACGTTAAATATTTTCGTACAATGCACAGGTAAAATACTAATATAATATTATAATATTATTATTAGCTCAATTACAATGATAGTGCTTACAGTTTCCACCTCTTAGATCCGACATTGAAATATGAAATTAAATATTCTAATTCTTAAATGTATTGGTTCAAATTAATCAATCTCTAATAAATGATGCTAGAGTTTGCTAACACTCTCGTACACTATGAGAGACTCGTGTTGTTCAATTTATCGAAAAGAATGCTTACTATTTTCAATTAATCAAACACGCAAAACATTTGGGAAACTGGTCTTTCCGGGTTTAAGAAGATAACATTTTTCATGAGCTCTATAATTCTTCCCCCTCTTCCTTATTTTTTTTTAAAAAATATTTCTCTAAGTACCAAGTAGCGGTAGATGAGTTTCTTCTTCTTATTTTTTTCTCTGCCATTCAACAAAGTATTTTGTAAAAGTAATAAAGTATAAGATTAAATTGCAAGTCTATGGAAAATATATTGAAGAGTACATTCAATTCATATTGTTGCATTTATTCGTCTATGGCCCGCCTGGTGTGGTCAACAGCGGCGCTATTAGGAATAAATACATTTGTTTTCGTACTTACTTACATATATTTAACAACATCTTGTGCTTGGAGGAACAAAAAAGTTGCTGAGACAATTTGTCATCACCGAGGTTTGTCATCAAAACTTAGAAAAGTTTGTACATGACGTAGTAATTGATTTTATGAAACAATTGTAATCATTTTTAAATTCTATATCTACAATAAATTAAATTAGAAATTAGTATTTGTACGCAAAATCAGAGATTGCATTTTACTATTTGATTTAACTCAAATAAATTAAACTATAAACATATTCTTAAGTTAGCAAACTGTGATTCCAATTACATCAAGCTTAGTCTTTTAAATTTCTACCTAATTTAAATTTAATAATATGATTTGATTTTTGTTTTTGAAATTATTTATAAAAAAATTTATAAAGATGTTCTTGAATAAACTTAGAAGTTAAAAGAGAGAAATCATGAAATAGCCATTTTGGCTATAACACATATTGATTTTAGCCAATTTTATGTACATCTCACGAAAATGGCCAAAAGTACTTTTTTTCAGATATGTGTCATACTTTTCAGGTTTTTTGAATTTTGAGATTTGACAAAAGTAATAAAAATATATATATAAGTAAAAATCTTGGAGGGAACGAGTGTGATTCAATAAAAATATTTAAAAAAATATAGAAATACTCAATTGAATAAAAAATAACCGATTTAAAAAAATAAAAAAAAACTCCAGTGCCACCGAGTGCGACTCACTGTTGACACGTGACTCAGAGTAAGTGGCCGACACGGTAGCGACTCCGAGTGCGACTCGGTCAAAATAATAAAAAATTAAAAATCAGTCAAATATTAATGTGAAACCCTACATTTGGTCCCCCCCATTCGCATTCGGCGTATTTTCTATTTCACAGATCGCAGTCGTTCCCTCCAATACCTGCCGGCCGTCGAGCACCCCCGCCCGTCCAGCACCGTCACCGTCGCCGTCGCCGTCGCCATGGCCGCTGGTTATGAGGTTATTTCCTAAAATTGATTTTTTGGTCTATATATTTCATGTTAATCGTGTGTTATTAATTTGTTTGAAGTGTGTTTATTTTTGGATTTATATTGTTGATAAATGTTGAATTATTTAAGTGTAATTGTTGAATAATTGTTTGGTTAATTTCGTGTGTATGAATATTTTGATGGAAATTTGTGTCTATTATTAGGGTAATTCGTGGATTATTTAATCTATGAAATTTAATTTATTTTTTGTTTATTAGGGTAATGGTTGAATCATTATATTTGTGGTTTATTAGGTAGATGTAATCGTGCTTTTCACATTTGAAATGTATTTTTTATTTATTGGCTTATTTTAATTATATGTGTAGATTTAATTGTTTATTTGAAGAAATTGTTTTGTTTTTTGATTTAATGGTTATTTGGAATTTTTTGTAGTTTTTAGGATTAATTTATCATTATTTAATTGTTATGGTATTGTTGGGGCCAGGCCCACGAGGCCCAGGCCTACTAACTACTTCAGCCCACACGAACGGTCTAGCACGAGGGACCGACCTCAAAAGCCAGACGATGCAGCGAAATAAGTCTAAGTTCAGACCTCTACACCGAGGAGCTCAATGCCTCGGGAATGAGGAGGCAAGATGGTCGGTGGCGAGGAACTCTTGAAGAACGAAACCCTAGCAGCATGGCGGCGCTCAGCCGTTGCAGCCCTAACCGCCCCGAGAAATCCGCAGCCGTTCCGAAATCAGCGGCGAACCATTGGCGCTCGGCAGCTAGGGTTAGAACCCTCACCCCAGGCCCTATCCTGTCTATAAATAGAGGTCTGGGGCCCATTTTCGCTATCGAGACTCTCATAGCAAAATTAGCCGAAACTCTGTCAAATTCTCTCTAGACTATTTTCATCATAGTCGAGCAATCGGACGCACGCTGTTATATTCATCATATACTTGGTTTTCGTTGTTATTTTTCGTTTGATATTCTCTAATTCTCGTTGTTATTACTGTTATTCTAATAAAGTTCTAAGGGCTCCATTCTCACTTGAAATTGAACCTCAACAGGTATTATATGTGCAGATTGAATGGATTAGACGTGAGTTACATGGTGCATCTAGTAAAATAAACTTATGCACTAAAGTTTCAGTATTAGATCACATAGATGTAATATTACGGTCTGTAGGAGGGGGGCAGTTGGTAGAACAGTTTAAGTACCTGGATTGTATTGTCTTAACACCTCCAGATATTTGGGCAGCACAGAAAAAGAATCTTCTATACCACCATAGATCATCGAAATTGCTGCATTTCGAGCTTTTAGTGCAACGCCATAGCTAGTACGGATCCCAAATGATGCCTGCAACTCCGTCATAATTTCACGGGGTTTTACGATTGATCCTTGCCGACGCATCTTTCGTGCAAAATACGCGGCAACAGCTTTGGAACGGACATTCTGGGATCCTATGCCTGCAAGATTATTAACGCAATCATGATTACGATGGAACTTGCGTATGATCCAGCAACTACCTCTGCATGATGCCCGTATGAAGAACGAACAAGAGGCACTTCGTTTGCAAGTGTACTCAACGCGAGTACTAGATGAGCGCACCACTTTAAATTCAACACGTTGCTCCATATGCAATAGAGATACGGCAAGATACGGCAATTAGAAGATCGTCCTTCGTATAGAAGATAGAGCCCAATAAAAGTTCCCGATCTAGTATGGCTGCAACATCTCGTACCACTGGTGACTGTGATGAATCCAACGATATAATTGGAACTAGCCAATTATTTAGATCGCCTTCAACTTGACATGAATCCGGGAGAGGATGGGTTGACATAAGATTGGATATAAACGCACTCATTCCACCAACTGATCGGATCCATGCAGAAAACTCAGCCACCGTAAAATTCTTTAATGCATCAGAATTGATGAAATCTTCATCATCACTTGACTCCTCCTCGGATTCCTCGTCCTCCACTTCATCATTAGAGTCAACAACACGACCCTCACCTGTTGTGTGGTGATCGGTATTTATGTTCTCCTCCTCCTCCTCCTCGTGTGTGGGCTCGTATTCTTCATGGGGAGGCTCATCATTTAAGTTGGGTATTTGGGAGCTCCGAGAACCACCTTCTGATGACGTACCAAAAACTAATGAGTCCCCAAATCTTTGTAGATCTTCCAAACCTGGACTAAAATGCTGGTACGATGGTGGACTGCAAGATGAAAAAAATGGTCGGTATGGGGATGGCTCCCGATGTGAAGTCCCAACACCGGTACTCGCCGTATAATTCATAACAATATAAACATGCAGCTTCGAATAAAGAGAAATCAATCGTTGAAGCTCTAGATCCGTCACCAACAACGATTTTATTGATCTGCCACTTCGGGATTGGGCAGTGTAATAAATATTATACTCACCGAGTATGGCTTCCGCATCAAAAATAAGTTGAATGTTGCTTCTTAATGCGGATATGGAAATGTTGGCGATTGGTATATAAACCAGTCGTTCTTGTCCGCCAATGTAGTTGCACGAGTCATCCCATTGCCCATTGTAGTGAAGAATTACATTGCACCAATTCTCCATTTTGAGAAACAAAAGAATATATTTTGATGAAGATAGACGGAGACTGAAAGTGAAAGTGAAAGTGAAACACAAGCTGTAGTGCGAAGAAATGTTTATGCCACCACAAACTTCACTTCAATTATATAAGTTATAAAGAGTGTCGGCAAATAGTTGAAGGAAATACAATTGATCAAATAAAAAAAATTGAATCGATTTAAATTTTCAACAATATCATGTACGATTCATTACTCTTCACATAATATTTCCAACAACCTATATCATAGGTATGCAGTGTGCATGGACTCATCATATCAATATGTTTGAACACTTTATTGCACTAATATGCAATAGCAAAATAAGTAAAAAATTCTCGTGCAAAATCAACTCAAAAGTATACCAAATAGATTTTTATAAATTAAATAGGAAGAATTAGATTTTTAAAATTTAAATATATATTTAAAATCATGAAAAAAAATTTAATTGAGCGAGACTGGGTCGCCACCGATCCCACTCGGTGGCACTCGGGTCTCACTCGGTGGGACCCACAATATATATATATAATAAAAAATTAATTGAGTGCGACCGAGTCGCAACCGTTCCCACTCGGTCGCACTCGGTTCGCACTCGAGTGGGACCCACAATTCTTTAAAATAATAAATTAATTGAGTGCGACCGAGTCGCAACCGTTCCCACTCGGTGGCAATCGGTTCGCACTCATGTGGCCCCCACAGTCAACATTATATACGATTTTTAAATACAAAAAAAAAGACGAGTGAGACCAGGATTTTCCATTTTAATTTTTAAAAATCCCGATAGCTACCCTAATTAATTATTTTCGTGGGTAAATAAATAGATTTTGGTTCATAAATCTATAAAATTAGTTATCAACAAATTTTAACTAAACGATTGGACATATAAGTCAGATTAATTGCAATCAAATGATTTGTAAACTAATTCCAAGGCAAAAAATTGTACTTTTGGCTAAAATTGCAATGAGTTAATAAAAGTGGCTAAAAATGATATGTGTTATAAGAAAATGGCTATTTCAGATAATTTAGACAAGTTAAAAATAGAAAAGCTGTCAAATTTTAGAAAATAAAATTATTAAAAGCAATATTAGTGAAAGAGTGATTGATCGATTAATGTTATGAGAAATATGAGAACACAAAAAATAAATTTATTATTTGTTATTTTTTACACATATTGTAGTTAATTTTTTTATAAACATAAGAAAAAAATTTATTTTCAAAACATTTGAACAAATCGTTTTATATTTTCCCTACGATAAAAATAGATTGAAAGAATTGCTTTTGCTGATAAATAATATCATCAACAAAGAAAAAATGAGTTAATTATTTTTTAATGTAAATCATGGGATGTTATTTACAAAATTCAATAAACTCTCCCCAATTGTTTAACCTTTTGTCATAAAATTATTATTATTATTATTATAAAATTAATGTTGATTAAAATTATAATTGTTACTTCTCACAATTTAATTTATTTAACAAATCTCATTCGATCGATTACATGAGTTCAAAATTTGCAAACTTACATACATATAATTATAAATAAAATAAATTGAAGTATATTTCATGTACGTTGAGCTATATTTCATAGCCCAAACAAATTAGAAGAGTTTAAGTGATAAGATTATTTTTTGAAAACAATAAGTGATAAGTTTTTATACTTATATTTATTCATAGTTATATCTTAAAGAAAAATCCAAAAATAGTTTTCATAAATTAGCGGCAAGCTTTAGGGAAATTAGTTGACTGTATACAATTTTTGAGAACACAATTTTATCCATAAATAAGTTTTAGGCTTTTGGGAAATTAGTTGACTGTATATTTTACAATGAGTCATAAGTTGAATTTCACATAATATCTAATTGATGTCCATGTGAATTATTTTTTTTCCACGTAATAAAGTATTTTATATGTGGCATTTTCCTAAATTAACTAAGCCCGAAATCTCAAATTACAATAACATAACTCACTCCTTTGCCTAAAGAAAAAAATGAAATAACTAATTGCACTGGCACATCAAAATTTGCACATTCCAAATCGTACAACCAAACAAAATGTTTTATACATATTTTTGCTATTTATATTTTAATATTTTTGCGCAACATATGAATGAATTTCTTAAAAATATATAATGGAGATAATTTTTGTTTATAATTTTTTATATTATGACAATAAATAAAAGTATATATCAATTTTTTAAAAGAGTAGACCTATTTTTAAGAATTTGATTTTCAACAATAAACAATTAAATGTTGCAGTTACATGAATGATATGTCACAAGAGTGTATAAAGAAGTCTTTTAAAATTTATAATGTAATGTTCTATTTTAAGTTATTGGGCGTTTTTATATTAACGATTTTAATATCATAAATATATCTACAATTATAAATAGAATTTGAATAATTATACAGAAAAAAATAATATTTTAATATATTTTTATAGATAATTATGCTTTAATATTTCCGTGCAACGCACGGGGTGAAATTCTAGTATAATAAAAACATACAAACAACTCATTTTACAAAAATAAGTTATTTGTATTCATAATGTCCTTTTAGGTGTAGATACACCACATCCGATAGTAGCAATAGGCAATAGCGATTCATATAATAGGTAATCATATTAATTACACCACATCAGCTGGTGTGTCCGGAGCCGCCATAAAAAATGAGAAGAAGAGAGGCAAGCGAGAGACATAAGGTTTTGAGCTAAGTTAGATTGATATCATATAATCAAATCAATTTTATTCACCACTCCTAATCGATTACAAGGTTTGGTATATATGATTACCAAAGTGACGTGAAAGTAGGGAAAATATAAAACAAGAAGATAAAAATATATACAAGAAAAATATCTAAGAATATATATATGAATATCTAAACATATCTATAATAGAAACCCACTCCAAAATATACATGGATCCGCCAATGTTCCTCTCTCTATATGTATTATGTAATATATTACAACTGCACATTTTTTAATCACTTTTTTTTTTGGCACGGAATGAAATAAATTGCTCTTTACAATATTATTTTTTTTTTGACACAGACTTAGTATTATTACTCAAAATCGCAGCTTACAATAATTTTCAATCATGAGAAAAATTCCTCTTCCAAATAGTAATTATCCGAATATGTGCTTTGATAAAGGGTCAAAAATTAATTTAAATCAAACTTAACCAGCTAGCAATGATATAAGATCGTTCTTATCTTCCTTTTTGACCAGTATATTAATTAATGATGATATTTTAGTTGGAAAATATAAATGATCATTAATTCCATTATTTGCGTATAAACTAGGGTGTACATGGTTTGGTTCAAACCGGCTAAACCATCCAAACCGGGCCGTAAATTATAAATTGTATAATTTGGTTTGGTCCATGGTTTGAGTACAAAAATCGGTCATTTGGACCGGACCGGACCGTTTATAATTTTAACTAGATTTACACCCGTGCGCGTTGCGCAAACATATGTTTTTTAAAATAATATATAAATAATCTAATTTAAAAAAATTATGATAATAATATTAAATATTTTATTGAATAATAACTTATGTTACAACGAATATATTATTGTAGTTCACTTAAAATAATACTAATTACATATTGTATGAAAATCTATAAAAAAATACGTACTAAACTTGTCTAATAAATTATCACCACACATATTTATTCATTCAGAGTTATACTCAAAATAAAAGTATTTGAATTTACACTCTTAACATTTGTCAACTTTACAAACATAACATAATGCTTACAAAATTATAATTTAACTCACAATATTTGTTTATATTTTTAATTTAATATCTTACACCGAAAATCATAGTTTAATTTCTAAGTTAGTTTATTTTATCGACTCAATGTATAATATTTATAAAATTATAAATGTTAAGTTCTTGTAAAATAAAATAAATATTAATAATTAAATGCATTGATTCCTAAAAATAATATGAGTTTAGAAATTAAAAAAATAAAATGAGAATTTTAATATTCAAATTACATTGCGAACATGTTTGTTTTGTCCTTTGTTTCAAATAATGTTTGCAATTTAAAAACTCTAAAGTTAATTTGCTAAATAATTGCATTTATGCAGTGTTTTTAATAATTTTGAAAAACTAAATTATTATTGAATATAAATTTATGAAATAAATCTTAAATAAAATTAATATGTAATAATTCTTTCGAAAACACATTTTATTTCAACTTGCTCATATTATATTATATATATTGATATATTTTGACCATAATTTAATAATTGTAGAACAATATTAATTTATTTAATATTATTTTAATATGTTCACATTTTTCAATAAATTTGGAGGGAAAAGCTGGAACTCCTTTAGTACTCCCTCCGTCCCAAGTAAATTGTCCACATTTCCTTTTTCGTCTGTCCCACAATATTAGTCCACTTTCCTAAAATAGCAAATTCTCTACACTCATCAATAAAATATTCATCCCACTAACTCCCACTATCACTCACATGCATTGGTTATCGTGCCCGGTCAAATGTGGACAATTTGACCGGGACGGAGGGAGTATATTACTAGATTTATACCCGTGCGCGTTGCGCAAACATATGTTCTTCATTCCATTCCCTCATTCCAAAACCCACCAACCAAACGCCCCCTAAGTATTTAAATTTATACTCCTAACATTATCAACTTTACAAACATAATATAGTGCTTACAAAATTATAATTTAACTCACAATATTTGTCTATATTTTTAATTTAATATATTACACCGAAAAATATAGTTTAATTTCTAAGTTAGTTCATTTTATCGACTCAATGTCTAACATTTATAAAATTATAAATGTTAGGTTCTTGGAAAATAAAATAAATATTAAAAATTAAATGCGTTGATTCCTAAAAATAATATGAGTTTAGAAATTAAAATAATAAAATGAGAATTTTAATATTCGAAGTACATTGCAAATATGTTTATTTTGTCGTTTGTTTCAAATAATTTTGCAATTTAAAAACTCTAAAGTTAATTTACTAAATAGTTGCATTTATGCAATGTTTTTAATAATTTTGTAAAACTAAATTATATATATTGATATATTTTAATAATAATTGTAGAAATAATATTAATTTATTTAATAATTTTTTAATATGTTCACGCTTTTTAAAAAATTTGGAGGGAAAAACTGGAACTCCTTTAGTATATTATATAGATATAGATAAATATTTAAATTATATATTGTACTAAAATATTAATGTAATACATTTAGTTGGTTCAAGCTATACTTTGGATTTTAAAAGGTACAAGTTCAAATCCTTTACGCAACATCATATAATTTATTTTCTCCTACATTTTTATTTACAAATTTTTATTTATTTATTTGTAAACGTCCCTCCTTTCACCCTTATTATCTTCTCGGAATAAGTATGAATCATATACTGTGCAAAATTATAGAATTTTTATTTTTCTCCTACATTTTTTTTATTTATTGAAATTTAAAATAAACTTAAACTATCCAATATTACAATCTCACAATTTAATTCAAGCGTCGGTCGGCTTCACCATTGTCGCATCGTAATAATGTGACCTTTTACGAACTATTATGATTGAGAATGAGATATGAACTATTATATTTTGATGTCATAAATTGTTTGTTTCTATTATGATTGTCTTGTACTTTGTCGATGAGAACCATTATATATATTTTTTAATTTCTCAAATAAATTATTGCTAAAAATAGAATTTTTTTAATGTTTTGACTTTGCTCGTTAAAGTCATGTTCCAAATCGTTAAACCTGCTGAACCAAACCATTTTTTTTGGTTTAGTTTGAAAAATTAATTTGATCGGTTTGGTTTGAGAATTTTTCAAACCGTATTATTTGATTTGGTCCATACTTCGACCTTCAAATCGGTCAAACCGGACCGTGTACACTCCTAGTATAAACATTTACTTTCTATGGAAATATAGGTGTTTCAAACCTCATATAAATTGTTCCACGTGACGCTCATTGTATTTTATTTCTTCCTCAAAATATGTAAATATATGAGTTTTCTTGCTGAGAAATGATTGTCGCTAACATGTTCGATGAAATGTTTTTAACTAATTCCCATGAAAATGGTCAGGGCTTCGTGAACATTGAAGCCCAGACTTTGAGTGGCCCATTTATTTGTTAAAAAAAAAAAGAAAAAAAAAAGGGAGTGGCCGATTTATCTCCTAAAAAAAATGAAATTCTAAACAGCTTCAGACATGGCTATGGAAGCACTTCAAAGATTGAGCCACCGCATCCTACCGATTACTTTCAAGACCAAAACAATTTCTAGAACGCCTATTCTGACCCGACCCGTGAGCGGGCCCATATTCAGACCCATTATCATAGCAGCGCCGCCACCGAGAAGGAACCACAGCTCCGGTTCGACTGCCAAGGCTGGTTGGTTTCTGGGAATGGGCGACAAGAAGAATGCGGTGCCGGACATAGTGAAAGCTGGTGACCCGGTTCTTCACGAACCAGCTCAGGAGGTTCAACCCGAAGAAATCGGCTCGGAGCGGATCCAGAAAATCATTGATGATATGGTGCTGGCCATGAGAAAGGCGCCTGGGGTTGGCCTTGCTGCTCCCCAGATTGGCATCCCTTTGAGGGTTCGTTTCGCCACTTCGTTTCTGCCTCAATTTTGCTGGCCAAATGCATTTCTTTTATGAAATTGAACAAGATCTTGCTTTTGCGCGAATGCGCTATAATAGTTCATTCTGTGGTTAGGTTTTTCAGTAGTTGCTTGCGAATTTGGGGGTAAATTCGTAGTTTGATCATAACTATCAAAACTGCTTAGTCAATATCTTATATAGGAGTCAGCTGAGAGTTGTTAAATAAACTGCTACTTCTTTACTGAATTGAAAGCTTTAAATGAATTGTCTACGATACAAAATTAGTGCATAACTTTGGGATTTTCTTGGCTATTTTGCATATTAGTTTTGCATGTAGTATGTGCTTTGCTCAGCATGCATGAAGACTTTACCTTTTTGTTTATATTAAGTAAATTTCTATTATCATAGTGCAAGATTAATTTGGTGGATGAATTGGTCCATTTTTATTACATACGAGTTTGTTTAACTGTTAAAGACGGGGCTTTTTTTTTTAAATCCCATGTTTTTGCTCATGAAGTTCGAAGTAGGTCTTAGATTAAGAAATATAAATCTGTGAGCAATCAGTACCTAATCGGGTGTTGATGAAACTTTGGGCCTTTTTATAAATCCTATTTTTTTTGCTCATGATGTTCGAGGTAGGTCTTAGATTTAGAAATATAAATCTGTTAAAGGCAGGGTCTTTAAATGAGTCGGTCGACGATAACAAATTTGTGCATAACTTTGGTATTTTCTTAGCTATTTTGTGTATTTAGTTTTGCAAGTAAGTTTCTTTTAGTTATAGTGCAGATTAGTGTGGTGGATGAATTGGTCCACTTTTGTTACATACAAGTTTGTTTTTTAACTCTTAAAAACTGGGCATGCTTTGAAATCCCATGTTTTTGCTCATAAAGTTTGAAGTAGGTAAATAAATCTCTGAGCAATCAGTACCTAATGGGGTGTTGATGAAACTTTGATCAGTTAATGTGAGTTGGTCTTAGTTTACAGTTGAGGTGCCAAGTTTACCAAACTTCTTCCATGTCATGAGCTATGAATATATGAGTTTAATGTGCATTTTGTTTCTGAAAAAGTTTGGATGAATTACAGATTAATGAATAAGGTAGTTAAGGTTCACCTCCTGCTGATGAAGTTGGAACAAGTTCTATTGAATTCTAAATTTCATGATATTTGTTTATGTAGCAGAGTTCATGCTCCTCTTTTGTTCCAACAGATAATTGTTCTGGAAGATACAATAGAGTACATGAGATATGCAACCAAGGAAGAGATTAAGGCAGAAGACAGGCAACCTTTCGATCTTTTGGTACGTGAGTGTGTCAAAGTGAGTGTTGTTATGAGATCTGGTTGTATGGTAATGTACATGATCCTTTAGTGCAGGTTGTGATAAACCCGAAGTTGACAAAGAAGGGCAACCGAAGTGCCTTCTTCTTTGAAGGGTGTTTGAGGTAAGATATCGAAAAACCCCTTGCATATGAATTCATTTGTGAATTCTTGCCTATTAGTTTTTGTTAGGAAATCTTGTTTGGTATAGCTGGATAGTGACAATTCTTTTTGGCTTGAATACAAGAATTAGACTTGGGTTTCAAAAGAATATGAATCATCAAATGTGTTATTTCTAATGAAGGTGATCATCTGAATACGAACTCGTGTGTCTTCTTCCTCTTTTCAAGTTTTGCTTCCATATCATGAATGTGTTATGTGCAGTGTTGATGGGTTCAGAGCGATGGTGGAGCGGCACTTAGAGGTGGAGGTGACTGGTTTCGATCGATCCGGCCAAGCCATCAAAGTCGATGCTTTCGGTTGGCAAGCTCGAATCTTTCAGCATGAATGTGATCATCTTGATGGAACACTCTACGTCGACAAGATGGTCCCAAAAACATTCCGTACTGTTCAAAATCTGGATTTACCGCTCGCTGCTGGTTGCCCCAAATTGGGCGCTCGTTAGCCATTTGCCTTAAAAAAAAATAATAGAATAAAAAATAAAAAATAAAACCTCATCGCAACTTCAATGTTATTGTATTTACATTGAATTTTGAAATTCCTTCTAAAAGTCGAGGTGCATTAATGGACCAAGTCTCATTTATTTTGCGTTTTGTCTTATTTTAGAGAAAGGTCAGAAAATTGAAGGTTAGGTCATAAATGAATACCTAACTACCATTAAATTATATACTACATTGGTAAACTCCGTCATGCATAATTGCATTCATTATTTTTGGGAGTAATGATAATAAATTATTATTGGATGTAACGTAAAGATCCTTTGTTTTGGAAAGCATCCTTATATTTTCACCCACCTCACTAAAAGATCCCTAATTTTACTTTTTTCTCAAAAATATATATATATATTTCAAATTAAACGAATTATATTTTATGTCTCGAATTTGATTTCTATCGATTGAGTAGTAGTTAATTTTTTTTTTAATGAATTACATGTATGAGGAGTTGTTAAATTTATACTAAACTCATGTAGATGAGAGTATATTAATTATAGCTCATGGCTGTAGATTACCACTAAAAGCCAAATGAAGCAGCATACAACTCTAAAATGATTACGTAGGGATTTTTTTTTTAACGAAAACAACATTAATTTTTTATTCCGAGTATTAGTATATACCAGAATAAAATAAGATTTATAATGTTATATGAAATATTGTTAATTTAATATATTTTTCTTAACTATTCCAATTTTAATATCAACTAATTCTTCAAGCGTTTTACTAAAACTGAAGCGATTTGACATTTAGAAAATCCCAATGAATTTTTTCTTATTCAAGAATTGGGAGTCAATGTGTGCATCTTAATTATTAGGAAATTTGTTAGAATTTTCGTACTTTCTATATTTTGGTGATTCAAAGTTAATGTTTAGATCTAATTAGTATGTCTTTAGATTAGTTTCAGTACGGTCTTAAAATGTAAAGTCATGTATAGATTTTTTTATCGAGTTGTAAGCTGGAACTGGATCGAAGGTAAACTGATGGATCAGTTTGTAGATGCGCAAAACTCAACAGACTATGGTTCAAACCAAACTTGTAAAAAAGGGATACCTGAGTCTCAGACTGACAAGTTTGGACTAACACCAAGTCTCGAACTGATCAGTCTGGGACTCACCAATCTGGATATCAAACTTACTAGTATGGGGACCAAAACTAAACTCATCGATGGCGTCCATAAATTTGCAAGTATGACGGCTTCAATATGAAATCTTAGTTCTAGTCCCAATGCATAGAGACAAGAAGAATTCGTCTGGGGAACGTGCTGACAAGCACGGACTTTAAGGATTGAAAATTTCTTTAAGTCTGCAAACTCGAACTTAGACTTTAGTCTAAGATTCCTCGGACTAGTCAGTCTGGATTCCTTGGACTGACCGAATACTGTCGTTCTGACAAAAGGAGAACAATCACTGACAGGATCAGAAAAAGCGGGACAAGTATTGTACGATCTGAAAAAGCACCTACTTGCCCGCCGATCTCTGCTGTAAACAAAAGATTCAGATTAGAGGATATCCTTTTTGTCTCTAACAGCAATAAAGATTCAAACATTCGATTCTTCGCCTATAAATACCGGAGGAATTCAACAGAAGAAGGTAACCGAACACGAACTAAGCTTACGTTTTTCAAATAACAGAAACTCTGTCAAAATTTCAACCCATCGTTCGAGGCTTTCTAAGCTATTTCGTGTGTCACTGCTGTAAACACGAGACTCGAAACTTCTAAGTTCTTGGGTTACCCTTTGGTAGTCTTTCTCTCCAAAAAGAGTACAATGGTCAAGTACGTCTAGTATTTTGACTTTTATGGGTTGTTGCCGCAAGTTGATAATTTTTGTGAAACTTTAAACACCTCATTCCAGAGGGGACCTAGAAATAATTCGCAATGGGGTTTCATTGAATTTTTATAACAAAAAAGTTAAGTGATTAAGTTAAAAATCAGCTCAAAGCAATAATAAAATATATATCAAAACTAATTTCACTTTTCTATAAAAATCTAAAATCTCAGTGCTAAAACAAAAAAAAAATTGGTTCATCTTGTCTCTCAGCCCTTTCACACCCTGTTTTTTTTCAATCTCAGCCCCCCTTCTTCTGCCCCCTTCTTCTTAATAACTAACCGATAAAGAGAATTTTATCATAAAATGTCATATCGTCATATTATTAAAATCGAAAAAAAATTGGCTAAGGGGGCTGGAGGCCTGAAGCCCACCCTAGCCCTTGACTAGATCTGCCATTGCCTCATTCCAGCGACGAGGAGGCTGTGTGGTGTGCCCACACTCCGAGGAGCTGCGAAGTGAAAAACGAGTAAGGATTAGTTGAGTGAGCTTGTGGATCGGTGGACAAGGCATTTACCGACAAGTGATAGATCGTAGGAGCACCTGTGTAATCTTGAACTTAGTGGATTTTCAGACTTCAAGTTTGAAGAGTGGACGTAGGACATTTTGAGTCTGAACCACTATAAATCATTTGTCTCATTTATCGCTTTTAGTTTATCAATTTACTTGTCTTTTAAAACTCAACACTCAAAGGTTGAAGTATATACACTTAAAGCATACTCGAATTTCAATATGAACTAAAATTTGATAAACTAAACCGGCAATCGACCGTCACTTTGGATAAGTGCAAACTTACTGTAAAACAATATTTCTGCTGTGATTAATAACTTACTCTGAAAAATCGGACCAACATTAATTCATTATGAGTTTTATGGGGATAATTTTGAATTCCTCAGTATATTTGTGTAATGTGTAGTAATCACCTTATTCTAAAAATATGAAATGATGGAGTTGAGTGTGTATTTTATAGAAAAATAGTGAAATACGAAAAATCAGTTTCCATTTGTATATCGAAAGCATCTAAGAGAAGGGTTTAAACAAGCAGAATATGGTCGAAATGTAACAACAATATTTTACATAAGCTGAAGAAACATTCAAACTTATACCCTAAAAAACTGAAGAAGAAAAAAAAGTACGGACGAACACAATTTCATTTAAAAATTAAAAAAAAAGAAAAAGAAAACCGTGATCATCCTACAGTGTTGCAATTTATCGAGATGGAGATGAACAGCCACGTACACCGGTACATCACATCACCCGCTTCCCGGATTTGGAAGGGCGGCGGCGCGTCTTGTTGGCGTTCCCAAACGGACTGCAGAATCCGCAGGCGGAAACCCTCGGAGACGGTGGCTCGAGCGCCGGCGACACTCTCCCCGTACGGTAAGCGCGTCCGCCGCTGGATCGATTCCTCTCCATGGTATGTACCCTACCGCTCCGCGACGAGGTATCGGCGGAGGTGTTTTCCCCCGCCTTGACTTGTAGAGGTTTTCTGTTTCTGGAGTCCTCTTTTCTTTGGTCGGCCAGCTGATTGAGCTCGCCTGACAGGATTTTGTCGTCCCATATCAATCCCGATGATCCTTGTCTTCTGAATGATACCGCAGATCTCTGCAAACCTGCCATCAGTTCAAATCTCCGCCCCTCTCTCTCTCTCTCTCTATAGTACGAAAGGCGTCGATATTCGGCAAGGATTTGGCGGAGGTGATGAGATGAGAGGCCACGCTTTTTTGTTAAATGATTTGGGCGTGTGTGCATATATTTATATGTATATATATATATATATATATAAACAAATATGAATACTATGTGTGTGGGTGTGTTTTTTGTGTGTATGTATATGTTTGTGGTGCACATAATGCGGTAGGCGTATACACCAAAAATTGCATTTTCAGCCCCCCATATTTCTTTTCTGTCTCAATTTTAATTGTTTTTAATTAAATAACAAGCTCTCTTTATGGTGCATCTTTAGGCCTTTTTTTTAGTTCATACAGTTTGAACATTGAGATGGTTAGAAGGGGTCAATAAATAATTAAATCTATTAATTAACCCCATGAGTTATAACTATTGTGAAAAAAGGGGTCAAGGCCCGCCTAGAATCTAGCTTCCCTTATTTGATTCCGAAATTATTAAATTAGCTTTATTAATTTTTTTTTTAAGTTATTCAATTTTTAGAAAGCAATTTTTATATTTATTTTTGAAAAATAATTAAATTTTGTAAAAATGTCAAATTAAATAAATCAATTTACTGGTTGCTTATTTCTTATCTAAACGCTGACTATCGTATTTTTAAATTTACATATGAAAAAGTTGTATTTGATTTTAAATTGTAACCCAAATCAAGTAATAATATTATTGAATTCCATTTTTTTAATAGAATTTAATTTTACACGAACCTAATCACTCCACCATTTTAGACACTCCAAGGAGCAAGGATGAAATCTTCTTGATGAAGGATGAGGTGGTTATTAGATGTAGATAATTTGGAGGATATATTGAGAGAAATCTAGAGAGAATCAATCGTATAAGATTCAAGCTAGCTAGGACCAACATCTAATAAACTTGTATATTTTTTAATAAAAAAAATAATCCCACAGATAAAAGAAAAGGCTGAAAATGAAATAAAATTGAAATCGAAGCTGACTTAACGAGTGTATGGAGGGCCACACTTAACCCAATCTTGGAAGTTGAAAGATTTGATGAATCAAAAAATTGTCAAATGATAAAAGTTGACCAAATTAAATAGTTTTGGGACCTAATTGATTTTATAGTATTTTAATGGATAATATTATTCCATTTCACATATAAAGAAAAACCAAGCACACGTAAAATTTATAATTTTTAAAGTTAAACTTTGGCTGAAGGGATTCCAGATGTGAGATAGTATAGGTGTATATAAAATAAAAAACCATATTAAAATTAAATAATCCATTTCTTATTTATTAGTCCCATAAGCCATAAAAAAAATATAATCAAAAGTTGAGGACCAATTAAATAAAATAAAAGTTTGATAAATCAATTGAACAAAATAAAGTTTGACATCTCAACCATGGCCATAATTCAGGGCTATTTATTTAGTAGTAATCCACACTCAAACTCTTAATTAAAAACGTAATTAATTATGATTTAAGTTAATTGGAAGGTATCGCAGATGATAATATCTTAAAAAATTAAGATAAACGGAGCCTGAAAATCGGCTCCACTGAGAATGACAACCATATATCTAACTATCTAAGCACGTTGAAGGACTAATTCAAATTGTATGGTTTAATAAATTAATGTTAAAGTTAATGTTGAAAAAATATTAAACATTACGCCCCCACTCATTTATTTAGCATGTTTTAACATTATTTATTTCAGCATAAAATCAAATATCCGTAGTCAATGGACAATGGCCGCCTGGACTACCAGCTAATACCGCTAGTGTTTGTTAACTACTTTTCAGGTAATCTCTAACTACAAAATCTAGGATAACATACCCCCCCCCCCAAAAAAAAAAAGAGAACTATTAATTAAAAATATAAAGGATAATATTAATTATGGATTCAGAATTCAAAAGTTGGATTTTTATTTTAGGATATTGAAAATAAATAATTCTCTAAAATCTGAAAGATTGTAAATTTTCTAATTAATAATCTTAATACGAGATCACGAGATCATGAATTGAGAATTTAAGGATCATTTATATTCTAAATTGATAATATTATCTTTCAGGTTTTGAACATAGTTTTCTGTAAAATAATGCGTGGACTATCAAAATAGACGTTATTTTACAATATGTTAAGATTTAACTTATTTTAAAAAAATAAAAAGTTTATATTTTTAGTTACCTTGTTTTTAATACTTGATTTTAAAATCCGTAACTTTATAAATATTTTTATTTTACATGATATCAAGTGAATCAATTCAGTTTTACGAAATGTCCAATTTTTCGAAAACACGATTAAATATAAAACTTTGAATAAGTGTAAAATTAATATATTTTTTTAAAAAAATTATACAACTCAAGTGTTACAAAGTTTATATATTAAGATGTTTTGAACTTATCAAAAAATAATTAAATAGACAATTGAGTTGTCGTCTTTCAGATTCCGAATTGATAATACTACTTATAAAAGAGATATTATGTGAGGCCATTTCATGTATTTTATTTTGCAAGACGAGTTATAATCAATCGATTGTGCACTGTAAATATAAGAAATAATAATTAATTTATATGAAAAATAGATAAATTATTTGAATTATAAATCGTACGTGATTATTGTAAAGAATATCAATTTCTTTTCACGAATAGAATAGCATAAGATCGGTTGCCTTTTTTTTGCAGAAACTCTATTTCATATTACCCAAAATCGATAGATTCTTTATGCATGAATATGAGAATCAATAAATTACAGCCGTCACAAAAGTTTTGCACAATAAAATAATAATAGGATTGAAGAAGTCTCAAAAGTCATGCGTTCAATAATAAAACGTGAAATTCTATATAAAAATAAGACATAAAATACAGTTTTAATAAGTTTTGGCCTATAAAATTAAAATATATCGTCAATATTAAGGCTGAAAAAAACATTATTAGGCTGATACACCTAGACGCGTGATCAACTACTCTTAGATTATGTTTATCAGCAACCGGCCCAACCACCCAATCATCCAACTTTTATTATATTTTATTAGTTTCTCTCACTTCCACATCACTCCAACCCAACTATAATATTTTATCAAGTTTATCAGTGACCACTCAACCACCCAACCACACTATATATATCTAATAATTTTATTGAAATTTATTTAATTTTTTAATAAAAATATAAAATAATTAATTTAAAACATGTATAACTTATAAAGCGATTATTAAAATAAAATTGACATAGATTACATAAAAAATATAACTACTAAGAAATAAAATTACATTGCATAAAACAACACAAGTACTTGAAATAAAATTACATGGCATGAAATACGACAACAATAGAAACTCAATTTAACAAACATTGAAATTATCAAGGGAAAAATTCCTGCAAAAGACGAATGGTAGATGTAAAAGTGACATGAATTGTGTTAACTTATCCTTATATATTATATAGAATTAGTTTTAACCATTCAATTAAAATAAATATATATTAATTCCAATAAAATAAATATACAAGTTAAATACCTTATCAAAACTTAACAAATATTGTATAACTACCAACATTGCATTTTAAATATGAGAAGATATGAAAATTAATAATAATACACACAAAAATATATTTTAAAGAATAGATTAGAGAATAATATATTTCCTTAAAGAAATAAAAATAATCTCATTGCTACAAAATAATATAATTAGAGAATAATATATTTCCTA
>JAPKLW010000104.1:523346-542150 GCA_026898455.1 Plectranthus barbatus | reverse complement strand
CGGCTTTACTCCTTCTCCGAACTCATTCTGGTCGCGCTCCATATCAAAAACTCATTCAGCTACTTTTTTGCGCTTGCTCCACAAAGAATTCAGACTTCATCTTTTCCATTTATAGCTGATTTTTGAAATGATATTAGTGATTACAATACTGGAAATTAAGCCATTGAAGCTTCTGCCGCGGCTACAATTATGATGGCCACATTTTTACATCATAATAAACATCAAGAAAAATCATGATGATGACATGTGTTTACTGTAGAAAAAGCTCAGAAGAGATTCCATCTATTATGACATGTCTGGTCCACTAAACAGAGTACACTGCCATTTTACCAGAATTTCTTGTGGTAATTTCTCTCTCTCTCTCTCATATGTAGGCTATTCTCTTAATTAATGAAAAGGTTCTTGCTTGGTTTGAGATTTTAATGTGTCAAGTTCATGTGTGTATGAAATCTTGAAATAAATTTAGAAAGGGGGGGCCACAGTTTTTTCCATTAGGGGTGTTGGAAATCAGCTTTTTGAGGGGCTCACCATGCAGTCATGCTCCATGTTGGGACGAAAATTTACACAAGTTAACCCACGACTTTGTTTTTTAGCTCTTGGTTTAAAAGGATTCAATAATTTCGATTTCTTTTTTTTTTTTACTAGTGGGGAAGAAATGTTTGATTGGAGGCATACACGGTTAAGATTGTTTCCACATGTTCATTGATGAGTTGTGGTTTGTACACTTCTGTGAAAGAGCCCTCCAAGCTTGGAGCTATTTTTCTCTCATCACTTTCTCCAACCCTACTCTCCCTTCACTCCTTTTCTTTTCTTTTCTTTTCTTTTTCTTTTTGGATTTTCATTCATTTCAAGATCTTTTATAGAGTTGAAGCTCATGGTTCAAACTCTGAGTTGTTACCAGCAGTAAATCGGGTTTTCTTGATGATCATGGTACTACAATCAACCTCGGTATCTCCAAGATTCTAAAATTCTCAATCCATGAATACGTGACACAATAGCCTTCAATCTTGGCAGGTTGGTTCATAGTTGTGAAATACAAGGATGTCATTGTGTTTCCAACCATTCAATTATGCATCGAACATTATTCACTGCTGTGTGAGCAAACACACAAGTCATAGCCAAGGCAAGAAAAACCCATCTCTAGTGAAGATTCCTAGTGAGAACCCAGCTGAGGCCAGATCGACTTCCTTCTTCAATAAATCATCGTCTGATAGAACATTCAGCGCTCCTCTGAGCAATGGCATCGGCATAATTGGAGGTGTGTCGATCGATTCGAGCCTCAACTTCGCAAAAAGATTGAAGAACCTGCAGTTGGAGGGGGAAAAAAGTGGCCCTCCTTTTCTCCTGTGCTCTGATCCAGCTCTGAGCATGGACCTTTCATCTCCATTCTTTTCTGCCAAGGCTGAGCCTGCTGCAGGGGGCGACTCCACCTCAGTTGTGGAGAATCTGAGGCGTAAACGAGCTTTTCTTGAGAAGTCTGGAGTGTGCTGCGTGGTGATGCCCTGCCATATATTGCATTCCTGGCACGATCAGATCAGTCAGGGAAGCTCTGTCCCTTTCCTTCACGCTGGTGAATGTGTAGCTAAGGAGCTCAAGGAAGCCAAGTTGAAGCCACTCGAAGCCGGAAGCCCTCTTCGCATTGGCGTTCTTGCAACCAGTGGAGCTTCGGTTCATACAATTTATCAAGAGAAACTTGAAAACGAGGTAGTTATAACTTATAATTAACCTGCTCGTTTGTTTTTGATGATTCTAAAACAGCAGCTGTGTTTACGATGCAGGGCTTTGAGGTTGTCCTGCCAGATAAGGCAACAGTGGAACACACTGTGATTCCTGCGGTCGAAGCATTGAACAGAAGAGACTTTGAAGGGGCACAGAATCTGTTCAAAATTGCTCTGCAAGTATTGCTGGTGAGAGCTGTGAACAAAATCATTCTTGCTTCAGATTATCTAGAGCAACTTCTGCCACAGGGAGATCCTCTATGGACAAAATGCATAGATCCAATGGATGCTTTAGCGCGCTCCTCGATAAAGTATGCTCGATCTGCAGAGACAGGTAAATAGAGAAACCATTCTTCTTGCTCGAGGCAAATCCAGATAAGACATGCCTCCAGCCTAAGATTAATACATGTTTACTACCAATCCAGATTGATGCTTGATTGCAATGTTGATTATTGGATTCGATTCATTTGAATATAGTTTGGTGATTATTATCTAACCACAATGTGTAAACCTGCAACAAGTTTGTTTCATTTCATTGAAAGTCATTCTACAGATGAATGTTTTCAGAGTACGAGAGCAACAAAAATCTGAAAGCAAAGGGCATCCAAAATATTTCATTGCAGGAAAAAGTATCTGTATAAAGATTTGTATTTCCTTAGCATATTAAGGGATATGCAAAGGCCTGAAACCAGCCCTCAACTTCACAAAACCTGGAAATCATGCCCATCACCAATCCAGTCCGCATAAACCTCACTGATCTTTGCAATGGGCCACCCCATGAAATGGACTTTTTCCATTGGCAGATTCTTGGCTGTCTTGATTCCTCTCTTACACGCTTCTGCATTGCTGGCTTGTGAATAAAGCATCAACCTAGAAGCCCGACTTTTTTCCAGCTCAGCAATGTGACCAATTTCTTTTAGTTCTGCCCATCAAAGTAATATGTGTTAAAACATGCATCCACCCCATCTTTCCCTCGGAAGAAGGGGACATTAGGAAAAATAGTCACATAGAGATACCATGTTGAGGCAGAAGCATATCATTATGAAGCAATATCATGTTCCTAATGAAGATATAACGTTAGCTATAACGCGTAACAAAAGTTCCACGAGAGGAGATAACAGAATAGAGGCATTTACACTTCCTACTTGAGGATATGGAAGCAGAGCTTCCAGCATGTGTTCTTCACTGGAAATGCCTTCTTGATCCTTACACACATGCTTCGAAGTAAGATTATCGAACAATATGTTCATATTACTAGATGTGAAAACAAGAAAATTAGCTCAAAACTGCAGCGAAGTTCCCTGTGAATAAGCAAACCTTGCTAGAAAATAACCACATCAATCGAACTTCCATAGCCCCAAGTGCACTAGATAACTAAAAAAATCCAACACGTCAATTTAGCGCCTATCTTTAAACATGTGCAATTTCACCAAAGACTACATTTCAGCCAACAAAACAAGTGATATCCACAAAAAAATGCAAGCTCTTTCTGGGATGTGTCTATGTAGCCACTACTCTTTGGTTAGTTCAATAACATACCATATCCATATAAATGCAAAAAATTAGTAGAAACAACATCAGATAAGTAAGAGCACTCAAATCTTGAAAATAGCATCAACGAGATGGTTAGCACTAAACAGATGAGTGATCCACCACCTTGTATGCCATGGGCATAGGTACATCTCTCCCCATAAGGGCAGCTATCAGTACTCTCCTCCCACCTAGCACAAAGCTTCGTCTTATGAAATATCGACTTATCATAATGCTGGCCGCCACTCAAATTGCTGCAGTCAATCCAGTCATTACCACCTCTATCACTCTCTTCTTTGAAGCCAGCGCCATCTTTCCTAACAACATGATTACATTTATGAAGACAATTGCAGTCATTGCCATAAGGGCAATCCATTCCACTAGACAAATAATGACAGTCTCGCCCTCTTCGCATAACATGCTCCTCCATATCTGCCGTTTTCAATCCTGGCTTTCTGATTTCACTCAGTTTATGTGCAAAATGGCAATTTTCACCATAAAAACATCTACCCTTTTGGAATAGAAGGCACAATTCGGATTTGTAAGGAATCAAGAGTTTTGCCCGGTTTACCGATATGGGAATTCTTGAGTACGGCGACTGCCTTTCTTGAAATCTTGGTTTCATGAAACCATGATCAGAAAAAGATTGTCGGTTGGGGATTCTTGACTGTGGAGGACGTTGATCACGTGCATTGTTGCCGCCAAAATCAACTGGGACGGGAATTCGAGCATCGTCGAAATGGTTCGTGTTCATTGCTTAAAACCCCACAGAAGATTTGTAGAAAGCGATAATGAAACAAAGATTTGATGCAAACAAAGAAAAAACAGACCCAAAAAGTTTCGGAGCCTGAAAACTCAACTTTGATTTGAAAAGTTGGCGCAAGTGAGAGAAAATTTTAAAAAAATTGGAAAATATTTTGAGCCGCTGAGGAAATATTCGACCAGAATGCACATTGTTAAGCAGTTGAGAGCGAGAATGAAACCCTCATGCAAGGGGGCGCAGTGCAGAGATGTTGTCATTTTCCCTCTCCCTTGAAACGATAATGGAAGTTTCTAGAAACTGTAACTTTTTTCTTTTTCTTTTTTAGTTTTTTTTAGTGTAGTTGATCAAATTTTGATACATGATAGACTATATTTTGACTCGAAATTAAGTTTTCTATTGAAGAATTAACTCATTACCATTCGCAAAATACTTGTTTTAATTAAATAAATAAATAACTTAGAAGTTATAAGAAAAAATGTCCACTCAGAGCTCGGTAATTGATTCCTTCAGCGCCCACTGAATCATACTATTCATGCAACAACATGCGTAATAATGATTTTTTGCTATTATTTGCAAAAAATGCACTGATCCTACCTCGCATGTCTTCATTTTAGAGCCGGTACTCTGACAGATATAAATGTACCTACTTTACTAAAGAATTTGAGAGTAGGAAAGGAAAAATATTTTCGACTTTAATTTCATGAGTTATAGAATGAAACTCTTCTATCTCCAATTTTATTCAGTTTCTCTAAAGATTATCAATGGTGATTTGTGATATTTTACCTTAACATGATCTATTTTTTTTACTCTTGATGGATGTCTTTAGTGGGGGAATAGTCTTATCCTTTAATGAAAATCTCATGAAACAAATAAATTTATTGTTTGAAAACCCACTTACCAACAATAATACATACGTCATAAATTTATGTATTTATTATATGTATGTGATATTATATTGTAACTCATTTTCCTTACTTTGATTTACTTTCAATTTTTTTTAAAAAAAAAATAGTACTAGATAATTTTCATTGTTTTTAAATGTATGACAACTTTAATTATTGTATTTTTAAATATTTTGGACTTTCAATTTTTCATATATTTTTTGAGAACCAAAATGATCTTTCATAACTCATATACCAAAAAATTGTTACATCATTAGATTGATTGTTAACCATGTTCATGCTTTATACATATGAAATTTGGGCCTCCAAATGTTTGAAATGCAATTTGATTTGTTATTCTTAAATGTGTCAATCTCCCTCATTAACTTTTTAATATTTTTAAAGTATCACAATATGATCTTGATTCTCGCACTCCAATGAGACTATTTAAGATAATCCTTTCAACTATATTTACCGTCATGGAATATTACTTAATCACCATTAATACATACATCATAGTGATACATTTTAGCTAGGACTAACTAAACATACGGTTGGTTCAACTAAAAACTTAAGCGAACCACCCAAATTATCTACCAAAAAATTTAGAAAAATTCAACTTGAAATGCTTGAATAAATGGCTTAAACCAATCTAAAATCCAAAACCAAACTGAAAGCTTATATTCGATTTCGACCGGCCTTTTTCATTTTTATTTTTTTATAAATTGACTAATTTTCTTTCATTATTTTGCAATGCATTAAACATATTTAAAATATCTACAAATTTAAAATTTAAATATAATATATACATTTAATACATAAGTATAATTAATAAATACTATAAATAAGTCAATATTCACATTTAAAATTTGAATGTGATATAAATTAAATAAGATATTACTACTGATTTTAAACAACAGTCATAAATGTAAAAAATATCAATTAGAAATTTAATCTAATTGATATTTTAATGACTATAAATTGATTGTAACTCAATTATAATTGATAATAAAAATTCAATCATAATTAATAAAAAAATCAACCATGAATACATTTATGATAAAAGAAATTATACCCATTAATTAAATAATAAATATCTAGTCATTCATAAATATATATTATAATTGAAAGATATTTTTATCAATTAAAGAATACGTTTAAGTTATCAATATGTCAAGAATAAATATCCATTTATAATTCCATCTTTATATATTCATATCAATAATTAAAATCATTAAAACCAATTTTTAATTAAGGAAGTAAATAATTTATTTAATGAACAATTAATGCAACTAAAATTTTCGTATTGATGAGAAATTTGATACATGATAGACTACATTTTGACTCAAACTTAAGTTCTGTATTGAAGAATTAACTCGTTACCTTTGACAAAATATTTGCTTTAATCGGGAAAAAAAAAAAAAAAAAAAACTTAGAAGTTATAAGAAATAAAGGTGTACAAGCACTAGAAGAAAAGAAACATTTCCTTTTTCCAAAATAATATAAATTAGAAGATTCCTTCAACAAATGTGCGTGTCTACTCATTTCTCAGCAACATTGCGCAATCATCCACAAGATGAATGAATCCTTAAGAGCATAGAGAGAGAGAGAGAGAAGAAGAAAAAAGAAATGATGGAAATAAGACAGGTAGCAAGTGTGAGGAAGATGGGAGATCCTATTGATGCTCCATTGGTAGGACTGCAATGAGGGCATCGCCATAGCCCACCACATCTGTAAAGTTTAATTAACACAGTGGTTATGATGGATGATCTTTGAAGTTAAAAAGAAAAAGATTCATACCACCATCTTCTCTCAGTATCTTCACCACCTCCCCAGATACATCAGACTGACACAAGCACCAACATTTTAGTCACAACATAACCAATAGAGCAAGTGTTACAGCTTACTCAAGCAAAAAACAAACCTCAATGGGAACCTCGCAACCTAGCTGTTCAATGTAGCACAGCACCTGCCCCTCCTTCACCGAGTCACTCTGTTATCAAACATTAGAAACCAGTGAGTCCATGGTGAATATCGTGTTATAAAAAGAGAGAGAGTGAGTGAGAATGCTACTACCTATTTGCAAGGAGGAGGAGCCTTCTTCCCTTTAATGGTCCGAGATCTCCGAAAATACCCAACCTGCATCCAACATTAAGAAAAGCCAGCCATTCTTCACAAGAAGAAATGTTGTGCAATATTTACCTTTGGAGATTGAAGTATCATCAAGCCCGCATCGTTTGCCATGTCAAGCTGAGACTGATCTCCACCTGGGGCTGGGGAAGACACATGCTTCAAGAGGGCCAGTGATGGTGATGAAGCTGAGCCATTTGTACCAGGTGTCTCTCCAATTGCAGGAACAGGAGCTAGATATTGTGGAGGAGCACTTTGCTCAGCCAACTTTCTCAATACCCTTAACCGGAATCCCCCATGCTAATCATTACAATAAAAGATTATAAAGGGCGAAGGCAAAGAGTTTCCCAAGCTAACCAACCATTGGCAATATATCAGGTGTGATGAAGAATTTAAAAGAAAAAACAAGCAGCTTACTTTGAGTTCAATCTCCGCAATTGATTTTGTATCACAAAACAGATTCAAAAGCGATTCCAGCTGCAAAATGAGATTTCACTCAGATGGCTACAACCAATCACAGAGACAATTTTTGCATCATAGGGCAGATGCAAATGCATGAAAATATGGTTTATGCATAAATTATCATTGCATCTGGTACATACTTTTACAGGAATTCACAGGCTAGTTGATCACCCTTTTAAAGATCCTCAACATTATCATTAAATTTCAAAAGATGCAAATCTATTGGAGTTACAGGACAATATACATTTAAAAGATACATAAACCAAATAAAAAGTAGATAGAATTCTCCTAGTTCTCTTAGCTGTCTGTGATACCTCATCCAGAAGAAAAACTCTTCTAACAGATACTTTTGCGGATTATATTTTCTTAACCTTCTTTGCTCATACCATTAAGAAATGGAAAGAATCAAGAAATGACTTAAAATCAGGTCTTGCAATATAAATTCTCTTACTCCTAGAGGCAGGGGCCACACTACTTCCATCTAAAAACTGTTGGACAAAATACATAATGTTTATCTGACTTCTTACATATGAATGGCTGGTTGTATTAGCATCAGATGAGCAGATGTCGCACAATGCAAAGGAAGTTTTATTTGCCATCTAAGACAACTGAAGTCGGCGTACACAATAGATTATTGATGGTAGAATTCTTCAAAGCCAAATTTCCAAATATGATTTCTATGATATTATATCTTATAGTCAATAAGATCACAGAATGGAAAATGAAACAATAGTCAGGAAAAATAAAAATAAATCTGATCCATATAAACCATATATAGCCAAGTAATGGCAAGTAAGTTACCTCAAATCCTTTAGGAATAAGTGAGCTGACAGCCTCAGTTGTTACCGTTTCTTTAGAATCATCTTCCACTCTGGCTTTTGCTGCTATCATAGAAATATAGGTGACATTAGAAAGAAAATGCAACACGTATAAAAGAAAATACATTTAAATAATAGGATTTCCTATAACAAAGGGAAGGACTTCAGTTTTCTTGTTTCCAAACATTAAATCTGAGTCATCTAACTTGTGCTTGATAGGGCTAACTCTCACAAAACAACCTAATGCAGTCAAAGACCAGGTTGTTTACATGTTGTAATATATTATTAGCCAATGCAAAAGGATAAAAGAACATTTATTCCAGC
Organism: Plectranthus barbatus; assembly: GCA_026898455.1. Taxonomy (NCBI): domain Eukaryota; kingdom Viridiplantae; phylum Streptophyta; class Magnoliopsida; order Lamiales; family Lamiaceae; genus Plectranthus; species Plectranthus barbatus. The sequence goes on along the minus strand of JAPKLW010000104.1, from coordinate 533,524 downwards.
CGATGTGCCAACAGTATGAAACACCAATAATTCAACAACTCCTTTTTCTAAAAACAAACGCCCAAGAAACAATCAACAGATATTATTACAATGATTTCTAAGTTCTTTTCATGACAAGCCATAAAAACCTTTCTAGACCAACTAGAATAAATTGATTCTTATCATGAGTTCATTACATTTACTAGTGTTTCTCCCTAATTCTGGCATCATTTGACCAAATAAAACAAATGGAACCTAATACCATAGATGGAGCTTGAAAAGGCCCACATGAAATATACTCCCAATCCTCCTCAGAGGATGTACTTCGACAAACAATCATCGGCTTCTTCGGTCTGTGCAACAGGCCTAAACCATCAAATTGAACAACTTTGGTTGTCCTTAAACCATGCAAGGGTTGACGCATTATCAACTGTGGCCTAACAGAACCGAAATCCACCTTCTTTATCTTTAGGCCTGAAGGCCCAATACCGCCTGCAACGATCAACCGCCATAAACATCATCAAAAGGGTTTACTTTTAACCAGAATGCAAGTTTCAGTAAAAAACAGAAACACGAAATGAGCGCACACATAAACACCAAGTCACCAACTGAGACGAAAAATCAGATTTTCTGACATGTAAAGTCAAAGAAATCATGAAAGGAGAGAAACCAAATGGCGTAATAACACGATTCAAAACACGAAGGAAAAAGTAAGCGACTATAAATCAACGAGAATCCAGTATTCATAACGCATAAAAGCGTTGAGCAATAACATCACATAAGGGAATTTTTGCAAGTTTGAGAGACAGAGAGCTTACACGCAGCCATATGAAAATGTAGAAGAGAGAAAATTGTGGTGGCGGAGTGCGAGATTTGAGCAAGGGACGACGCTAACAAAGAAGAGATCCATACAGCTCTTCTTATATACTCCATTCCGTTTCCATGATATGGTATAGTTTGATTCATATATTATTTATTAAAATAATATATTTAAACAAACTTTTAACATTATCTTTATTTAAAATATTAATTTAATATTATTTTTCATAAGATTATTATATATTCTCATTTTTAAATATTATTTATAAATATAATTATAAATTACTTACAAAAACAATATCAAATATATATATTGGGACCAATTTCTTGATTTGCTTCCCTGTTTTTTAGGCTTTCAGTTTTTAGCCTACATGTTTTATTGATTAATTTGCCAACTTCTTATAATTTATATTTAAAATAGCTTTTTTTTTAATAAATACACAAAAAATTATAGAAATTACCTAATATTATTGTTTGGATTGACGACTTGAGAATTGAGATGCTCAAACTGTAACTTCAATTCATAGTCTGTAAATTACATTACACATAAAAAATATGTTACATTAAACTAATTATATGTGCATAAAATTTAAAACTATAGTATTCAATGATAAAATATCTATTCTACCACAGAAAGCTATAAATTAATTTGAACTTAAGACGTAGGTTTCCTAAAATGTATCTCGTCTGCTGACTCACTCAAATCTTAAATAATCCCATAAAAATAGTACCACCCACAATTACAAAATCTCAGCCCTAATGGTATTTAGAACTTAATATGATATTCGCCCGAAAGGTTAAGATCGCAACCCAGGAATTTGACGAAAAGACGTGCACGCGGAAACGAATTGAATTGATATTAGGGGAAGATCACTTTTGAATTCGAAAACCTTCAAGTACCGTAGTCCATAATAATCTCCTACGACCCAAAAAATGAATTGATCCAACAACGAAGGATATGATCGAAGACACCACAAATATAGGCGGAATTCCGATTGATAAGTTGAATTTTAAATTATATGGATGAATAGAATCTCGTGTTTGTGTTCATTATTAGCAAACAATTTATATATGTCAAATCATTATTGTATTTTGTATTTAGAATTTAATGGTCATGTCGTGTTCATGTTTAGAGCTTCAAGAATTGTGTCATGTTCGTGTCTATTATTATCGTACGAATTTGTATTGTGTTATCATATAAAAAAAATTCCGCCAAAAATTTAAATTTAAATTTGTGTTGTGTACTCAACAATTATATGTATGAAAATATTTCATTTTCACATATTTTAATCAACAGTTGGGGATTGGGAACACTAATAAATGAATGCCCAAATTTTTTTAAAAAAAATATGTACAGATTGTTTCGATTATTTTTAACATACATGGGGGATACTATCTATAGGGGAGCAATATTTTATGAAAATTGGTCATTTTATATTTATTTCTACTTCAGCCAATATTAGTGAACAAGTGAACATCATTTACTTCTTCATTATAAAGACATTTTATAATTTAGCATTCTTAATAAATTGTTGGAGTGAAAATTAAGAGATTTCGAACCAAAATTGCACCAATTGATATTTCTTCAAGAAATTAATTTAATAAAAAACATAATTCCTTCCACAAAAGCTAGTCTCGTATTTTTAGACATCACAAGAAATTCATGAATATACGTACATAAAATCCAAATGTAGTAAATTAATCAAAAAATAAAATACTATAAATCATATATATACAGAGAATGAAAGAGTGTAAATTAAAGGAGATGAGGTAGGCGTGTTATTAATGTAGTGGATAAGGTGAAGTTAAAAAAAGAGGAAGCTGAGTGCTGAATCACCCTACACGCGTCAGACAGCTGGACACGTGGCAGATCCTCACTCCCCTACAAACTCTATATAGTCCCAATGCAAACCAACCATTCCATCACCAAATTCTCTCAAATTTTACTGCCTACTTCAAAACTCATTAGCTAAACAAAAAACTTTCGTTTACCTTCAACTTTTCATCCAAAAATGTCGTCTCACGAGCAAAGCTACAGAGCCGGTGAAGCCAAAGGCCATGCTCAGGTATCTCTCTTTCTCTCTCTCTCAGTTTTGACTCATTAATCAATCAAATTATGTAAGCACATTTAATGGTGGCTGTTTTGTCACATATTTTACATGCAGGAGAAAACGGGGCGTGCGGTGGAGGGGGCCAAGGACAAGGCATCCGAAGCTGCGGACGCCGCCCGGGACCGAAGCCACGAGGCCACCAAGCAAACCGGGAGCTACGTGGGCGCCGCCAAAGAGAAGGCGGCGGGGGCGACGCAGGCAACCAAAGACAAGGCTTGTGAAGCAGCTGAAGCCACCAAGGAGAAGGCGTCGCAGATGGCGCAGTCCGGGAGGGAGACGGCGGAGGCCGGGAAGGATAAGACGGGTGGGTTCCTGCAGAAGACCGGGGAGCAGGTGAAGGGAATGGCGCAGGGGGCGGCTGACGCGGTGAAGCAGACATTTGGGATGGCTGAAGACGAGGATGAGGATGTACATAAGAAGGGGGAATATTAATATTTACTTTTGAGGAATTTAAATTTGTGTTTGTTTTTCTGTTCTCTTCATAAGAAACTAAGATGTGAACTGGCTTTGATATCCGCTTGAGGATGTCGGAGGGAGTTTCATTTTGGTGTATTTGAAATAAAGTTATTATAACTTCATACTTTGTTTTATATATCTTAATATTGGACATCTAATTTTAATTTAAGTTAGACATTAATTTATAATAATTTGTGCGCATAAGGCTCTTCTTTTCCAAAACCCAAGCTAGGGATGGTATGTTCATGTCTTCCTCTTCCTCCCAAGGGATATGGTATCATAGCTAGCCAATACATACAACAATGTAAATAGCCATAAATCAAGTGTTCTTCCCACTAAAACATTTGAACCCCGTACAGTAACCTTTCCCCTACTCGTGTTGTTGATCTTTACATTTTTGGGAATGAATCGTTTTGTTAGGTTGAATCCATTTTTGTGGGTGGATTTGAATTGGTGGAATCTTGAGTATGGAGAGTTGGAGAGCTCCTTTCCCAATTACGAAGGGGTGGGCCACCTAAAGCAGTTAATAATTGTATCAGAAATTCAGAATACCTAATTTTAAAATAATATAGCTAAATCTTTTATTGAAAAAAAAAAGTTAATAATTTGTATATACATATCTTTTTCAGAATTAATAAATGTAATCATTTAATTGATTTTTATTGATGCTTGATACATATTTAATTTAGTATTAATTATATAGAAAAAACGATTAAAGCTTATTAGTGGAAATTTGAAAAAAAATAGTAAAAATATTTAGATAGAAAAAACGATTAAAGCTTATCAGTGGAAATTTGAAAAAAAATAGTAAAAATATTTGGGGATATTTATTATAATATGTTTATATATTTATTTAAATTTCGAATTATAGAATATTTCATTTACGAATTAATGAACTAAAAAATCAAATTAATAAAATATATTAATATGTATAAAATCCAATTTTATTTTAATGTAAATATAGATTTATGTTACCTCGAATCATCTTGAGTTCCAGTTCGTCACAAACATCAATTTTTTTTTCGCAGCAACATTTTTTTTTTAGTAATTCCTCCGTCCCAGATGAATTGTTCCGGGTTGATCCCAGATGAATTGTTCCGGGTTGATCGAACACAATAATTAAGAAGTGTGAGTGTAAAATAAATTGAGTGAAATTAATATTTTATTATTGAATGTAAAAAAATTGCATTTTTAAGTAATAGAATAATTGAAATGAGACAGACGAAAAAGAAATATAGAACAATTGAAATGAATTGGAGGGAGTATTAGTCATAAACCGAAATCCAGAAACACAAGACTCCTTAAAGACTCCCAACTTTTTTAAAAAAGTACAGGTATCCAATATAAATATATGAAACGGACATAAACTTCCCTTTAAATAAAAATCGGACGTCTTTGGTGAAAACTTAAAACCCCCCCCCAAAAAAAAAAAACACTAATATGAGAAAAGCAAATGATTCCCAAACAGAAAAGGTCCCAATTGGGTGAACAATGACAAATATGCAAAAGATTCATTTTTTTTTTTGAAATTCCTCGGAAAAATATACATACATTTTAGTCTACATTACTATGTGAGCAATTAATTCATCTCTTTGCGCCCAACAAAAATGCTGAACTCTTCGCTACCGCTGCTGAAAATAGCAGATCTAGGAGCTTGCAGCAACCGCAACTCTGCCTCAACCAAAATTTCTGCTTCCGTCGGTGACAAGTTATAATACTCTGCTCAACGGTTTGAATCCCTGTGGAAACAAACAGAAAATCAGTAAATAAATCTCTCTAACAATGACATGGAGAAGCAAGCCCACAAACAAGAACAAAGTCATGCTGTCATTCATCTCCATGATGAAAAAAAATCATTTGAACTGTAGTAACAAAAGTAATCCAAACTTCCTACCGAAATGCGCATTTGGTGTCATTATAATGACTATTACAATCAGCTGTTGCTTGTAGAACATAAATATCGAAGCATGTACTCATTAGAAGAACATGTATCTGCCAAATCTTGATGTAACCTAGTAACTGCCTTTTGCAAGGATTTCAGAGCAGGAAGCAGGTTTCTGGAATTCTGTTGAATAGTATTACCATGGGCTTTGCACAGTTCCTGTTCAGCAAAAGAAAATTCAAATTTTAAATAAAGCCAGACGTGCAATGATAAATGGAGACGCAAAGGAATGTGTGCAAGAAGTTTTTAAGCTTTATATAACCTGGCACCATCGAAGAATGAACTCCAAATGAGGACACTTCTCCAGAAGATCCCCAAGTGCCTGAACTAATCTCTGCAAATATCTAAAGGGGACTGATGAAGCAACAGCAGGTATATCTGCGGGACTCACAGCAACAATGCACTTCTTAATTAAGGTATCTTCATTTAAACGTAGACTGAGAATCAAAGCTCGTTTTGGATTGTCCTCTATTAGAGCTGCATCAACTGCCTATTTAGGAGATAAATAAACAATAATAGATCAGACAAATGAAAGTTATACTTGGACGTCAATGAAACCAGATAATGCAGGCACTCTTTTGCTGAATATTAATGATGCTCACCTCTGGCGTGACATCAATGTCCAGATCAGTGGGGTCGAATATAAAGTCCTCATCCATAGAATATAACAATACCCCTTCTGTAGTTGCAGCTGCCCAACTACGGCCAGTAGGAGCAATTTTCAAACTCTTTGTTCGAATAATAGGCCTACCGTGGTTGGGCATTGATCCGGGAAGATCATATGCCAATTTTTTTTGTGATTGCTTATCTACACCATCCTCCACGTCGCTGTCATTGTCATCTATCAAATCCATTGGTCCAGCTTCAGTCATATTCTTTGAGTTTAAGAAATCAAGAACCCCATCAAGTGATAGATTGTGTGTTATCTGGAATCTTCGCAACAGTACCTGAAGAGTTTTGTAGAATTCTTTAAGAATAAAACTATCAAAAAAGCCAGCAGAAAAATATCTGTCAACCAGGGGAACTGTAACCAACGCTTATATTCAAGAGTTCTGCATTATAACTTGAGGCAGCATAAGTCTGCAGTATCAAGAAACAACAATATAGACACAGAAATGACTTCCTATACATACACATGCGTATACACTTAAAGATACATACAGAAAGTGATGTGTGTCAGAGAGTGACTTTTAACTTGGAATTATATCTTAAAGTTTTACCAGCTGATCAGTTTATGATGATATCAATCTTGTAATGAAAAAAAAGAAGGAAAGAAGAAAAATCATCAACCAATACTGTCAAATAGATATAGCAGGTGACAAAAAGTTAGGTCGGGACAAACCTGATCAGAAACATCGTACATACAAATGTATTTACTACTTCCCCCAGCTAATATGTAGCTACCATCAGCAGAATAACACAAAGTTGTGAAGCACTTTCCAGCAGAAGAGTTCGCAGCAGACCTGCGATCAGTCATGAGACGCCCACCAGCAATGTCTCTGCGGCCTTCAATAGTGAACATTTCAACGCCTTCTAGTGTATCCCAAAAATGAATTTGACCATCTAGGGAGCTACAAGCTAGCTGTTTGCCATCTGGTCGGTATGCAAGTGTAAGGACATCATGAGTATGATCAAATTTTTCAACACCACCTTTTCCTTCAAAAACATCCCACAAGCGCACAGTTTTGTCCCAAGAAGAGGAGGCCAAGACCGCCTTCAGGTAAGAAGGAAAGGAAGAACAGTTTGATTAAGAACCCGGTGGAATACAAAGAATAGTGAATTGTTTAAACAATCACAAAGAATGTTCAATAATGATCTCCATAATGTATATGTTATTATTGAGATCTTAGAGAGGACTACATAATGCAAACCAGAAAACTTACATTAGTGGGAGAAAACATTAATCCATGAACTGGACCCTCATGACCGCTGAGAACATCCAATAACCGGCCAGTCTTCATTGACCAAACAAATATCTAGGGGCATTCATGCAAAATATTAATCCATCAGTACAATAAAGAGAAATACAACAGAAAGGATCAACTTTCAAAAAGTATATTGCAAGTATCTACACCTCAAACGAATCAAGAGTTCCAGCACAAATCACTTCACCACTCTGATCAGCTGCCAAAGAAACAAATTGCTTAGGTGTAGGAGTAACAAATGTTCTAAAGTTCCGATAGCGAAACAAATCCCAAGCACGAACAGTCCCATCCAGAGAGGCACTAAGGAGACAATGGTTGCTAGGCATGAAATGAAGCGCAGTAACAGCATTTGTATGCTCAGAGAATGTTACAAAACAGAAACCTGAAGAGACGGTCCAAACCTGTAAAAGCAGTAAAATTCAAATCTTTAGGTAAAATATTTGATTTAAAGGACACTAATTGCACATTTATCACTATTATATGCATAATTCGGCATCCAACCAGACCAAAAAAAACAGTTACCGTATCACTAAATTGAATGTATGTATTATCATTGACTGCCGATCCGAAAACATATCTTTCAGCAATTACACCAAACAAAGCAAAACCAAATGGAACATTTCATGAAAACTGGGAATTCACATACCTTGATCTTGTTATCGTCTGCTCCTGTTGCCAACAGCTGTGAATCTGGTGAATAAGCAACGCAGTTCACATCAAAATAATGCCCCTGCTGCTTCAATATATAACTCTCCGATTTCCACTCCCACACAAGCAACTGCCCAAGCTTAGCACAACCAAATGTCAACCAATTCCCCAGATCATTAAACACGGCAGTAGTGATTTTTTCTCGTGAAATTGATAACAAGTGAAGGCACACAAAATCAGGCATCTGATACAATGCAAATACCCCATTAGAGAATCCTACCACCACCAAATCAAGCCCTTTGTGATAATCACATGCTGTTAACTTTGCCGGCGCTTGCATAAAAAAGTCCTTTTTCAACAGGCTCCATTTCTTCTTATGTAATGGAAGTACGTCTTCATCAGGCTCATCATCATTAGCATCAAAATCCTTCCTTTTCTTCAAATTTACACTAGTTTTTTCGCCATTCTGCCCCTGCTCCGGTGTCCCTGGAGATTCTGGCTCAGAGGAAACGTCATCCATTTGGTTAAGTTTAGCATCATCGTTACTATACCCCCAGCTACAAATTGCACCATCACGCGATAAAGTATACACTTTTGTAACATCATTCGTTTTCTTATCAACCCCAAAAAAAGCTCCCACTATGGCGTCTCTATGACCCAAGAACAAAAACGGTTTGGTGTAGCTATTTTTCTTCTTCTTACCCTGATTCAAATAAAAAAGTCTCGCAGTCAAATCCTTAGACCCGACAACCAAATAGTCGGAATTAGGGCTCCAATCCAACGATGTAATCCGATCATTACAATCAGCAAATGTCTTAATCAACTCAAAGGGGAAGAACTCCTTCTTAAATCCCGGGGAACGCCACACCTGTAGAAGCTTACCGGCAGCAACGGAGATAAAACGACCGTCAGGACTGAATTTCACGTCGGCAACGGGATGCTTAAAAGAGAGGCGATGCAGAACAACGCGGCGGGGAAGGTTTATGAATAAACAACGGTTGTTCTCGTCAACGGTGAGAATGAACACGCCGTCCGGTGAGGCGGCAATGCGGCGGAGATTGGTTGAGGCCTGGCAGGGTAGAGTTACGGTCTCGGATTTGAGGAGGTCGGTGACGGAGACGCGGTTGCCGACCGGCGAGACAAGATGAGTGTTATTGACGACGACGGCGTTACCGCCACGGTACGGCGCTCCTAACAAATTATGGAATCTGTAATTCATGGTGAATCTGTTGTGTGGAAAACTGAATTAGGGTTTTGGTAGTGAGCTGCGGAGTTGGATTTGCTTGCTTAAACCCTAGCACCCCAATGTGAGCCTACCACACAGAAAAAGCGTGTAAAATGGGGTTCTAAATTGAAAAGCGTGATTAATTACTCCGAGTTACTATATTTGTTTATTTTAAGGATATAATCAATTTTAAGTATTTGGGGGGCGTTTGGTTGGTGGGTTTCGGAAGGAGGGAATGGAATGATTCATAAACCCTCTATATAGTTAAAGAGTATGGAAATTGAAAAATGAGAATGATTTCCAAATACTTGGGTGGGTTTCATTTTCATTCTCATATCTCATTACCAAAATTATTTATTTCATATTATTTTATAATTACTTTCTTATTCATTTTTATAATATTACTCTAAAAATATTATTATATTAATTATTTATTTGTATTTTAATTTTATATTTTATAAAATAAATAAGAAGATAATATATTATTTTTTTATTTTAATATGGTTATATTTTCTTTATTATTTACCATTAAATTAATTATTTATTTCTTTTTTTAATCATTTTATTTATATTTATTTTCTTTTTCTTGTTTTTATAATATTTTTATAATTATATTATTTTATATTATTATATGCTATTATAATTATATATTAATTTTTTAATATATTATAATAATATTATTATAAAATCAATCATTTAATTTGTATATTAATTTTATATTTTATAAAACAAATAAGAAGATAAATAGATTATTTATTTATTTTAATAAAATTTTATTTTCTTATTTTTATTATTAAATTAATTATTATTTGTATAATATTTGAATTATTTTATAAATCTATAAAGTTAAAAAATCAATCAGAATTGAAAATGATTCCAAAACTCATCTCCTAAACCAAATATCAGAATTGAGAATGATTCCCAAGAATTAAACTCATACTCATCCATCTACTATCAAACTCATACTCATAGTGATTCGCGACAGTTAAACCACTTTTAGTCTTTTACATCAATTTTTATCTATTTCACTTTAACTATCTAGGGATCTCACATGTCATAACCACTTTCAATAT
>JAPKLW010000104.1:457524-523246 GCA_026898455.1 Plectranthus barbatus | reverse complement strand
TCTTTTATATATATTTTTTATTTTAAATTAAACTAATTAATCATTAATTTCGATTATTTTAAATTTACGAGAAACTTAATTTAAGTAATTAATTATTAATTAATAAAATATTATTTATCATAATTAATATAATTATATTAAAAATGTCAAATATAAAATAAAATAGTCATATTATTGAAATAAGATTTTGATACAAGATGCAATTAAAATCTATAATTAACAATGTTTCATAATATTTTATGTAATAACATCATGCATCGCCCCTGAAGTGTGTCCAGATATGCTCAACAAGGTCGGATCGAAGTTGCTGGTGAATATTTTTATCACGTAAATTAACACATCCCCTGAGATATTGGTTAAATCCTCCAATCGCACATTGATTGATTTCTCCTTCAATATTATCTATTCCTGCGCTTGTTTGGTCTTCGACTCAATCGGTTGTCATAGGCCCTTCATCCCCAACTATCATATTGTGCAAAATAATGCAAGCAAACATAATATCGAAGATAGTTTATTTATACAATGAACGAGTCGGTCCTCTAATTATTGTCCAAAGAGCTTGGAGAACCCCAAATGATCGCTCCACATCCTTCCGCGCAGCTTCTTGTATTTGCTTGAACTTCTGTCTCTTCGGATCTTGAGGAAATTGGTAGCTTTTGACAATACGAGCTCATTCAGGATATATGACATATGTCAGGTAGTATCCATCATAATATTGTGTTCCATTCACTGTGAACGGTACAGAAGATGTCACACCGCTAAGGGCGTCCGTGAATAATGGAGATTGGTTAAGAATATTGATGTCATTATTTGATCCTGCTACTCCAAAGAAAGCATGTCAAATCGACAGATGTTGAAATGCAACCTCCTCAAGTATTATTGTGGGTACTTTTCTATCTCCTCGAGTAAATTGTTCTTTCCATTTCACTGGATAATTATTCCAAGACTAATGCATTTAATCAAGATTATGAGCATTCCAGGAAATCCGTGTCTCTACAACATTTACATCAACCGTCGTAGATCATCAGCAATTGGCTTTTTCAAGTAATATGAAATGAACACTTCAATCACACGACGACAAAAGTGGCTTAAGCATTCGTACCCGGTAGTTCTAGCAACACGAAGATACTCCTCATAATGATTTGTTGGGCCACCATATGTCAATTATCTAATGGCATTTGTGTATTTTTGCAGTGCGTTGAATCCTATAATTCCTACTGCATCAACTCTCTGTTGAAAAAAAAGATTGTGTGCTTCGAGGGCATTTACAATTCGAAAGAATATTTTTCTTGCATACGGAAACGTCGTCGAAAAACAGTAGGACCCCAACTTGGATTATCATCAAAATAATCCTTCACAAGACGTTGTTGTGCAAATGTTCGATCTCGAACTATATATCTTCTGGATTTCTTTGTTTGGTACTTCGCCGCTAGCTAGATCATATGTTGATAAAGAGAATCATCTTGGATATACTTTTCCCAATACTCTTTCATTTCTTCTTCATCAAATATTTCAGGTTGTTCTTGATCTGAACTAGACAAAGACATTGAAGAAAATAAGTATATTTGAAGTTTGTGTGGTGGTGGTAATGAAGAATCCTATATATATATATATATATATATATATATATATATATATATATATAAATAATAAATATGGTGGTAGTTGAAGCAACATTGAGACTGGTAGTTGAAGAAAAAAATTAGGGGGTAGCTGAATAATGTGTAGTGCAAGGGCAATATTGTGACTCGTAGTTGAAGAAAAAATTAGGTGGTAGTTGAATAATATGGTAGTTGAGTTTTTTTTTTTTTGTGGTAGTTGAGTAAATATCATGACTGATAGTTCAAGAGAAATAAAAAATGTGGTAATTGAGACTTTTGTGGTGGTAGTTAAATAATACAATATAATACATTACCAAATCGAATCAACAATACAATAATACTTTACTCAAATGAAACAACAATACATGTCTCGAATTAAACAACATTACATGGCTCAAATGAAATAACAATACAACAATAAATGACTCAAATGAAACAACAATTAAGAGAATTAAGGATGTGCACCACCCATTCTTTTTATTATTTCTGCGCATACGAACTTGTGCATTCTGAGTTGCTCCTCCGACATATCAAACATGTCTTGCTTTTTTTCGAATTCCAAATACGACATCTCCCTTATGAATGATACCCTTGAGGAGTAGTGAATGACATGGGATTGTTTGGAAATCCTTGAGGATACCCAAATTGGAAAGAGAATTGCCGGGATCATTTGAGAATTGATGAGGATACCCGAATTGCGAAGATACTTGCCTAGGATTGATTGAGAACTGTTCGTGATTGTTTGGCCATGCACTCCATGTCGGAATGTATGGAGGAAGGTTGGAATTTTCAAAAGTTTTGTGAAGTAGGGCACTTTCCACTCATGTTGTATTCGAAAGTGGTTGGAATTGACAAAATATAGCAAATGATAATTGTAGAGAAAAATGAGAAGATGGTGATTTTTTTAGATAGTATGTTATGTATTTATAGCCTTGAAAAAATAGTTATTAATATAGCCGTTGCAATTTATTAATATAAGTTAAATTCTTAAAATTAAAAAAAAGTTGATATATAAAAATAAAGAAATATTAAAAAAATAAGAATTGCAAAATCTGTCTAACCCCATCCCAACTATCAAATTGTAATCTCACCTTCAATCAGGCGCGTGTAATACACACGCCGTTATTTTTGGGAGATTACCCTGCAGACACGCAAGAGAGAAATTATGAGGGGACCACTTTTTTATTTATTTCGATAGATATATATCTACCAATTTATCCTCTCTCATGACACATCACACACTCTCTCCTACATGGAGGTAGATATATGAATTATCTTCACACTCTAAAATACATTAATTATTCTGAGGGTATTTGGATTGTACTAATTAAATTATTAAATTTAGTTTAATATTTAGGTATCATCATCATACATTAAATGATAAATACTGTATAAATTCGAATCTAACATAAGAATTAAAGTTTTGTATGAATATAATTGTGGTAAGAAATGTTTTAAATTATCTTTAACCAAAAAAAAAAAAGTAGTTTTATATTGTATAATTAAAATAGAGAGAAGACGGTTGATTTTAAAAAAGAATTTAAGTTTGTTTGGACAAAAATATATATGGGCATATTATTGTTGATGCTGAAAAAATGATATAGATAATTTCTAAAGAAAAATTATATAATGAACATCTGGGATGAACATATTTGTATTAAATGATGTTCTTTAATCAAATCTAAGTGATATTGAATGAATCCCCTTACTCTTCCATGAGAGGATCTACTTATAATAAATGAAAAAGATCCGTGCTCATTCACGAAGAGAGACATACATTAATTAAGGATTTTCTTTAAAAAAGGTTACATTCTTTAAATTAAAGCACTTCTTCGAATTTGTTGGGTTATTTGATCAATCTGGAGAGATCGTTTCATCTAAGACGATGTCTCAAAATTACATGGCTCCTCAAAATAGTGTAGTTCTTCAAAATGGTAGCTCCTCAAACTTGGTATCATCTGTCCGAACAGCTTCCTTAGTCGATTTTTTGGTGAAACTTTAAAAAGGCTTTATCCACCTTCTTTCGAACTGGCAAACTTTGTCTACCTTTTTCGGATCTGTCTTATTTGGGCTGATAGTTTTTTTCTTAGTGGGCCGAAAATAGATTAATACATTTTTTCAGGCATAACAATTATTATTATATGACCACAGTAGGTATTAAAGCGTTTGTTACATGATTGATGTAAAGAAAGAAAGAATAAAGATGTGAGGAAGAGAAAACCAGCACAGCCTTATACATTGAACAAAACAAACTATCATCAACACCAAAATACTTACTGCCATATTACACAGCAAAATCACTGTTACACAAAATATAGCTTCAAAACTTTATTTTACATCAAAACTGTAAGTAACCACCACTTCTATAACTCTCTTCACCCCCACTCCCACTACTACTCTACCAGGTTCTTGTTGCTTCACCCTAGAGCCCCAGCCTGGAGTTTAGCCAGTTGCACACCTCATCCATCTCCTTCGGCACCGTGTAGTGACCGATCCTGAACCCAAATTAAACAACATCAGTCCAAAGTTCATGTTATGACATGCATGGTTTCTGCTTGATTCAAATGACCTTACCCTTCGTATGTTTTGAATGATAGATTTCGGAAACCAGCAAGGTTCAAGGTATGGTAGGACTTCTCTCCGTGCTTGTGAGGGACAACTTCATCACCTGTTGAAGAACATGAGTTCATTCAAACTTCACTATGTGTGTGTGTGTTATTTTGAGTAGTTGCCTATTGTATTCAGAGGTAAAATCTTTATAGTATAAAGGTATGAAGCATACAGAGTCCATGAGAGAGCAAAATTGGCAGCGATGCAGCGCGTCTTGCAGCCTCATGTGATCCTTCAATCTTGTTTCTTAGACTCCTGCAGTTATGGAAATGCAGAGATTTGAATATCAAGGATAGAGAGAGAGAGAGAGGGGCATGCATAAATCATCGAATCGATTGAAATGAACACCTTGCACCAGGAAGCCAACCACTGAGGCCAATGATGGCCCTCAGGTTAACAGTGTAGGGGTAACCGTTTCCATATTTGCCATGAGAGAAGCAAGTTGCGGAATACAGGGCAGTTGCAGCACCCATGCTAAAGCCTCCAATACCAAGTTTAACTGAAATAGACCAATTTAATTCATTCACAACTTTAGGCAAAAAGGAAACTTTATTCTCTGAAGTGTGTATAGTAGTAGGCTTTTCAAAAATGATAAATAAGCCATAAAGAATCTTACTGTCAGCAGGCTCTGTCGACAACAGATTCGCGACGTGTGCAGCAGAGGCATCTAAGCCTTCAACATCATCTGGACAATCATCAGAAAGCTCTCCGACATCAAACCCTGAAACAAAATCAACAACAGAAGTGAGCTGCTGATTTATGAAACAGTTATCTATGTATTCTTATACTTGGCACTTACAAGCAGTGCAGGGAAATCCACCAAGTATAGCCACAGGGCGAGTTGGAGCAGTTGGGCATATCCATTTTATCTGCATTACAAAGTTTGTTTCGATTTTAAAGATTGAGAACATTTCTTTCCTAAAGGTGATGCTTCCTAGCTATAGTACATATATATTCTCAAATGTAAAAAAACAGAATATATCTAGGAAGATAATGCTTACATTTGGGAGGGGAAGACTTTCCAAAAGTTGTGACCAGCTGCATAAAGAAATATGTAAGAAAAATGAGCAAACACTTAATGCTACATACAAAGATAAGGTTTCTACTGTATGATAATGCAATGGATATTTTTCTTGCTCGCGAAAAGAAAACTTCCCTTTTACTTGTTTAGCGTAGGACATAGCTAAAAGTGAATTAGTGGCCCCAATATAACCATAAGATATGATAGATAATGCATATATTGATTCAAGGTTTCTTATTAGTCTAAGAATGAGATGAGACAAGGAAAATGCAAAGCAAAAGCAAGACACTCACAATTAGTGTAATTCTGTTGTGGAAACTGCTATTTTTGCTCACCAACTTCTTAATCAAGATAGAAAGAAAAAAAAAAAAGTAGAAAAGTTTCCAAGTTTTTTTCAAGTTTGGGCAGCCACCACTTTCTTCCATCAACTCCATTTCTTTCGGAATATTCTCTACTAAAGTGTTCCTCATAGGATGAGCAAATAGGTGTCCGTCCATTGACATTCTGTTTAAACCAACTTTTTCTCACCCTTTAGTGATATAAAGTCCACTCATACACAACCACTTTCGCGTAAAGTATATACCATCACCATGAAACAAGGAAATATAAACCAGATTTTGTTGTTGCAGATCATGCTAGCCAGCATAAAGCTCCACATGATCATATATTAACTTTAATCCCTTCAACCCAAACTGTATTACTTTTTAACAGTGTTCATCAGCTTAACTTATGATGGTGCGTGATATCCCAATTCTTCAGCACTCAATAACTAGAAAAAAAAAAGGAAGAGATGAAACCTGGAGCCATTGTCGCCAAGGCCATGCAGCCAGACTATGGTAGCCTGATGTTTCCCTTTAGGCTTAACCACATATGTCCTCCCAAATTCGAAGGGCCTTCTAGCTGTTCTGCTCCCTGATAATCAAAACAAACAGCTTGTATTGGACTTGGACCGAATTTGAGGCTACTACTATTGAGAAACACAACCAGAATAGATGAACATGGAACTGTAAATATGTTTTCTTCCACAACAATAGTTCTAAACCAAATGAGTGATGCCACTCATTATAAGGAAAAAAAAAATGGCCACAAGCCCTCGAAGATGTTTCCAACTTTCAAGAGTAACTAACCAGACATTTAATCGAACACAATGCAGACATGTGGGCAAGAAAAGCTTAAAATGAAGGGATTGAAGAAACTAACCTGAGCCCATTGATGAATTTGAATAGCTCATTTTGGCCAACCGAAGATGAAACTGGACCTTTGAATTGTCAAGAATCACTTTCAGAGGAGTTAAGTAACTATATGAACTTTTGAAGACTTAATATGTAATGAAGACAGCTGAAAATGGGACTCTCCTATTTATACTGAAATGGGTAGGTTGGATATGGAATAAAACATTATGTGTGAACCAGCTGCACATTGCCTAGAAACTCAAAAAGAGAGATAGAGAGAGAGAGAGAGGAGGGCATCCATGAAAAGGACAAAAAGCAGGCAATCTTTTCATCAGCAAAGAATCAAAACCAGCATAAAATTAGGACAGCCCATAAAAAAAAATAAAAACAGCAGAGTTCAAGACATTCATTCGATAAACTTCCTGAGCCGTTGAGGTTGGAGGGAGGACTCTAGATTAAGAGCATAGAGGGGGAGAATCTATGCTTCTTGGCAGTGACTATAAATAAAGCAAGCCCTCCAACTACAACTTCAAGAATATTTTCTGAAAACAACAGGTGGGAATAATTCAATTTAGGAAAAGAAAAGGAAAAATATCTCTCTCTCAATCATTTGTTTATGCATTTTCTGATGATTGATGGATGCCCATTATCTTGAATGTGAAGTTCAACCTGTCTAATTTATCATGATTGTGTGTGCCACAGTATATTTATTTCCCTTCCCTTCCCTTCCCTTAGCTATGCCTATGCCTGCCTAAATCACAAAAAAAATAAGAACATCCATTATAATTTCCTGCTTCCAATTCAGACTCCACATCTGCAATCAATCTCTCCCTCCATCCCTAATTGCCTCCCACTACCATTTCATAGCTTCATCTCCGTACACCACTTCTTTCGTGATTCCCATCAATCATTTTCATATTATACGCCCTCTTTTTATTAAATATTGTTAGTAGGCATTCATTTGTTTTGTAATATTGGAGAAGTTTTAAGGTAAAAAGAGATTGTTTGTAGTGATAACAGTCCAAAACTAGAGTTCTCTTCATGCATGGCATCCTGTGACTGCAACCACTACATTATTTTCTTACTGTTTATGTCCCTTTGTCTGAAAAATTAGCTGTTTTCATTTGTTATACCTTTTATTTTGTTTTCTTATCATTCTTCACCGGAAAAATAAATCACCCTCAATAATTTACCACTCTTCTGCTGCTAGTAAAATTAATGACGGATCCAAAAGGAGTTTCATCAGTAAAACTTTTAAAAAAAAATTAGAGCCTCCTCATCTTTTACCTTATCTTTAACTAGTGTTTCATCTACAACTTAGAAAAAAAGTAGATGTTGTAATAACAATATTTTATAAAATGTGTTATAATTAATGGCAACTGACACTCTATTTATTTAGAAATTAAAACTAAATTAAAAAGAAAATTGTGGATAGAATAATAGATTTAGCAATAAGTGGGCCGCAAAGAATGGATTTGATGGGCCATAAAAACCGCTCTAGCTCGTCAGCAAATGGGCCCATCTTTATCATGGCGTCATGGACTTTGATTCAATTCACTCTTTGGTTGTTATTAATAACAAAAAAAAAAAAAACAAAAAAACAAAAAACAAATAAAGGCCATAATTATTATCATTCTTATTAAAACAAGTAATCATCACACGATCTCCCTAGATATTAGATTTGGGGCTATTGGTTCAATATTTTCAACTCTTGAATAATTCTCACAAAATCCATTTACTATATTATGCGTCTAAGCCAATCATTATATTCACAAATATTTTAACTTTCCCGTGTAGGATTTGAAAGATGAATTCTAAACTAGACCTTGAAACATCAAAAGATTTTTGATTTAACATCTGAAATATTCAAAACCTTAATATTAGGTCTTGAAATCAAAATTTGGGATTAATCACGATAAGCTAAATTATGTATGAGGTCGTAAATATGGAATACTTTTATAATATGCTGTCACAATTATTTAGTAAAAAATGTTAAGGATCATGATTAACCATTTGACAATTGAGTCACAATTAATGATCATTGTGTTTTAGGAGGTAAATTAAGATAGCTAATAGTGAAAGAGAATCCGAGTTTAATTTAAGGAGATGGAGTTAAATAAAAAAAGTCATTTTGTCCATCCTTTAGGGGAGTTTTTTAAGACAACTTTTTTTGATGTCAACTCCACTAAACCCCCAACAAAAGTCGATTCGAATCCATCATAAGTAGAAATATCAAATATACTTTCTTTCTACAATTATAGTGTCAATTTTATTTTATTTTAACTTAGACTAACATTTATGCTGTTTGGCACTACTTGCCTACAAATTTAAATAAGCCACATTTAAATTATCGGCTTATAATTTGTGTGGTTGTCTGTGAATCTAATTCCAAAAGAGAAAAAAAAAGACCATGCATTTGGAAGCATTTTCTTATTATTATTTTTTAAGAGGAAATTGTGGATACTTTTTTTGCAAAGTCACGTCCCTCGAGCTGAGACATCTCTTCGAACTATGCTACATATCTTCGAACAGGTGTCCTTCGATCAACATGAAGAGATTGGTTCGTCCAAGATAGTGCCTCGAATTGACAGCTCCTCGAACTAACATAGTTCTTCGAATGATAGCTTTTCGAACGGATAGCTTCGGTCTAAAAGTAGTTCGGTCCGAAGTAGTTCGGCCGAACTGTTGAATCTTCCAAGGAGTTTGCCTTAACCAAATATTTGATTCTTGGACTTCCTCC
Source organism: Plectranthus barbatus (assembly GCA_026898455.1). Classification (NCBI taxonomy): domain Eukaryota; kingdom Viridiplantae; phylum Streptophyta; class Magnoliopsida; order Lamiales; family Lamiaceae; genus Plectranthus; species Plectranthus barbatus. The sequence goes on along the minus strand of JAPKLW010000104.1, from coordinate 514,102 downwards.
ATTGGACTTTCTTCTAGGATGGACCGATAATGGACTTGTTCATTTTCCAAACAGCAGCAACATTCATTTTTTATACATTCTTCAATGAGTGACTCATTTTTTTAAAATTTTATTTTATATTAATCAAAACCAGTGTGATACATTGAGCTTATTACTCTTTGACAAATTTGTAAAGCGCCGCTAAAAAAAGTTGTCTCTTTTTGTTCCTCAATTAACAAAAGTTAAAAAGAGAACGATATTCCAATTTAAAGATTGATGTGACAATTATTTGTCTTCAAATTCTTACATATGGGTTTCTTATATGTTGTTTATATTAGTGGATCAAAGTAATTTATTCAATATACTCTCTTTAAAGAGTTGTCGGCTGACCCTAAAGGTTCTGTTTTTTCTTTAATGGTGAATTTAATATAAAATATAAGTTGTAAAGATTTATATATAAAATGATAAAAATAAATAATGTAGCATCCTAGTATAGTAGTGTTAGGATAATTGCCTGGTGAGCAAACAAAAAATTAATTAGGTGGGGGCAAAGTTATTCTCCTATAAGGAATTAAGTGGGCAAAGTTATTTTCCATGTAATTGTCTCTCTTCATTATATTCCAAAAGCACAATTTGTTCTTTTCCCATTATTGGCAACCACCTTGTGAATCAATTCCAATTTCATTCTTTTTCATTACCATTATCATTATTTTTCTCAGTTAAATAGCTGTTTGAATGAAAGTATCCCAACTTCTTTGAAAAAAAAACATACAGATATATTTCTGAAAGAGTCTAGCCCGAGGGTTCAATATATTTTTGTCCAGATGTATAGAACCAAATTAAACACATGTCCAAGAAATTTTGAAGGGTTATTTTTTTATTTTTTATATTTATAGATGTGCATTAAATATTTCGATTTAAAAAAAAAGATGGTTATGTTCTCTTAATTTAAAATCTCACCACTTCCAAAACCAGACCACCTACGAAAACTCCAGGATTTAAGAGAGTGAGTGTTACGTTGGATTGGAAATAAATCAAATCGAACGATATGGTGCAAGTATAATTTTCTTCGGTAGCTCTATCTATAAAATTATACTTTTATTAAGCACATCAACGAGGAAAATACCATCACATATTCACATGCATTTATATATAATAATCAGATTTTCTATCAAATATTCTTTGAAAGGTAATGAGGGGGGGAAAAAAAAAACCAAACGTTCCACACTTCTGCAAAAATTGCTGCAAAAGAAACAAAGGATGCAGATCTTCATGTTAGAAGACAATAAAGTGACATCAATTATTTTGAGCTCCACGAGGAAGAGTGAGTCTATCAAGCAGCAGACTGGCCCATGTTTTGGAGCCCCAAACCAAGAGAAACATCTTAATTTGTTGCAAAAGCAACAGCAAGACTAACATATCCACTAGAAAATCAAGCAAAATCAATAATTTCTTTAATCCTGAAGAAAATTACAAGATCCATCATTCTCTCACCAGAAGAAGTCTTTCTTCTAGCAGCAAAATCATCAGCTGTAATGAGTTTCAGTGATGATGAACATCTTCATCATCTCCATGTCCATCCGGAGGTCCACCAGGACCAACCACTTCCAACTGTCAACCAAAAGATGGGTCATGAGCGTCTTGAGAGCAATAAACATGCAGCATGTTGAAATATGTCCGGTCACTATGCCCAAAGAAAGCATATATTCCAAATTCTTATTCTCCGAAAGATTAAATATTTTCTGTATAACATAAGTGATAAGACTAATTGCATATGTTATATCTCCAAGTGTCTTCTGAGAGTAATCTAATTTCCCAAAATAAAAGGAAAATTAAGATATAAAGGTTTGTTTGAACATAATATATACATGTTTCCGTTTCGAAGCTCTCCTAAAAGTTAAAGATACACTAGGCAAAGAATTAGCAAAAGCACTTCTGGTAAGTATGATATTAGGCAAAAGATTTACTGGGTTGATCTAAGAGACCCTTGAATATACACTACTAGGTGTCTGTTTTTAAATGGCATCAACGAAGTTTTTTAGTATAAATATTATTATAGAAAAGTAGCATAGCAAAAACCTTACATGGTCCGCAGAAAATGGTCAGCCATTAAACCAGTAGAGAATTTACAGGACAGTGGCGAGAACTAGTCACGAAAGAAAATAGAACAACAAAGGAAATTGACACCTTACATGATATGTTGAAGAGCAATAGTTTTTGGTAATTAGAACAGGTGAAGCAAACTGCTGTTTTAAAATCATAGTCATGTTTATTTTCAAATCAATTTACCAAAACTGAAGAGACATTAAGAAAAATCAGTAGCACAAAATAGCATTTAAACTCACCCATCACAGATATCACTGCACAATTCCAGAAAACATTACAGGTAACTTTTACATTAAATTCACAAGTATGCAGTTCAAACTGATTTTGAGTATTGGTGATTTATCATGTTCTGACTAGCTAGCAATGAATATTATTTTCAAAGCATATCACGTATTAATCTAGCCCATAAGGTCAGCCCCACTCCCAATATATGCTAGTTAATTAGTGCTTCATGAACACTCACCACGAAGTACTGCGAGCATACTGGGCATTCATGCGGCTTACCCTTCTCCAGCCAGAACCAAACGACATCATGCTCATCCTCTACAGAATTACAGGTGATCATATGGTCAGAGTCTCAGGGGTAACAAAAAAAGAAGCAGAAATAGAAAATTTATCGTGTAACTTGTATAAAAATGTAAGGAAAAACATATGTTGGCTTACCTCCTTCACCACCAGGACATCCCACAATTCTTTTGTCATAATAAGACTTGACCACAGCAGGTTCTTCCTGCCAGCAATCACATGATGAGATAAGAAATAAATTTAAGAGAGAGAGGGAGAGAGAAATGTTCTTTTAATCTATTATTTTTATGTAGGCTTATTGGTCCATCCAATCATATAGAGGAAAAAGAACTTCCGGTCATTCATTATTTCACTACTGTATATTCGTTTGTGTTGGGGAGGATTATCCTATGCAAACTACCAGACTATATGCCTGACATGGAATCAAGCTCACCGCAACTCCCAATCCCACAAAAGAAAACCCAAAGAAAAGAACATATAACTAGCAACTGCACATGACTTGCACTATTCCACATGGGCAAACAACCGATGGTAAGGGAAGAACAGCAGTAAAAATGGAAGAACAGAAATTACAATAGATTGGGCCGAGGGTTAAGTATCCGATCACGTCAGATTATCATGTCATATCGGAAATTGTAGCCTAATCACATTTACATAAATATACATTGTATAAAGACATTATACATATTTTATGGGTTGAGCAAGATTCCAACAGACTTTGAGTCATTTCTGCAAAAGTGTTAGGGTTTCAACAACAGCAAGGCAGTTTGAGTTCCACTTGCCTATAGAGGAGTACTACTAAGCCAACTAAAACACATAGGATTGACATATAGGCTGTAAGACTTTGGTCTCTTATAAACATTGGAAAATCCACGGTCATTTAATCTCTTTTATTCTGTTTAAAAGCAGCAGAATTGCTGTTTCCAGAACAGAGATAATAACACACAAAAGCCATTCTACTATTAAGAGAACAACCAAAGTCATAAATTTGAAAATGCAATGCAGTGACACAAAAGTAGGGATCAATATTTCATGAAATAGAAGTCCATTGAACTAGCAACCTGAAATACTGATTTGTCAGTGTTTGAGAAGGTAAAAATAATATTGCGTTTATGCCCCTGGTATGGAACCTTTAGTTCAATATTTTGTGGCATAAGTCCATTTATTAGCCATTTAGGTAAGAGAGACTCGTGGAAAAGGAAATATGCATTATGTATATAGTAAACCACTAACCACCACAGGAAATGATTTACAAACTACAGCTGAGTGTGTGAATAGTTACTTGCATGCTAAAGTACATGTTCAAATGCCAATAACCATAGTAAAGGAAATATTGCCACTGTAGAATAGAAAAGTCTCAAGGCTCTTTTAGACGGCATAAATTCCTCCCCCAAACCCCCCAATCACACGCTTACATTTTGCTAACATCTACTGGAGTATTCTTTGTGAAATTCATTTAACTAGTAAGGATGTGAAGGACCACAGATATTTAATCTTATAACGTCCGGTGCTTTCTATGAGCTCACATTTTGAATTAATCCTAGCTAATAAGAGGTGATTTCTACATTAAATTAACCACGAACCATTAAGTATGAAGACAATCTCAAAGCGCAGGAGCGAGAAATTGTAGCCGCAACAACAGGGTTTACACACTTACCTTAGTTCCGAATGGGCCACATGGATTGTTAATTTCCAGAATGTCCCTTCCCTAAACCAAGGAATCCAACAAAAGAAAAGGTAAAATAATCAATCAGCAACCAACGATGTCAATCCGGCCGCAAAAGAAACATTAAAGCAATTGCAACGACAGTAAAGAAAAGGCTCACTTCGAGCTCGGCCTCGAGCTCTTCACGCTCATGTCCAGTAGCAATCGGCATTACATCCTCCACTCTTTTAGGCACATTCCCTATCAAAAACACTCCCTTAACCCAACAAATTCACATCAAGCAGCCAAAGAAACCACACCCAAACACTTGTAATAACATACACGCGAACCAGCATAAAATCCCAAAAGATGCTGAAAAGCTTTAAAAAATAAATAAAAGATTGGGGTTTAGAATCACACCGGACTCAATAGAGAATCTACGGGAGAAAAAAGGCAGCAGACGGTGGACGTTCTCCGAAACTCTGGAAGAACCAATGGCGAGCTGGGTGGTCTTGGATGCGGATCGGGCTGGGGCGAGATTGCGGAGCTGGATAGCTAATCTTCTGAACATGATTCAGATCCGATTATGTTTTCGGGTGTGATCCCAGGTCGCCCCTGATCAACAACAGGTTGTTTCTCTCTCCAGATAACAGTGTTGGGGAAAATGGAGGGGAGGGGAAGAGCGAGGAGGCGTTGGGTTGGGAAAAGTGATGAAGCAGGGCGGCTCAGTTTTGGAAATTTGAGCGGTTGATTCACACGCGTCTTTTGCCCCGTTTTACCCTTGCCTTAGCCTTACCTTAACATCGGATCAACTATCACGTCGCTTGACTAAATTTGTTTTACAAAATATTGTAATTTACATTATATTTATTACTATATACTTATATTACCACAAATGAAAAGATTTCTAGAATTAATGGAAGCAGAAATCTGCTCGAGCATCTTTTTTTCCCACACCGAGAGAAATCTACATCATTGATATATAATTCTCTTCTACATTTAAGAAACCATGCATAGACTACCTCATGCAGCTTGGAGCAACCCAAAAATGTATAATTTAATGACAGATAAATCTGCACCTACAGATAATTGAATGCTGCTCAGCAGTAACCATGGTCTAAATGGTTGTCTGTTTTAGCCTTTTGGATTTGGACACCTGCCTCTTATCTTCCTCCAGTTTTCTCCTCAGATTCTTGAGGTCTCCTTCACTCACGTTCCCGTTCAATCTTTTGTTCAGCTCGTATGCTTCATATAATATCTGTTTGCATTCTTTACTTGCAAGCTCATGATCCACCACTGGACACAAATAAAGCAAGGAAACAATACATTAAGAGCAATCTAGTCTAGTTAAAATCAGGCATAAACATAATCAATAGTGCTTCAAAGATAACATCATACTGACAAAATCATATGATATCTGTCCATAGACAAACCTACAATTGCTAATTAAGTAATGATTATGGATGCCAACAGAATGCTAGATATTACCTGGCTTTGGATAATCTTTTCCAATTATACATTTTGCTTTAACTTGTATGCTCAAAGGAGCTCTCCATGGCTCATAAATATACTCCTTTGGCATGTCTGCAATACCAGTGTGACCTTCAAAAAATGCGTGACTAAGTGATGAATCGCGAAGCAATAAAAGGCCCCATACCTTTAAGTACTGGAACAAAATGCCTGATATAATTGCCATTAGGGTCGTATTTTTTCCCAAACGAGATTGGAGAATAAATGCGGTTATACTGAAAAAGATAAACAAGAAAGAATATCTAAACTTCCAGAAGACTTGTTTTTGAATAACAGCATGAGTATGAAGGAATAGATCAAGAATCTTAACAGACCTGGTAAAAGAATGATGAGCATGATAGCCACATCCAGTTGGCATTATTGATGGCCCAATCTGAATCAATGAGAAGCCTCTCAAAGACATCACGTCCTTTTTCCCAATGTATAAACTGTCAAGATACAGACCACTATTAACAAGAGTGTAAAAGATGTATCTGCTTACAGCATATGCTTATGAAGTCAATTACCAGATCTCCACGAGTTAGAAAACAAGCAACACAGTGCCGAGCAAGATGATGCATCCAACCCCACTTTCTAAGCTGTTCCCGAAAAAAAAAAGCTTAGATAAAAGGTTGTCCATAGTAATCGATGGGAGAAACTAGCAGACTAAGTCAAAAGAATGAAGATTGCAGCTAAATTTCAAATCTGACCTGCATCATTATGGCATCAATCCAAGGAAATCCTGTCCTAGCATCTCTCCAAGCTGCCAGCAACTCATCGTCGTTCTTCCATGGTATCTAAAGAAGAATTTGATTGTAAATACCAGGATAGGTAGCACATGACCTATTGCAGTTTCTCTACTTGGTAGATAACTTTCTAAAGCATGAGTGTATCCAAGTCACACTCAAGATTATACCATTATAGCTGAGGTTCAATATTCATACTTCCACTGTGTGTGAGTTAATGGCATGGGGGGACAAAACACCAGAACTTCTCGAGTGTTAATTCCCCTATTGTCAAACTAAGGAAAAACATAGAGGGCAATAGTTGACCTTGCTAGTAACTAGTCTTAATAATGTTAATTCATGGAGATGAAACTTGCAAAGTTTTTCCAAAATAAACATGGCAATATTTACTGTTTGCCAAGAGGATAGGAATTAATGACTCTGTTTTCATAAGCAAAAGCAAACGACACCAACGTAAGATATGCAAACATGTTTTGTGATTCTAGTGCAAACATGTAGTCATATTGCGGAAACATAATTTGTTGTTAGTACCTGTTTGCAGATTTTGTTGTCTTTCATCTGATCAAAATTTGGAGTGGCAAAAGCGACAGTGTAGAAGAAATCTCGCCATAACAGCTATTGCAACAAAGATCGTCAGTTCAATGAAATCATGATATCTGTCATTATACAAAAGTAATAAATAAACCTGTCCAAGAAGGGAAACTGGAGGAGATGTGTGCTTTCTGCAACTTCTTTGAACCTCTTGAATACATTGGTAAAAGTACCTGGAAGAAACACAGCCAAACTTCCAACAATTTGGAGACAGAAAAAGATTAGGAGGATTCAGGAAAGAAAGAAAATTAAAGCATTATGCATAACCTACTTTTAAGTAGGGTGACAATACAGTTGTGGCTGGTTTTAGAAATGAAGATGGATCACCCTTGGGTTTTTCAAAATTTGCCACCCAATCCTGCCAAACAGAATCAGGAATATCAAATGAGTCTACCTTAGTGAAAATTCATAACTCTGCACCAACCAATAATTTCTGAAGACACAGATACAAGCAAGTAGACCAGGGTCAAAGGTAAAAATAAAGATGTCCATCCATTTAAATTACTGCGCAACCTTGTTTGCCATCGAATCTTTCAACCTTCGTAAGCCTTCTGATTCACCACCTTTGAAGGGAGTCTTCTCCTCCTGTTCATCATTGTATGTTAGAGGGGGTATGAGTAATTGATTTAGTCGAATATATACTAAAGAAGTAGTTATATACCTCTGGTGTGTCCTCATAGCCAAGCTCCTGCACCGATGGAACTTCTGAGATTAGGCATTTCCCGACATTTCCAACAGGTGGAAGCCAGCTAAGATCGGTTAAAAGGGGGGACGAGGCCCAAGAGGGCTCCCCAGCCAGTTTGACGAAAGATTGATACGTCAAAGGTGGTTTTCCACCGTTCTAAAACGAACAATAAAAGGGAGACAATGAATAGAAGATATCCAACAGGCAACAACTACAGAACTTCTTATCATTATGCTTGATTCTTTGTAGTAGGGAAATCATTAATTTATTTGCAAACGCACACTAACCTTCTCTATGATATCTGAAGGATTAAATAGCGTGTGACTCACGGGAGAGAAAATCTCAATACCAGCAGCAGCAGCATACTTCTGTAAGATGCAGATTCAAATAATTCAGATTCCAGCTATTTCGACAGTCATATTGTGACTTTCATACACTCTTAGAATCACTTACTCTGACTTTGTCATCCATAGCCTGGTAATACGGCTCCGTGTCGAACTCAAAACATAGCTTCTTTATGCTCCACTGGCGGCGCAGAGTGAAAGAGATGACATTAGGATTCGCAATGCATGCAGAACTTACAATATTACTAAAAACTCTCTACACCAATCATTTATCTATTCACTAAATCATCAAACATCACTTGCAACTGCCTGGTAATGAATTTGTAAGAGTTGTAACCAGTTCAAACATCACGATCAAGGTCGATTTATGATCATAACGAGAGGAATTACATGAATATACAGATCACTCTGTTCATCCTAACAAAAAGTCATCCATCGTAAAGCAAATGCACGACGAAAAGCCTGTAATCATAAAATCAAGCCAAGACTTGTTGATGATAACTTGATAAGGATTTCATAATTTTAAGAAACTAAATGCAAGTGTTTGTTCATGAATTGATGAATATTTCACCGACTGTAGCATCGATAAGTTTAGATAAAACACAGTTCCATCGAGTTCAAAAAAATTAAAACACACACCGAGATCAAACAAGCTTCTTTCCGGCCCAACATGGAGTCAATTATTCACAAAACAGTAAACTACCTCCTTCAAGCAGCGAAACAAGACATCGCTTGGCTCACCCTTGAGCACCAGCAAACGCGAACCAAGTTTCTTCAGGTTAAAGTCAAGATCCGTCAGACTCTCGAGCAAGAACCTGATCCTGTTCAACCCGGCCCTGCTGGACCCAGGGGAGAACGCCGTTGGATCGTGCTCCATGTAGTGAGGGTCGATCACGAAAACCGGGTACAAAACATCCGACCCTTTAGCCGCGTAGTTCAGCGCGGGGTTGTCGTGGATACGGAGCCCCTTCCTGAACCACATCAAAGAGTTCGCTGCGGACGCCATTGTTGAACAGAATGGGTTAACAGCATTCAATAACGGTAAAATGGTGTGGTTTTTAAACGGGTTACGTGTTTTCCCGCCACAAAGTGTAAGGAGGGATCCGTGCTATCGTGCGCAAGGGTTGAGGTGGTTGGATATTAGCCGCTTAACAGAGGCGCTGTCGTGGGCGATGCGCATTGGGCGCAGGACAGCGGATTTGGAGTCTGGAGAGGTAAACAGTATGATTGGCTCAGAAAATGCCACGTCGCTAATGGTGTGTGTAATAAATGTAGGAGTAGATGTTACCCAAGTCGTATATAAAACCTCTCTGCAGTTGCGAACTTTTGTGTAAAAAAATTACAATAAAAAAATTAATTTTTTTTTTTGAGTGTTATGGGGAAGCTCCGTGCCTACTGCCCAATCTATGGGTTATTCTATCTAGGGCTGGCAATTCGTGCGTGTTGGGTCATTATCGTGTCGACCCGTTAAGAACACAAGATTTCGTGTCGTGTTCGTGTTGTGTTCGTGTCGGATCGTGTTATATGATAATATATCGTGTTATCCGATAATTATATCGTGTTCGTGTCGTGTCGTGTCGTGTTCGTGTTATCCATTATTTTTTTCTTAAAAGATTTTCGTGTTCGTGTCGTGTTCGTGTTGTGTTCGTGTCAGATTCGTGTCAATATCGTGTTAACAGGTAATAATCGTTTCGTGTTAACAGGTAATTATCGTTTAAACTTGTAATTATCAGGTTCTTAACAGATAATTATCGTGTTCGTGTTCGTGTCGTGTTTTGTCGTGTTCGTGTCGTGTCGCATCGTGTCGTGTTTAACCCCAATATTATCGTGCGGGTTCGTGTCGTGTTATCGTGTCGTGTCAGAAATTGCCAGCCCTAATTCTATCTCATGCCTCCACTTGGCGGTATGAGATTTAATACTCTATTTTTTGATATAAATTATAAATAAATATTTAAAAATAATAAATAAAAATTACATCAAAATTCATAATTATTTTTTATTTTAAAATTGAGTCCAATATTCATATATTTTGGCAAAAAAATTAACTCCTCATTTTTCTTTTGTATTTTCTCTCACTTATTTTCATATAGAAATTCAACTGCTTTTTATAACTCAATGTATTTATATGTAATTTATATTTCAACTTTTCAGTTTGTATTTTATTATCGAGTCAAATAATATTTTTTAAAGTGCATATCATGTTTTTATCATAATTATATATAAATATATAATTAAAACTTTAATAAGAAATATTATAATAATATATATTGAAATATAAATATGAAAATAAAATAAATTTTAGGTTGGGTGGAAGTCATTGCTAGAAGTAGAATTTGAGTTGAGTTGTGGATTGTATAGGTGAATGAGAGAGAAATTAATATTTTATTGTTAGGTTTGGTTGTGTTAGGTTGTTAGTAGAGATAGTCTAAGATTTTAATGGAGTCGAGTCGTATTAAAGTTAAACAGTGTTTTATTTAAATTTGCTTTATTTAGTATCTGAGTTCGAGTTTCAAATTTATTATCAAATAATTTCAAGTTCACAAAATTAATGTAAAAGTTTAATTCATTTTATTAAATAAAAAATTATTTATTCTAATAAAAATATCATATTCATACATAAATAACGAGTTGAATATTATAAAAATTAAATTTGTATCGTTTAATAAATAAGTTCGAACAAACTTTTATCAAATCAAAATCTAAATAATTCACTAATAATTAAATTCATTTACAGCCCTAGTTATAACACCAAGAGTTTCCACACGTAGCAGTTGTGAGAGGATACAAACATTTTAATTCTTGAATTAATTGAATTAATAAATTATTCAAAACAATTTACTTATTAATGGTGAAATAGTACTCCCTCCGTTCTACTTGAATTGTCACACTTACCAAATTAAGGGCATAATACACTAACAAATGGGCAGAGCAGAAAGAAGACCTAAGGCTTGGGCTACGATTGTACAATATAATCCATGAGTCTAACGTCTGGATTTATGTGTCTAACGGATAGAAATTCAAATTGTCATAGGTTCTCCTCTCTATATAAAGACCTGTCGTCTCAACCTTAAAGGGTTACCTGAACAGAATTCAAAATCTACTAGTCTAAAGAGAGAAAGGGCATATTCAGATCATTTCTCCCACTAAAACTCTCTTAGAGTTTTCCTGCTCTAAACACGAGACTTGAGTCTCTGACTCAAGTTACCCAATGTGATATATTCTCCTAGCACGAGGCTGAAGCTTTAAGTTGATGCTCTATTTAGTGAATATATCATTCTGAGATATATTCATAATAGTCAGTTTTCTAATGTGGGACTTTGATTCTCACGGGCGCATGCCAGCCACCTGTGTTCTGGGAAAAGCCTTTAAACAACCAACCATTCTGGGAAGAATTAGTAAACACCCACCCACCAGGAAGGAGGCCGCGGGGTGCGTCCCCACTTCAACCTGAAGACTGAGTCTACAAGGAGTTCCTAGGCGAGTGTCATAGCTGACAGGAGGACGGAGGTGCCACGTGTAAGATATGTCCCATGTGTGTGATATATTTATTATGGATATAAAGATAAATAAATTATTTATTGGATAAGTCTAAATAATATATGGGATATCTGGAGCAGATTTGATATTAATTGATATTTGATGGGAATATCAATTTTATGTGGGATATATATTAACCCTATAAATAGGGACTAGATCCTCAATTCCTGACATAATAGTTTTCTCTCAAACCCTAATCGCCATACGAACGTGGGAGAAAATGAATAGAAGTCAAGGAAGAGAAACCCTAGTCTTCTGCGAAGTCAAGGAAGAGAAACACTAGTCTTCTGCAATTCCTCATTCTACGATGGAGAAAGGTTGTGAGAGTCATTGATTTCAAGATCCTGTAAGTTTTCTATTTTACTGATTTAATATAAAATCACATGAATAGTTTTACATGTGGTATCAGAGCCAAGTTATGAAATTTATGATTCTCCATTAATGTTTTTTTGTATGCACCTTAATCGTGGATAATATATAACTATCTTCCGCTGCGAATCGAACTCACAAATTTTATATTTGTGAATTTAATGTTTTGATCCATTTGAAAGTTGTTCCTTTGGATTAAAATTTCAAGTAAAGGTCTTCATTGATGATTGTCTCTAAAGATTGCCACCAGTTGCGATAATTTTAGGAAATTAATTGAATTGACAATCTTTAACTGCTTTAAAATTGCTTTCGATTGTTTTGTGGTTGCAACTGTAACAATTGTAAGTTGAGATTTGTTGATTTTGATTAATGGAATATCTACCTTTGTAGAATATCTTAAGGAATGTCGAATGGGTTTTATTGAAATTTACCCATCATTCCATTAAGTTCTAAATCATCGTTCGGAATTGCAATATTGATATCGTAATGTAATTATCCATCTTGGTGTTAATTGTTTTGCGACACTTTTGTTTTGGAGAATTGTTTTCCCTTTTACGAATTGCAATTTTAAGTTTCTGAATATCATTCCTAAAGTTTCAGAATTGCAATTATTACGCTTAAGTTTATTATTCATTATTATGGTCTAATGAATAATAGAATATCTTGCGATATGTATGTAATAATTATAGTATCAAATATTAAGAAAGTTTGTTAATCATTAAAGTGGTCAAACTTGTATTGTTATTTGATTTCAAATTATATATTCAATTACCCATAGAATGATTGATGCTAATTTAAGGTATTGAATTATGGGTATATTGAAATTCGTTGTTATAAGGCAGTTATGGATCGCCCAAAGGTTGATCGCTTGTCTTTATAATAATGAATATAATTGTAGACAATTGACTTGTACTATTGGTTTATTTATATATCCAAAGATAGTAAATAAACTCAATTGATACTTGTTGTATTGTCAAATAATGGTTTAAATTATTAGCATCATTATGTGTGAATTGTTGTGTGTTGGTGCATCACCCCAAGGAGATCACCAATATACATGAATTGTTTGTTTAAGTGGATTGTTTATTTAGCATGTGCTTATATCTCAAAACTTATGTTTAATTTTATTATGCACTAAGTGTTCCCAATAATATAAGTTCTCATGTCTCGTCTGTTCCAATTTTTAATAGACTTAACTTCTTTGATTGGAGCAAGCAAGTTCAGTTCCATCTTGGTGTGATGGATCTTGACCTTGCCATTATGGAAGAGAAGCCCGCTGCTATTACTGATGCTAGCAGCGATGAAGAGAAAACCCATTTTAAAAGTTGGGAAAGGTCTAACAGACTGAGCTTAATGTTCATGAGAATTACTGTCGCAGACAGTATTAAGACAGCTCTCCCTAAAACTGAAAGTGCTAAAGAATTTATGAAGTTTGTGAGAGAGCGCTCTCAAACAGCTGATAAGTCTCTTGCTGGGACACTAATGAGTACACTGACCACCATGAAGTTTGATGGTTCACGTACTATGCATGAACATGTCATTGAAATGACAAACATTGCAGCAAGGCTTAAGACCTTGGGAATGTCTGTGGATGATAACTTCCTAGTACAGTTTATCATTAACTCGTTACCAACTAAATATGGCTCATTTCAAATGAGCTATAATACCATGAAAGATAAATGGAATGTGCATGAACTGCACAGTATGTTGGTACAAGAGGAAACGAGACTTAAGAATTTGGGAAGTCATTCAGTCCATTATGTGAGCCACTGAGGTAATCAAGGAGTTGGAAAGAAATTCATGAAGAAACATGGTAAGGATAAGAAGCCATTAAAGATCAATGAGGCTTCTAGTAAGATCCAGAAGAAAGAATCAAAGACCCATAACTGTCATTTTTGTGGAAAGCCTAGACATATCCAAAAAGATTGTCCGAAACGTAAGGCTTGGTTCGAAAGGAAAGGTAAGCTTAATGCTTATGTAAGTTTCGAATCAAATTTAACTGAAGTTCCACATAATACTTGGTGGATTGATTCTGGATGTACTACTCATGTTTCTAATACGATGCAGGGATTCCTTACAATCCAAACCATAAGCTCGAATGAGAAGTTCGTCTTCATGGGGAATCGAATGAAAGCTCCATTGGAAGCAGTCAGGACTTATCGTTTAATCCTTGACACTGGACATCATTTAGATTTATTGGAAACTCTTTTTGTACCTAGTTTATCTAGGAATTTAGTTTCATTATCTAAACTTGATGTTACTGGATACTCTTTCAATTTTGGTAATGGATGTTTCAGTTTATTTAAGCATAATCATCTCATTGGTACTGGTATTCTATGTGATGGTTTATATAAACTGAAATTGGATGGATTGTATTCTGAAACTGTTTTGACTCTGCATCATAATGTTGGCGCTAAACGTGGTTTAGTGAATGAAAGTTCTGCTTTATTGTGGCATAAGCGTTTGGGTTACATTTCTAGAGAAAAAATGGAAAGACTTGTAAAGAATGAAGTCCTTCCTGATCTAGATTTTACGGACCTGAATATTTGTGTGGATTGTATTAAAGGAAAACAAACAAAACACACAAAGAAAGGAGCCACAAGAAGCACTCAGCTTCTTGAAATTGTGCATACTGATATATGTGGACCTTTCGATGTTCAATCTTTCGGAAAGCAAAAGTACTCCATTACCTTTATTGATAACTATTAACATTATGGCTATGTCTATCTATTGCATGAAAAGTAACAAGCAGTAGATGCCTTGGAAATCTACTTGAATGAAGTAGAAAGGCAATTAGACAGAAAGGTTAAAGTCATCAGGTCTGATAGAGGTGGTGAGTACTACAGAAGATATGATGAAACTGGGCAACACCCAAGTCCATTTGCAATACTCCTCCAGAAACGTGGCATTTGTGCACAGTATACAATGCACAATGCCAGGTACACCACAACAAAATGGTGTATCAGAAAGGCGTAATAGAAATTTAATGGATATGGTTAGGAGTATGTTAAGTAATTCAGATTTACCCTTATATTTGTGGATGTACTGTTTGAAAACTGCCATGTATTTGTTGAACAGGGGTCCTAGCAAAGCAGTTCCTAAGACTCCTTTTGAACTGTGGACTGGCAGGAAACCCAGTTTAAGACACCTGCATGTTTGGAGTTGTCAGGCAGAAGTACGTATTTATAATCCACATGAAAAGAAACTGGATGCAAGAACAATAAGTGGATACTTTATTGGTTATCCAGAAAAGTCAAAAGGGTATATCTTTTACTGTCCTAATCATAGTACGAGAATTGTTGAGACTGGAAATGCAAGGTTCATTGAGATTGATGAAAACAGTGGGAGTAATGTTTCTCCACACATTGTGGGTATTACTGAAGTTAGAGTACAAGTTCCTTTGATTTGTACATCTAACAATAAAGTCAATGTTACCCCGACTGTTGCACCGAATAACAGTGGAAATGAGCAACCGAATGATGAACCTATTGAAGAAGTACCACAAGAAATAGCATTACGGAGGTCTGAAAGGCAAAGAAGACCTGCTATTTCAAATGACTATGTGGTATATTTAGATGAGTCAGAAACTGACTTAAGTATTAATGATAATGATCCAGTCTCATTTTCACAGGCCATGAGTTGTGATAATTCTGATGAATGGTCAAACGCCATGAAAGAAGAGATGAAATCAATGGAACATAATGGTGTTTGGGACCTTGTAGAAATACCAGAAGGTTGTAAGAGAGTTGGTTGTAAGTGGGTCTTTAAGACCAAACGCGACTCTCATGGTAATCTTGAACGGTATAAGGCCAGACTTGTTGCCAAAGGTTTTACTCAGAAGGATGGAATCGATTTTAAAGAGATATTTTCACCTGTCTCACGAAAGGATTCCTTCAGAATTATCATGACGCTAGTAGCTCATTATGATATGGAGTTGCATCAAATGGATGTGAAAACTGCCTTTCTTAATGGAGAATTAGAGGAGGATGTTTACATGGACCAGCCAATAGGTTTTGCAATTAAGGGAAAGGAACACATGGTGTGCAAATTAAAGAAATCAATATACGGTCTCAAGCAAGCTTCCCGCCAATGGTATTTGAAGTTTAATAATACCATTGTTTCCTTTGGATTTCAGGAAAACACTGTTGACCGGTGTATATATATTTCAAAGTTAGTGGGAGTAAGGTCATATTTTTGATACTGTATGTTGATGATATCTTGCTTGCAACTAATGATCTTGGTCTTCTTCATGAAACCAAGACTTTTCTTTCTAGTAACTTTGAAATGAAAGATATGGGTGAGGCAAGTTATGTGATAGGAATAGAAATATTCCGTAATAGATCACAATGAATGTTGGGCTTGTCTTAGAAAGCTTATATCAATAAAGTACTAGAGAGATTTAGAATGAAAAAGTGCTCAGCATCACCTGTTCCAATTCAGAAAGGAGACAAGTTAAGTCTCGCTCAATGTCCTAAAAATGATTTGGAACGATAACAAATGGAAGCAATTTCGTATGCATCAGTTGTTGGGAACATTATGTATACTCAGATACTAAAGCAATCCATGAATGTAACACAGGAAAGTTGCTAAGATAGTTCTGAGATAAATAAAACAATCAATTATTGTGGCACTTATGATTGAAGCTGAATTTGTAGCATGTTTTGAGGCTACAATTCAGGCGAATTAGCTGCGGAACTTTATTTCAGGGCTTAGAATTGTCGACAGTATTGCTAAGCCGCTGAAGTTGTATTGTGATAACTCCGCAGCAGTTTTCTTCTCTAAAAACGACAAGTACTCTAAAGGTGCTAAACATATGGAATTAAAGTACTTTGTCGTGAAGGAAGAAGTTCAGAAACAAAGAGTGTCAATAGAACATATTAGCACAAATCTTATGATAGCAAATCCTTTGATGAAAGGATTGCCGCCCAAAACATTTATTGAGCATGTTGAAAGCATGGGCATTATTGATGATAGTATGTACTGAATTGTTCATTATGTATTGATACTCTGAGCTCATTTATGATATGTTTCTGATTACCTGTCTCTATTTGCATGCATGATTGTAGTAGATAAGTGTAAACATGTATCGTCTTGAATAAAGACATTATGTTGGACCGAATGTATGCTCTAAATGAATGATCATGTTAAAGATGTGACTATATTGTAGTACATGGAAGGGACTATGTCGATTGTGTGACATACAACCGCTATGACTCGATTTAGTTATCTACCTTTAATAATGATATTATGATGGACCCAATGAATGAAAATTTAGACTTATCAATGCGCATTATGAAAGTATAATTTATTTTATCCATAATGATAATGAAATGTCACATGTGACAAGTGGGAGAATGTAAGATATGTCCCATGTGTGTGATATATTTATAATGGATATAAAGATAAATAAATTATTAATTGGATAAGTCTAAATAATATATGGGATATCTGGAGCAGATTTGATATTAATTGATATTTGATGGGAATATCAATTTTATGTGGGATATATATTAACCCTATAAATATGGACTAGGTCCTCAATTCCTTACATAATAGTTTTCTCTCAAACCCTAATCACCATCACGAACGTGGGAGAAAATGAATAGAAGTCAAGGAAGAGAAACACTAGTCTTCTGCAATTCCTCATTCTACGATGGAGAAAGGTACACAATTAATTGTGAGAGTCATTGATTTCAAGATCCTGTAAGTTTTCTATTTTACTGATTTAATAGAAAACCACATGAATAGTTTTACACCACGGACTGTGTATAGATCGTAAAGAGGCTTGTATTTACTTAGTGAATTATCCAGACCTTGAGTCTGAAGAGTGGATGTAGGATATTGAAATCCGAACCACTATAAATTTCCGTGTGCTGCTTTATTGCTTTCTTATACTTGCTCTGTTTTTCTGTTTCACAAACTGACTATTGAAACCTTCAATACTTGACAAAGTATTGAAGAGTATAAACTGTGAAACTAACTTAAGACAAAACAGAGACTTAAGCTTAAACTGACTAAACATAAAACTGACTTTACTCTGTTCGAACGAACCAGTGCTTGTGCCTATATTTACTTCCGCTGCTTACACAAAACCTTTCGCTGCACAAAATTGCACTCTGATTTCGGGACTAATAAATATTAATTTCACTAACTCATTTTACACTTACAATTCTTAATTTCTGTATTAAAAAGAAACATGACAATTATAATGGGACAAATGGAGTATATTTTAAATCACCATAAATCACTTAATATCAATAAATTGATGTTATTTTGTGTAAATGGAGCTACGAAAAACAAATCTCAAATCAAAGACTTCAAACAGTAGTCCAAACCCAAGTCGGTGAAGTAATAAGTTGTGTTGTGGAAAGCCCAAAGTCTAAAGCCCAAGTAATTATTCCAAAATAAGTACATGTCATAACATATTATAGTTATAATCCATTTAGGATGTCTATGATTGTCTTAAATATCTTATGGTATAAATACTTTTATATTTATTAAAATGTATTTGATATAATAATCCAACGTGCAGTTGAGTTTAATTAATGCCATGTTTTCCACCCAAAATGGGTATTGCATAATTATCAATGAAATTCGTCACCCCAAATTATTGATCAATTATTGCTTAATTAGTTAATGCCTCAATATTTAAAAATATATGTACGAACCTATATATTTTAATAATGTTGCAGATATTGCTAAACCCTTGCCCAACACTAGATGGGCGGGTACCTATTCCTTTCTTTAAAAATCTCCAAACCAAAAAACATGAGATAATTAAATATAAAATTATGTATCAGTTTTATTTATGTGAAGAGAGTTAAATCAAACCACTTATTGTTTCATAAAAATAATTGAAAAATATAAGGGCATTATCGCACGGACCTATTTCTTTTATAAAGTACATAATTTTCCGATCTATCGAATGCTGTTTATGTCGATTTTTACAATAATATATTTTAAATTCTCGCAGGTTTGATACCTTACACACTAACAGTAATAGCTCAAAATATATATTAATATAAGTTAAATGATATTATGAGTACAAAGGATGGGTAAGTATTAGGGCTCTAAATGAACTAAATTGTTCGCGAATTACTCGGATATCAACTCGATAAAAGCTCGTTCAAGCTAATTTAATGAAACTCGTTTACCAAAATAACCAAACTTAAGCATTATAATATTCCATTCGTGAGCTCATAAATAAGTTAGTTAGCAAAATTAGTAAGAAATATAAAATAATTAATTTTATAAATGTTAACAATAGTGATAATTTTTTCTAATAATCAGAACATTTTGAATTTGAGCATGCATATGGTATTAATTTTGGAATAATAATAATAATAATAGTTTATAAATTTGAACATTTATAATATTTTAAATATATTATAAATTAGAAAAGTTTATTTAGGCTCGATAAAGTTCGTAAATTTTAAAATATTCTATAAAAAAATTCAAAGTTCAACTCAATACTCAACGAGTTAAACTTGGGTATACACTACTCAATTCAAGTCAACTCGGTTCAATCACAACCGCAATAAGAATAGGATAACTTTGTTATGAGGATTTAGCATGTATTAACATCATCCCATCGAATCGAAATAAGGTCTCCCACCTCCTCTCACTCTCTCTCTCTCTCTCCAAATATAATTATATAAATCTTCGGACAGGCTGGCTATGAATCTATTTTTCCGGCAAATAAGACAATCATTGCATACATAAAATGCAAGAATCGGCAAATATCATGTATTATACAAGGATAGTGTTATTTTTAATCATTTTGGAATGATAAAATCTTTATAAAGTATGAGTGTGAGGCGATTCTTCTGCACAAAAATAAAGTAATGTGCAAAGAAAAAAAGAAAACAGGTGTGAAGTGAGTATTTTATTTAGGTTGTATTATTGCATGTTGGTAGTATGCCATAGGAAATGACAACAATAAATCTAATCCAATCACCCAAAGTCAATGCGTGTCATAGTGACTACATTACCTAATTAATATTCAAACAATCAAAATGCCTTATTTAGTTTTATTATTCAAATTTGTATTTTATTGTATTTTTTCAACTTGCGTTTGTGTTTCATCACTATAATGCCCATGTGTGTGCATCACCCCTCATTCTTATCACATTATCATTAATTGCGTTTTATTATTAGTGTATGGATGTGCATTCCATCTTATCTTCTAATTTGATTTTTGTTAGCTTTACGCATCCATTTAATTGAATTGTTTTGAATAAATTGTTATCACATAATTAAAAGAGAGGAGTATTATCAATTATGACCATAAATATAATTTAATTATTGATTCGTGATCTAAAAGATGAATTATCAATTCAAAATTTGAAATATCACAAAAATTCTCAATTCATAAACCAAAAGATATTCATCTTAGATTGAGAACTATATGATCCTTCAGATCCTAAATTGAGAATCCATCTTTTAATTTTTGAATCGATAATTAAACTATTTTTAAAATCATGAATCGACAATTTACCTTAAAAAACTTCACATTTAATATTTCAATTTTTAGTTTTTGGCTTTTAGCTATGGCTATACAAGTCCCTTTTTATAGGTGGAAAAAGGAAAATTGACTAAAATAAATGAGAGAGGAAACACAAAAATCGTGGAGTAGAAATGTATTCATAAATAATTCACTGTGATTCTAAGTAATGTATAGCATTTTTAGCTGTATTCACATTCTTTATTGGTAAGGAAGATAGGCAGATCCAAGAATCTCATTTCTTAACTTCAAGTAATAGTCTTGACAGCAAGACAACTTGGTACGAGTCGAGAAGTGAGATTTCTTATTGTATTTAATGAATTAATATTGTTAAAATATATCATGAAAGATGTAGGAAAGTAGAGAGCTAGTGACGAACAAGTTGAAACTAGGCGCAAAGGCCAAATATAATTACCAAAAACCATGATGTGTACAATGATTTACATATTGCAGAAACGAAATACAGAAAATACATATATATTTTTTTTTTCTTCACCAAATGACCATAAACACAGGCAAGCTGCAACGAAAGCCATCACCCATATAATTTGAGGGTGGAGCAAACTAGAAAAACAAGCATTTCAAGGGTTAGATCATGGAATCCTATCCACCATTAAGTTAGAAAAAAAAAAGGAGAAATAAATTACCCAAAAAAGAAAAAAAAAATTAAATCCTAACACCCACCTCTAATTAGTTGGAAAATTTTTATGTGACTAAAAGGCCAATCCAAACAGACTTCATACTAGTAATATACCATTTTTTTTTTTTGTTGGGGGGGATATTATAATTTTCGGAAGACGATCGGCGCGCCGTGTTGGGGGTGGAGCAGCATTAAAACCGAGGGCGCGTGCTGGTAAGTGGGGGCAAGCTCGAAGGAGAAGCGCTGGAGGATCATGGCGACGGCGAGCTTGGCTTGAAGAATGGCGAGGTTCTGGCCGACGCAGCGGCGGGCGCCCAAGCCGAAGGGCATGAAAGCCATGGGGTGGTTGGCGGCGTGAGCGACGCCTTTGGCGAAGCGAGCCGGGTTGAAGTCGTGGGGGTCGTGGCACCAGAGGGCGGGATCGTGATGGACGGCCAGGATTGGAATGAGGAGCTCGGTAGCGCGGGGGATGTGGAGCCCACCCAACTGCATATCCCTCTTGGCCCGTCTGATTATTGCTACTGCTGGCGGGTACAGTCTCAGTGATTCGTTCAGGATCATTCCCAGCTGCATATGGGTTGGACATAAAACAAATCAATTTCAACAAATCACCCTCTTTTCTTCATTTCATTTCATTTTTTTAAATTATAATAATAAAGATACATTAATAATGTAGGAGCATTTGCATTTGCAATTGCATTGTTATAACAATTTTCCGTTATGGATTAATAATGAGAGAGGAGAGGAGAGGAGAGGAGAGGAGAGGGGAGGAGAGAAGTCCCCTTATTTTTCGCATCCAACACATGGTAAAGTTAAATTTGTTGGAACAATTAATAATGAGAGGGAGAGGGGGGGGGGGGGGGGGGAGATATTTTATTTAATAGAAATGTTGGGTTTGATGGTGGAGGAGGGGGACCGAGGGGGGGCGAGAAAGAGAGAAGGAGAGGGGGGGGGGGGGGGATTGGGTATTCCGTCATACATACCGTTTTGAGCTTTGCAAGATCATCTTTAGTAGGGGTGTCACGTGCCCCACACACCCTCAGGACCTCCTCACGTGCCTGTTCCTGCCACTGGGGATGCATGGCCAACAGCACCGTCGTCCACGTCAGCAGGTTGGAGGTGGTGTGCTTCCCGGCGAACAATATGGTCTTGCACTCCTCCACCACGTCGTTGGCCGTGATGGCCACCTCCTCCTCCGCCGCGGCGACGCTGTCCTTGACGCTCGCCTTTATCATCAGTTCCAATAAATCGTTAGGACATTCGTCTGACACCCCCTGACACTCCAACCAAACTCTCCGCCTTCGATCGATGAGCTTCAGCAACGATTTCCGAATTTCTTTTTCCAGTCTCCAAGATATTCTATTCTTTTTAGTCGGCAAGAATCTGCAGGATACATACATATTTCCCCCATTTTTCATTTCCACATTAATCCTACAACTAGAACTAGAACTAGAACTAGAATTAATTAAATGAAATGAAATTAAATATTCGAATTACCTGTAACCAGGGATGAAAACCTTCTGATAAGCCTCGGTGGCATGGAGCATCTGCTGAGATTGCAATTCAAAAATGGCTCTCCCTTCCTCGTAGCTTCTCCCAAAAGTGGCTCTTGTGATTGCATCTTCCACCAAATTCTGGAACCAATCTGATACCTCGATTTCCACTTTCCCCGCATTCGTCATTTCCTCGCTCCACTTCATCACTGCCGCCTCCATGCTTTTACCCATCATTGGTATCATTAACTGTGTATGTTACTCATTCATTACACATCGCATTCATTCATCCCCTTCCCCCAAATTTATTTAATATAATTAAACTCACCTTCAGATTTTCTGTGTGGAATGTTGGCTGGATGATCTTCCGGTGGTGAGCCCATTTCTCTCCCTTGAGGCTCAACAACCCATCGCCTTCAATTTTCCTCACCAGTGGGGGCGACTCATTCTTCTCAAACAGCTCTGATTTCAAGATGAAGATTTCTCTGATGAGGGCTGGATCAGAAATTGTGAGCCTAGCAGTAGGCCCAAACCATACCAGGAACATGGAGCCTGCAACATAAATTTGTGAATCAAACAAAACTGCATGGAGAGTTTGTGCTCTCTAATCCTGTTTTCTTATGGATTAAACATGATGTTTACCAAAAGAGGAAGCAGAGAAGGAAAAAGAAAAGGTGGGAGTTGAAATCACATTTATTCCAAGGCAATGGATAGTGTAGACCCTACCCAAAAAAACACACTATGATCCTCACAGCTCACACCAACTTTCTTTGGTGAGCAATGTATGTGTTTTGAAAAGCTGTATGTATGTATAGGTGTATATATAGCTCACAAGTTTGTAGCTTTGAATTAAGTGAAGAAGAAGAAGAAGAATCCAGCCCCAAAAAGAAAAATGAAATGGGTAGGGGAAAATACATGAAACATACCATATATTTTCTTCCAATGATGGTAGAAGGAGAGAACTCTGGGGAGGATATTGTGCGAGAGAGGAGGCATAGATTGAGCAGAAGCCCTCAAGTTTAAGCTGGCCAATTCCTTCAAATTCCCCAAGAAAAGCTGGTATTTAGGCCCTTTAATTCCTTGTTTCATGAAGAAGCTCTCAACTCTTCTGGGCGCCCACCACAGATGAACCACGAGTTTGAGCACGAAAACGAAGAGAATATATGAGATGAGAAGAAACCATAACAAATGGAAGTGATAATCTTCCATTTTCTTGATGTGGGATTGCTGGGAGGGAGGGGTGTTGAGAATATTGTTTTGGGTGGCTGGCTGGCTGGGTGGATTGTGTTTGTTTTTATACAGAGAAGAGAAAGTAGAGGTTTCTTGTCTGTTGTGTAGGACAAGGGGATGAAGATGGGCTTATTAAACAGGCAGAGGGAAGAAGCAACCTAAAAGAATTTAAGGTCAACTAGTTTTGATAGCAAAAGAAATTAATGAAAGTGAGGCCTCCTTATACTATTTTCCTCATGACTAGATTGCCCCTTCAATCTCTACCATTTTCAAATCTCTCTATTTCTACTTGTTAATGTAGTTCCTTTCTGAAAGACGAGAATGCCCCTGTGAGAGTTTTTCTTTATTTATTTTAATTAATTGAATTTGTTTTTTATTTCTTCTGGGGAATTGTGGAGAAAGAGTTGAGAAGCAGTGATCATAAATGAGAATTTCATTTATGAGACACACATTAATATAGGTTGTGGCCATTGCTCTGATCATGTCATGTGTCCAGAAACAACACTTTGGCCAACCTGAAAAGCCTTTAATTTTTCTACCATATAGATACCCTGCCTTACTATGAATGTATGTGCAATGCTATTATTAGTTGGAAAATGATATTTCATTATTTTTTTAATAAATATTATTAGTTTGTACCATAACATGTTTCCATCTATTTCTCACAAATTCACAAAACACTGCAGCCCTGTTTCCCTCAACCATTTTTACGCAATATTTTCTCTCTTCTTTAAAATATATATATATATATATATATATATATATATATATATATATTCTGGTATTTAATGTATAAAACAAGATCATACCATGTTTTGAGATATATCTTGTGATTGTTGGGGGGTGGGGGAATAATACAAGAGGCACATGCATGTTTGACCCTAGTTTTTATTAGGGGGTCTCCCCGACGTTTGAGGAAATGACAGAATTTTAATTCATTTTTAAACTAATTATTTATCCATTTTAATAATTACATTAAAAAAAAAAACTTTGCTATCAATTGATTTGATATATTCCCAGTCCTTTTCCACTACCAGAAAAGAAAAAAAAAAAAAACTATGAATTGAAGTAAACCCCTCTCCACTTAGGTAAAGTTTAACGCCCCCAATTCTTGAATCCTGTCCCGTAGAATTTATGTTTACGCGTGAAACGCAACAATGAAATAGAGATTGAGAGGGGTGGTAGTTGAGTCGGGCTCGGAGTTGGGTTATAATAAGGAAGGGGATGAAAAATTGGAGGCAGTGGAGGAGTTGTGTTTTGGAGGGATGCTCTTAAATTGATGCACATGGGAACAAGGCTGTCTATTTTATTTCTCCTTTTTGCTGTGTTAGCGGGGGGATGTGCCTTGGTTGTCCCAAACCATGGGTGCCCCATGCTAGCCCATTTATCTTAATCTTGTCTTAATACTACCAAAACATCATGGGGCCATTTGCACCCCCCTCCCCACCCCTCCCCTCTATCGTCATTCTATGACTAGGATTTTATTATTATTATTATTATTATTATTATTATTATTATTATTCCCAAAGCTTAATTACTTGTGTGTTTTTATTTATATTTGCAACATCTATGTCCCATTTTCTTAAAATCAAATAACCCCTCCGCCCCGCTGAGTAGTCTCATTTCTCCGGGCACAATTATTAATATTTGTGAGTGTAGTAGAATTAATATTTTATTGATGAGTGTAAATTTTTTTATTATTTTAGTAAAATAAGACTAATCTTGCGTGACGGGGTCGAGGGAGTACTATATATTGTGTTAGCTAGTTTTATTTACCTTGCTAATTAACTTAACAAAAATGCAGGTTGGTTGATATCAATACAATCGATGTTTATATGAAAATATTATTGATGGCAAAAAAATGGTGACAGTTTTATAGGGAAAACCTTTACTTTATGTTCTATAGTAAGCTTAATTAAAAAAAAATCCTATTTGATTTTTTATTAGAGAAATATATTTTCATGGGTCAATCACGTGATTAATTTCTTTTAGTTTATAATATTTTAAAATGATAACATTTGGTTTGAGTTATTTTTTTTAAAAAAATATTTTTTGAGGGGAAGTGATTTATTTTATTTTTTAAAAAAATTATCGAAACAAATGAGGTCTTTTGTAAAATTATAAATTCAAAAGAAAAAAAAAAGAGACATGTTAACATTGTTAATAATGGATAATTTTTTTACTTAATTGAATTACCTCTAGTTCCATTTATACAGTGCATACTAGATTTGCACCCGCGAGAATCAAATATACAATTTGATATTTTATAATTGAGTTGGTCTCCTGAGATACGGTCTCACTATTTTTTTTATTGTGAGACGGATCTTAATACATCATTTTATTTCTAAAAATTACATTATTTGCAACAAAGAAATACATCATTTGCAATAAAGAAACAAATCATATCATTAAATTCGTCTCACAATAGAAATGGTGAGACATCATTAGCAATAAATTAACACATCATTTCATTAAATTCGTCTCACAATAAAAATGATGAGACCGTCTCATCTGAAAATTTGCCTTTATAATTATATAATTTAATTAACAAAGTTGTATATATATCTTAAATTGTTTAGCAAATATTTTACATATATATAGAGAGAGAGAGAGAGTTGCGTTCATTTCCGAACTAAGTGTTGTGAATGAACAATGACCTTATATCCAGCCTTTGATTTATTTAATCCGACGCCTCAGAGTATGACACGTGTAAATATAATATTAATTTTTTATTTCATTAAGGGTGTTATAGGTATTATACAATAATTAATTTTTAGTATTTTTATTAATTTTGGTAACTGCAATATTTACGCAATCTCTGTTATGTATCATATCTTTTATCATTTCAGATTATTCGATTGATATTCAACTACTTCCATTAATTATTTTATCACATCGTCTTCTTTATTCTACATTGGTTTCTTCTTTTTTTTTTTCAGCGCTTATTTTTTGAACTTATTATGAATGACATACCAGGTATTTTTTAATTTTTGTAGTATTCATGTTTTTACTTCTTCATCGTTTTTTTGTATAACTAATTATTTTTCGTTCAGTTATATGTTTATTATTTTTTTCGTCTTTTTTTTAGTATAATCGTTTATTATTGTTAATTATCAAAGTATGTACGTATGGAAATTTTTTTTTGATTGTACTCGTCAGTTTTATACTGTTGTTTTTGAATGCAAATTTGCAATAATGTATCTTGTTTTTTGATGTAATGTGAAGTTCCAGTTTATTTGTTTTTGAATGCGAATTTGCTTTAAAGTATGTTTTAGATATCAGGATATGTTTTTACGTTTGTACGTTATAGTTTTTTTCTTTATTGTGTTTGTATCATTATTCTAATGTATATCTATCATTTTTTTGATAAAAAATTATAATTAATATTTTTTTATTTTCTTTACAGATTGTACCGGTTCCAGCATTAATGTTTCTCCAGGTATTATATACTTTAGTATTTTCTTTATTACTGCATATCATTTGTTGAATTTATATAATGTATTTTATTAGTTCATTTTTTTTCTAATTTATTGTTATGTATTTTGTGTCAATATGCCTTTTTTCTGATAATTGTGGTACTTCTTTGGTACAGAAGAAGAAGATAATTAAAGAATTTTATGGGCATGACAAACCTGACAATATTAGCATTCATCCGCCTAATGTTGTTAAAACAAAAGGCAGTGGTAGTCGAATTATATCGCGGATTGAGAAAATAAGGAAGGATATGGAGAAACCTCTGAGAAAGTGTAGAAAGTGTCACAAGCTGGGCAATCATGATTCGATAAACTGTGATAAAATGAAAGATCTCGAGAAGAAAAAGGGTTAATATTCATTTGATTTTTTTTAGTATTTATACATTCCAATACACTGTAGTTAAGTTTTTTTCCGGATTACATTAATATTGTATTAGTTTTTTCACTTATAATACTTTGTTATTCTGATTTAATCCTTCGTATTGTCTACATCTTTTTTTTTTTTTTTTTTCTGAGAATTGATTATCATTAGTAGTTCATTTAGCATTATTGTTGTATTTTGGTATCATCGATTTTCATTTTGTATATCATTAAAATGTCTTTCATCTCAATTATTGTAAGTATTCATAATACTTGGTTATTTTCTTTCTCGGTCTTGATATACTCCTTCATTTTGTTTTCGTTCTTCAGCGGACAATTATTTGCTACACTTATAGTTTATAGAATTTATTATTTCTAGTTAATTTTTTTAATTATTAAACAATTTATACATCGATCATCATAATCTATATTTACAATACTAATTTATATCATTAAATATAGTTGGGTGTATCATTAAATAAAATATTATCAACGAATTTTCAAAAGTTAAGCTTTGTAGTAATCTTTTTATCTGAATTTTAGTTGTTTTAATATCATTGTTTTCAACACTATGTATCATTCATTATCTTACACTGGACATTCTTTATTTTTTTTAAATCTTATAACAGTGTGAGTCTGTACTGAAGTACATTTTTGTATATTGGAAACATAAAATATAAAACAGAATACATTTATAACTTTTGTTCAAACTGCAAACCACTAAATATCCCAAACTGTTCAAGGTTTAAACATCCTAAGATTCAGTCCATACTTTATCTAAATCCAAGCAGAAGCAAAAATAATATAGATAACAGACTATGCACCATTCTAAACATCCATTTGTAGTAAATCGCTAACATACTTTCCAACATCCACATCATTAATCTCTTCCTCGAAATTGATGTAATCCAGACTTTCTTTCTCATTCTTAAGTGCACAAGTATTATTTACTGACAAGAGAAGGGTGCATCAATATTTGGCTCGTAGATATTGGTAGACGACCTTGCTCCTTTTTGGTAAACATGCACACCAATCGGATTCTTTCTCACCATTATACAACTGCTTGTGTCTCATCATCAGAACCACACAATCACGCTTGTTGACCACTGTCTCAGTAAACAAAGTCATTCTCTTTGGTTTTATAACCTTCTCCAGACCTTTACATATGTTGCTGAGACGTAGATCAACCATGTATTTTTGCAAATACTTGCGCTGCATTTTTTACAAATTAATTCATTTGTAAATTTTAATTATATAACTTTAAATAATATACAATTAAAAAAGAAATACATGTAGTTTTAGTATTAGTACCAGTTTCTGCAGTGTATTGTGGTATGCACCAATTTCATTTCCACCGGTATCATCGTATTCATAATCTATCACTGAAATCCTCTTTGGATTGAATGTAAAAGCAACCATGTACCACTTTTCCTTCTCAAAAACAGGAAAATTAACCTGTCATTCAAAATATATATTTAAAATTAAATGACATCGTTATAAAGTATTAATAATAAATGCAAATCCTAACAATGACAATTACAATGATAAATATAATGCCTTATAGTTTCAATATTCTCCCATGTGAATAAAGGAATTTTCTGCACATAGTCATCCATCATTCTTGAGAATTCCTTGAAAGAGTCGTCCTCAGATGTATTCTCAGCAACGTCCACAACAGTTTTGATCTGCATTTATTCAAATGTTAAGTGTGGGCAATAATATTATTGTTGGGGGAATAGAAACACTTAATGATCAATGTTGTGAATTAACAATGATAAATAAGCATTCGAACAATGTCAAACAAAAATGTAAATTATTTTAAAACATTAAGCATAAACAATAAATTTTTGTGCATATATCATTTATTTCTAATACAGACCTTTTTATACGGAAATATATTTTAATTATCGGAAATGAAGCTCACACTAATTTTATACAAACAATGATAAACTAACAATAGTATAAAGATTTAAATTTCAAAAAAAATTTTGAAGCCCATGCTCGTATTGTTCTACATTTTACTAATTTACAGAAAAATTAAAAATAAAAAATAAAAAACAACGAAACAGAGTTGGATCACATTTTTTTGCCCAAAAAAAATCTGAAACACAAAAAAACCTGTAGACGATGCGCCCGCAGTTGTTTTTTTCTTCGGACCCATTATGGTTGATTTTTGCAGTCGCTGTTTTTTGGTTCGAACAACTGAAAAAAAAAAACCCTCGTTCAAAAAAAAAAAAAACAGTTTTTAGTTCTTCAATTTATATCATAGAAACAAACAACACGAACAAAGAAACAATGATTGGAGATTATTTTCTTACTTTTTTTTTTTGCAGATTGAATTCTTCCAGTCGCAGGGTTTCTTCTCTCGATTTCCACTCTCACTGCTGTCAAATGAATCTTTTTGGTAGGTTACACTATATTAATGATATTCAACTACTTACTGAATATTTGTATAAATGTCGAGAGACCGTGGGTATAATTTTTGGTAATGCACCCTAAATCATCGGCTTGCAGTTTTTAATTACTTACAATTTTTTTTGTACCTAATTTACCCTTATAATGATACATTACACCTACTATAATGATATACACTAGCGTTAAATCTCAGACGTTAATTTAAGGATTGTATGGTTAGATCTTGGTCTCTGTTCATTCACATAATCATGTTCAGCCTAGATCACACCCCTCTATATATATATATATATATATGACTTTATTTATTATTAAATTTAATATAATATAATATAACTTATTTTCTATTTGATTTAAATATTATCCCATAAAAATATTATATTTATATTATTTTAAAATATGGTAAATAAAATAAATTATTGAGATGTAATGTTTTAAAGATTAGTGATAAATATAATTTTGTTATATTTTTTATTATCATTTATTGTATATTTATGTTATAATAAAGTAAAAATTAAATAAAAAATAAAAATAATTTGATGTAAATTTTGGCGGGAACAATTATTAGATCACTATTCTCTTTTAATATACTACTAGTATTTCACCCGTGCGTTGCACGAAATTATTATATTAAATATTATTAAAAAATACCATCTATTTTTTAAGTTTTAAGAGACCATTAAGTCTATTTAAATACTAAAACTATTCTAATATGTCTTGATATTGTAATACAAAGAGTACAACTATATCGTAAATTAATTCAATTTTTTTTTCTTATTCATCCAGTATATTTGTCTTGACTTCAAAACATATTTGAAAAGTACTTGGATTATACGATAAACATATTCTATTTTATACTTTCTTCAAATCACTTTTATAAATTAACTTTAAATTCTTTTTTTTAAAAAATTTTCTCCTCCTCTCAATAGTGCTCCTCATTTCTTGATCTCTTTATAAATTAGTTTTCACTATACTTTCTTGAAAGTTTGAATTAATATTTTTTTATAATATATAAAATGTAACATTGATTAATTAAATAATGTTAAATAGAATGACTCGCAGTGTAGTGAAAAAGTGTCGAAATTCATTGCACCTCAATCCATTTAATCTGATTTCAAGTTTGTGAAATCTTTTTCTGAAATGTAAGAATATTTACATGATGATTTCATTTCAAGTGGGACTTGAAATTTGGATGAATTGCACAGAAGAAATAATCATGATTTTCTATAGATACAAAGAAAAATTGTAAAATAAAAGAAATACATAGAATATAAAGATTTTTAACAGTTTAGTTACATAAATTAATACAATCTTAGAGAGAAAGACTCGCAGAAAAAAGTGTCGACATTACTTATCTTTTTGCTTAAACATAAGAATACTTCCATGATGATTTCATTTCAGGTGGGACTTGAAAATTGGATTAATTGGATCCGCACAGAATTTATCATCATGCTTTTATGTAGATTCAAATAAAAATATTTAAATAAAAGAAAATACATAAAATATAAATATTGTTGTTGGTCCCGAAATCTGCAAATTTGTGCAGCGGAAGGTTTTGTGTAAGCAGCGAAAGTAAAGATAAGCACAAGCACTGGTTCGTTCGAACAGAGTAAAGTCAGTTTTTTGTGTAGTCAGTTTAAGCTTAAGTCTCTGTTTCGACTTAAGTTATTTTCACAATTTATACTCTTCAATGCTTGGACAAGTATTGAAGGTTTTAATAGTCAGTTTGTGAAACAGAAAAACAGAGCAAGTGTAAAGAAAGCAGTAAAGTAGCACCCCGCAGCCTCCTTCCTGATAGGTGGATGTTTACTAATTCTTCCCAGAATGGTTGGATGTTTAGAGGTTCTTCCCAGAACACAGGTGGCTGGCATACGCCCGTGAGAATTAGAGTCCCAGACTAGGAAACTGACTACTATGAATATATCTCAGAAAGATATATTGACTAAATAGAGCTTCAGATTAAAGCTTCAGCCTCGTGCTAGGAGAAGATAACACGGTGGGTAACTTGAGTCAGAGACTCAAGTCTCGTGTTTAGAACACGAAAAACTTCGAGAGAGTTTTAGTGGGAGAGATGACCTAAATATGCCCTTTGTCTCTTTAGATTAGTAGATTTTTAATTATGTTCAGGTAACTTGTTAAGGTTGAGAGGGCAGGTCTTTATATAGAGAGGAGAGCCTATGGTAATTTGAATTTCTATCCGTTAGACACATAAATCCAAACGTTAGACTCATGGATTATATTGTCCAATCGTAGCCCATGACTACTTTGCATCCCGAGGAACCCAGTTTGGATAACCTCGTACTAACTTAGGCATTTACAAATGCCTGAGTCTGACTGAGGCTTCTTATACTGACTTCTGAGAATCAGTACAACTTAGCCCTCATACTGAATTATTTAACTTGGAGAGATATTGCTCGATTGATTTTTCTAGTCAGTTTAGAGCAATTAAATCTTAAGAAGGGGATAAATAAAAGCCTACAGATTACACTGGATTGTGTAAGTTCAGCGTTTGAAGAACGAAGACCTTTATTGGACAAAAAGAGATTGTTATCAACAAGTCAGTTTATCCTTTAATAATTTTCATTACAAGTACAAATATAAACTAACAAAAAGAAACATATTACAGAAATATTTTTCAAGTCTATACTAGGTTGCTTCCGGTCTTCAAGATTTCTTCAAACTGGCTGCTGCAAAGGCAAGCACGAGAGATGCTGGTTTGATATACTAACCAGCTTTCCATAGGATTCCCTCGTGTTGGCTTACTGCAGCTGTGTTTTTCAGGAGTCTGTTGGTGCTGTTATTATCATGTAGTCCATCAGCAGTGACAAGAACATACCTAATGATATCTTATATCCCCCAAATTAATATCCTCTTTCGACTGCATGAACTGATTTAACAGTTTGTGCGCATCATGCAGCGAAGAGGTTCCTACTAGCTAGAGCAAGCCGTGCCAACTAGAGATTTCACAGTATACTTCAACACTTGATTCTCGCGTCTTATTGGCGCTTCACAGTGGACTTCCATTGTGACTTTGTGCCTTTTGGGCACAACGAGCGGCTTCTCTACTCAGGCTTCTGATGTCTTCTGCACATTCCATACTTCTTTTCCCCCTCTTTGACAGTACCCAAAAAGGGTGGTGAGTTTATGTCTGGAGGTTTGGGTTCTAACACCGATTCCCGGATCTGAGGGAAGTTGTTGGTGAAGACGAAGTAAAAACTTGGAAGGAAAGGTTCGACAATGGAGATTTTGGAGAAAAGTTTTCATTTCTTGTGACTTCTTTTGAGGTAGTTTTTTCTCACACAAGGAAAACAAAAAGGATGAACCTTATTTATAGCAGAGAGAAATGTCATTTAAATGAGGTAGGTGTAACTTGTGACTTTTAGGTTTCTGGATATTCGACGATGATTGAGATTCATGGCCTCGCGATGCGCATTTCAGATTTGACTGGAGCGACGTGGTAAGGAGCGTTATCCACGTGTTAAAATCTGATTCATCCATGCAAGATACGTATTAATTGTGATGTAACCGTAGTGATCACCTTTGGAATTTGAAATCCCGTGTTTCAAAATTCGAGGAACTGACCAAGAGTCAGTTTCTAAACTGAGAGTTGGAACTCAGTTTAATTCCGTATCCGTCGTTTGAGATCTTCTAAGTACGAACTAGAAACTGAATGTCTCTTCATCAGTCAGTTTGAATGAAGGTAAGTTTCTGTTCTTCGGATGTGCGGATGAGTCTCCTTTTCATACTAAGTGGAGCATCGAATTTTGAAAATCGAGAGATTGGACTCAGTTTCATTTGCCATTACTCTTCTCCAATAAAGACTTCACGAACTTCCAGTAGACCCAACTTTATGTAGAGCTCCTTAAATCTGGTCTCTGGGAGTGGTTTGGTGAAGATGTCAGCCAATTGATCTTCAGTTCGGATATAATCTACTAAACATCTTTTTTTTCGACATGGTCTCCGATGAAGTGATGCCTCATACCGATGTGCTTTGTTCAGGAGTGATGAACTAGGTTCTTCGTGATGCACATTGCACTGTTGTTATCACTATAGATTGGAACACACCCAGTTTCTACATCATAGTCAAGCAATTGTTGCTTGATCCAAAGAACTTGAGCACAACAGCTTGCAGCATCAACATACTCAGCTTCAGTTGTAGACGTGGAAACTGAGTGTTGTTTCTTGTTGAACCTACTTACAAGCTTATGACCTAGGAACTGACATGTTCCATTTGTGCTCTTCCTATCGATTCTGCATCCTCCAAAATCTGAATTTGAATGTGAATAAGCATTGAGAGTTAGTTCGTCAGATTTTGGGTACCAAATACCTAAAGACTTAGTTCCTTTTAGGTATGCGACTTCTTTGGATTTGCTTGAAACCTCGCACAGACCCCAACTGAGTAGGAGATATCTGGTCTACTGGCAGTTAGGTACAGAAGTGACCCAATAATGCACTTGCATGATGTTGGGTTGACTGCCTCGCCTTCTTCATCTAGATTGATCAGAGCACTTGGGTTCATTGGAATCCTCAAGGGCTTGGTCTTTTCAATACAAAACTTGCTGATCAAGTTCTTGGTATATTTCTTATGATTGATAAAGATTTATCCTTCGGACTGCATAACTTGGAGACCCAAGAAGTAGGTCAGTTTGCCCATCATGCTCATCTGAAAGTTGCTTTGCATCAGTTTGGCAAAATTTTCGCACATATCCAAGTTTCTGCATCCGAATATGATATCATCGACATATATCTGTACCAGAGGGATGTCTGCTCCATCCTTGATTCTGAACAATTTTGTGTCGATTTTGCCTTTTCGGAAACCATTTTTTAGGAGAAACTGAGACAATGTCTCATACCAAGCAAAGGATTCTTGCTTTAACCCATAAAGAGCCTTCCTCAGTTTGTAAACTTGGTCTCCTTCTTCAAAGCCAGGGGGTTGTTCCACATATACTTCTTCTTTCAGCTCCCCATTCAGAAAGACACTCTTCACATCCATCTGGAAAACTGTGAAGTTGTTGTGCGCAGCATAAGCAAGGAATAAGCGGATTGCTTCAAGTATGACCATTGGAGCAAAGGTTTCGTCGAAATCAATTCCTTCACATTGAGCATATCCTTTTATTACCAGTCTTGCTTTATTCCTTACAATGTTCCCAGTTTCGTCTCTCTTATTCTTGAAGATACATTTTGTGCCGATAACTGAATAATGAGTAGGTCTGTCTACTAAGTTCCAGACCTCATTTCTCTTGAATTCAACAAGCTCTTCTTGCATTGCATTGATCCAGTCAGTTGACTTCAGAGCATCTCCAATTTTTGTCGGCTCTGACTCTTGAGATAGGAAGCAAGTTAGTAGTGCACTTCCTTGTCTCGTGCGAACTGAATGGCAACACTATTGAGAACGACTTCTTCAGGATGGTTTCTTAACCATTTCGGCTTTTGGAGCTGGGTAACTTCAATAGAACTCCAAACAAGTCAGTTTGACTGGAGCTTCCTTCTCCAGTGATGACTCTCATATCTTGGATTCCTTGATTCTCTTCGGTCGTGACCGGTTGGGCGGCTTTAGAGTGAGCGTTTTCTTCTTCAGTGAGGTTAGTTTGAGTTGGCGACTCTATTCCAGTTGGACCCTCAAACTGAGCTCTGTTTTGATCTTCTGAGTTCCCCCTTGATTGATGCTTGGGATCATCGTCAATTAGCCAAAGGCTTTCACAAGGTCGATTGACGGATTGACCTCATCATCTAGAGCACTAGTGTGATCATCTACAGATTTGGTTTGAGAAACTTGGTTTTGATCTTCTTTATCAGTACACAGTTTCTCATTCCCATTGTTGACAACAGGATCACCAAGTTCTAGTTCTTTCAAGGTTCTACGCACTAAAATAGACTCATAAAAAACAACAGAGCATGTTACTTCCACAAGTCTGGTTGTCTTATTGAGTACTATGTATCCCTTGTATGAAGGACATATCCAAGGAACACTCCTTCATCAGCCTTGGGACTGAGAGTATTCATTTTCGACTTTCATTGTTATGGACAGGGGTGTAAATGAGCCAAACTTTTGTGAGCTACTCGGATCTCGACTCGATAAAAACTCGTTCGAGTTCGTTTAGTAAAGCTCGTTTATTAAACGAACCAAACTTGAGCACCATAGTATTCGACTCGTGAGCAGGCTCGTTAGCCAAAATTAGTAAGAAATATAAAATAACTACTTTTATAAAAATAATATTTACATGATTTAAGATTAAAAATAATGATAAATCTTTTAAAAAATGAAAATTTAAGAATTTGAAATTGAATATGATATTAATTTTGATATTAATTCAAAAGATGCAATCAACTGTTTTAGGGCCAATTGCAACTTGTTTGGATACATATACCTCAACCTTTGCCAAATAGCCCCACACCTTGAGGTATTTGTAGGAAGGTTTTCGACCTTTCCATATTTCATAGGGGGTTACATCTTTTCCTTTTATCGGTATCTTATTCAAGATGTAATTAGAAGTTAGGATAGTTGTGGTAGTTCTGAGCTGATCAACAGTGCATTCATCATCTCTTTTAGTGTTTGATTTTTTCTTTCGGCAACACCATTAGACTGGGGTGAATATAGTGCAGTTGTTTGATGAATTATGCCTGAGGCAGCACATAGTTCTTCAAATGGAGCTACATACTCCCCACCCCTATCACTTCAAATCACCTTAATTTGAGCGCTCAATTGATTCTCAGCCTCTACCTTGTAGTTTTTAAAGACTTCTATTGCTTCATCTTTACTTCTTAGTAAGTAAATGTAGCAATATCTTGTGCAATCATCTATAAAAGTAATACAATACTTCTTACCACCTCCAGTTTGCTCAGAATATGACATGAATATGCCCTTTGTCTCTTTAGACAAGTAAATTTTGAATTCTGTTCAGGTAACCCTTTAAGGTTGAGAGGGCAGGTATTTATATAGAGAGGATAACCTATGGCAATTTGAATTTCTATCCGTTAGACATATAAATCCAGACGTTAGACTCATGGATTATATTGTCCAATCGTAGCCCGTGCCTTAGGTCTCCTTTCTGCTCTGCCCATTGTCAGTGTACTATACACTAACTTTTTGTCAAACTCTTTTGCAGCCCGAGGAACCCAGTTTGGATAACCTCGTACTGACTTAGGCATTTACAAATGCCCGAGTCTAACTGAGGCTTCTTATACTGACTTCTGAGAGTCAGTACAACTTAGCCCTCATACTGGAAATACTGACTAAGATGGCTTACATTCTTTGACCCACCAATACATCAAAAGTAAGGAAGGATTTCTCTAACAAAAATCCTAACAATTGTAGAAGAAAATGAGATGTGTTTGTCGAAATTTTGTTGTTTTGTGTATATAAATTAAGTTTGCACGGTTTACCCACGTTTTTAGTGACTTGCATATCAAGCTTTTGATTTTATTAAACCAATATATGTCACATTCAGGTGTAAATGTTATATTTATAATAGTTATGTGTTTAAGCGCTTGATTTTAGTAAATCAATATATGTCACATTTAGGTGTAAATGTTTTATTTATAATAGTTATGTGTTTGATATATATGATAAAGGATATAAGTATTCATCCTAACGTACCCACGCTTTATATTTTTAACACAAATCAATAAATTATAATTTAAATAAATAAAAAAATTAAATTGGTGTACCCATGGTTTATATTTTTAATATATAGATAATACTAAATTTAAGTAACATAAAAGGTCAAACTGATATACTCACATTTTATATATTTTAGCATAAAATAAAAATATTAAATAAAATAAAACAAAAAAAATCAAAATGATGTACCCACATTTTAAAAGTTAACTTATGTCTATTTTTTTACTAATTAAAATTAAAATTATAAAATAACAGGTGATATTTGTCTATAAATTTATATATATATTTCTATAATTATATATATAATTACATTAATGAGTTGCTTATTATTTGTTATATTATATATTATACATAATTCAATATTTTAAATTATAAAAAATAATTAATTTGTACTAGACTTAAAAAAATTAATATATAAGTTATAAAATATTATATAAATTATAAATATAAATAATAAATTTATTCATGTTATATTAATCTATCTTATTAATTTATTTAATTTATTAAATATTATTATCTTACAATTGTTTAAAAATATAAATTTAAAATAACTTTATTTGTAATCATCATTTAGGTCTGCATGTTATGGTATAAATTTCTTTATAGCTTGATTTCCAAATTTATATAAATTATTGAAATATTGGTAAAAAATAAAATATTTTGTTGACAATTAATGGAAATAATTGTCTTTTATTATAGAATACATAAATGGAAAGTAAGATCGACTATATTTATTGTACATCAACTCTACTAATTCGACAATTTTGCTTAAAAGTATAGATATACGTTTTTCTATAGTTTTGGCGGGAACAATTATTTTCCATTGCTTTGCTTCAATATACTATATAGACTTTATTTGCACCCACGCGATGTGCAAATTAAATATATAATAACTTATTTTATAATATAAAAATATAATTAACTAAGTTATATATCTTAACATTTCTTAGCAATTCTTTTATATATATTTAATATATTATAATATAAAACTTGTTTCCTTATTATATGTCAAAGTATATGCATAAATTTATTAAAAATAAAAATAATTATATCAAAAATAAAGTATATGTGATTTGATTTAAATATTATCCTATAAACGATATTATATTTGTATTATTTAAAATATAATAAATATAATTAAGGAGATCTAATATTTTAAAGAAAAAGGGTCAAATGTAGTTTTATTATATTTTTATTGTTATTTATTGTATATTTATATTATTATAGAATAAATAAAAAAATAGATTTATATTTTTGTTATAATTTATTGTTAGATTTATACCTGTTTGTTGCACAAAGTAACAATTTTAGGGATTATTATTTAATATAATTAATTTTTATTCATCAATAGTATATTTAATATAAATTATTTTCTATATTATATGTCAAACTATATATATAAATTTAATAAAAAATAAAAAAGTATTTTAAACTTAAAATCTATGGAATTTGATTTAAATACTATTATTTTTGCAATATTTTTAAAAATAGTAAATATAATAGATTAGTGACATAATATTTTAAAAAATATGATAAATATAATTTTGTTATATTTTTATAATTGTATATTGTACATCTTTTTAAAATAAAATAAAATAAATATAAAAATGATATACAATTTAGAATTTTGCCACTACTCTCCTTTAATATATATATATATATATATATATATATATATATATATATATATATATATTATTTTAGGGTGTCTCTTTTATATGATCAAATTTCCACATTTGGTATTATTATTATTTTTTTTAAAAAATTACATATGTGCCTTTGAATAATTTTAAAAAATGAGAATATTGAATGTAATATAATAAAAAATAAATATTAATTAATACTTTTAAATAAGAGTGATTCTTGAAGTTTGTTTAAATATATTATTTTTTCAAACAGGACCATATCGAATGGGAATGAATAAATAATATTAATTTTTTTTTAAAAAAAGAATTGGAATAGAGTTCTCTATTTGACCTTCCAATTCTATAAATCAATTTAAAACTATGACAATATTTTCAATATATGCACACCAAAAGCATAAAAATTTTAGTAAACACGTAGAATGCATACTTTATTCGATTTCAACAAATTATATTCATGCATTTTTTATAGATAGTATTAAGTTTATGGGAAAATATGTCTACTAAAAAAAAGAATGTGTGGTATATGATGTACTAGATTTAATACATTCTCCGTCACGTGTTGATAATTTTAGTAATGAATGAGATAACAAATCTTTTATATAGAGTCGTTGAGTTTAAATTTTATTCGATGACACTGCAACTATACGGATGACATTGCAATTTTTGGTACATCAATTTTAATTGAAAGAACTCATTACATAATAGATAACACTTATTGATCACGTAGTGAAAGCGGGTGTGCAAATTAACTATAATACATATTTGTATCATGTTAATACTTAATACATTGTTTGTATGTTATAATTGGGATTCAATATGGATTGCAGAAAATATGTTGAAGTATAGTCTATTACTCGAGTAAGAGGAAGGTGAGTCGAGATACTCGAGGAATGTTCAAGTAGTCTCTGATAGACTGTATATATAGAAAGTATATAGTGTACCTAATTTTTTAGATTAGTGAGATCTATTCATATCATATTAGAATTTGAGTAGGTA
Organism: Plectranthus barbatus; assembly: GCA_026898455.1. Taxonomy (NCBI): domain Eukaryota; kingdom Viridiplantae; phylum Streptophyta; class Magnoliopsida; order Lamiales; family Lamiaceae; genus Plectranthus; species Plectranthus barbatus. Next base: position 473,692 of record JAPKLW010000104.1, on the reverse strand, counting down.
TAGATATTTACCATATCACTATTTATTTTCTTATTTACCAAGAAATCTATTCTTATAAATAACCCCACTCCTTACCATTGTAAACATGCACAAACACAATATTGCTATTGTGAGAGATTAGATAACTTTGTAATCCTGGTATTTTGTTCTTCATCTTGAATAATACATAATATTACATTTAATTACTTGCATAGACTTGGAGAGTTACAAACTCGAACCATTGGTCCACTATGAATTTTTCTATCTTATTTTTTAATTTTTTTCTTTGTTATTTGTATTCCCAATCACTTTGATTCGAAGAAAAAAAATAGTGCGGTTAATGAGGGACGAACATGTGGTTAAAGTAATTGCAATAAGTTCAACAAAGTTTGAATGGAGCGCTTCACATAATATGAAGATTTTGGATTGTGGAATTAGAAGATGCGAGCACTGCTATGCAGCAAGGCTTGACAGATACCTTGACAGGAGGTTATGTTGCCCAACAAGATGATAGAAGAACAAAACAAGGATAAATTGGAGAGAGCTCGTTGTGCTCGGTGATATGTGCGTAAAATGACCTATATTTTGATGTTTGTGCATGCATGTTTGCGTTCATTTTACTCCCATATCATATGTTTTTCGGTTGTTTCTGTTGTATTTTTGTGTGATTTGGAGTGTGTAGGATAAGTTTGGAGCATAATTCATCATTTTGGGCTGAGTTTTGGTGGAAAATTGATCGATCCGAGTTGCAAAGGGTGTGAGGATCGACCGGGATGAGCAGAGGAGTAACAGGAAGAATTTCATAGCAAGATTTCGGTCGATCCTGTGCAGGATCGACCGATCTGGGGAAGTTCAGAGTAGGATCGACTGATCCTACACAAGATCGACCGATCTGGTCTGTTTAGAGGAGAATTTCGTTGATCCTGCACTAGACCGGGTAATTCGGAACGGGTTGTTCTGACGATTTTTCAGTTTCAAACCATTCTGGGCAATCCGGGGCTCTGCCAACTCATTATAAAAAGGGGGAAACTCACATAAGGTTGGGGGGTTGGACACTTTGTACATATTTGTGGCGGTTTTCACTCTAAAAAATTACTTCCTACTCACATCCATCCATCAATTGAAGGGGATCTTCATCCAAATATATCCAATTGATGAAGAACACGAAGAATCAAGTGTAGATCAAGGTCAAGGATCCAAATTGGGGAATGATACGATCCTCGCCGGGAAGGTTTAGATTGCAGCCCAGGAACAAGAGTTGACACGACATGAAAACGACTCGAACATAACTAGAAACAGAAACGACGAACGGATGGAAGTTCAGCAACCCTAGTTCGACCCTTCAAATGACGTATTCCAGACGAATCTCATATACACCCCAAGAAGCTGAAGAACTATCGACCCTTCAAATGATGTATTCCAGACAAATCTCATATATGCCCCAAGAAGCTGAAGAACTAATGATGAAGAACGGTAGAAGACACCACAATCGGATGTGTAAGTCCAATTGATAAGTCAAGTTTGAATTTCAAAGTAATCCACAGAAATTCATGAGTTTTCAGGATTGGAGAAATAACTCACAAAATTATTATTGAACTGAAAACTGAATTACAATGAAAATATGAAGCCCTATTTATAGGGAGAAAATCAAATCTCTAAACCTAATCTAACTAGGAAATCAAATCAAATCTAGAAATCAAATCTTGCTAAAAATCAAATCTAACAAATCTAGAAATCAAATCTAATAAATATCCAAGATATTTCAATACAAATCAAATCTTCTCTTTTCTTCAATAGTATCTTGATATATCTTTATCTCTCATAAATCACAACCTCAATAATTTAATTAAGTCCAGATGACTTAATTAAATACTTCAATTTTGGACCTTTCAATAATTTAATTAAGACCAAATGACTTAATTAAATTCTTCAATATTGGACCACCTTGATTCTCATCATTCCCCTCCTCTTCAAATGGATTTGTCCTCAAATCCACGTCTGCACCGGATTCAATTGACCATCCTACATTGCCCTTGGTTGGCTTATTCGGTGCATCATCATGTTCAGACTCTGGCAATTGCTTATCTTCATGCATCTTTCTTTTCGGAATAAGAGTTCTTGCAGAAACAAACTTATGAACTATTTCCCTCTCGACCTTCACCTCCACTGCCTTCACTGATTCCGAACCCTCATGTATGTCCACTTGACTCTGTACACTCGAAGCTTTACTTGTAACAACATTGAGTGCAAATGGAATAGCGATATCTTCCTTAACTTCAACAAGATTCTCCAATGGAGTATGAACTACTATGTCTTCTTCCTTGGTCTCTTGGCAATGGCTATGTATACCCAAAATTAGACTGGTGCAAATTGTGAGTGGAGCCGGATCCTCAATCTTTTCCTTACTATCAATAGAATCCTCCACGGGTGTATGTGTCATATCATCATCTTTGGACTCTTGAATTGAAGCACTCATCGACTCAGATTCTAATGTCATCAATGCCTGCTCCACCAATGATTGAAGCTTTTCAAATGAGAAATAATTGTCTAACATATCTTTGTTGTAAATCCTCTTTCTCTTTAATTGATCCTCAATGTTGATGGCCATGTGAACCATGTCCTCCAATTCCTCGTAATGATGCAGCTCCAATCTTTCTTGGATCTCCCAATTCAATCCAGCAAAAAATCTTTCCATTGTTATTTCCTGATCCTCACAGATATTAGCACGAATCATGGCTTCTTCCAGCTCTTTGTAATAGTCTTCCACACTTTTAGATCCTTGCCTCAAATTCCGCAACTTGTAATACAATTGTCGATTGTAATAATAAGGTATGAAATATTTCCTCATTACTAACTTTAAATCTTTCCACGACTGGATTGGCAGATCGTGATACCTCCTCTTTTCACGCATGAACCGATTCCACCAAGTAAGTGCATAAATCAATAAACCCCATCGTCACCAAATCGACCTTTTTAAGCTCTAAATAGTAATGATCTTTAAATATAAGCTCAAGATTCCTCTCCCAATTAAGGTATAACTCGGGATCTTTCCTTCCTTGAAAAATAGGAATGTTCATCTTTCTGTTGCCCAAATAATCATAATCTTGAATTCTTCCTCTTCCAATCTTACGAGTATTACGGTGATCCTCCAATGCATCAAGGCATTGATGCAACATCTCCATCCCTGAGTTCACCATCTTTCTTAAGTCGGATTTCAAAATCTTCATCATATACCTCATTTGAATTCTAGCATCATCATCTAATTCCTCATATTAGATTTTAGCCATTCTGCTCATGGAATGTCACGACAAAGAAGTGACACTTCGTTGAGACGTTTCCGAAAAGTATAATTGCACTGAAATCGGACACCTATAGCAAAAGTTATGACCAAAACAGTTTTCTCTCTCTCTCTTTCTTTCCTTTTTTTCTTTTTTTTTTTTCACGAATTTTTCTCTTTTTTTGTATTTTCTCTTTTTTTTTTGAAATAACAAAATTCAACAAGGAAAATATGGATAAAGAAATATTAGAATAAGGTAATTACTAAATTACTTGGTAATCAAGAAGTAAAATACGGAAAAGGAAATATTTTAATAAGGTAATAAAAGATAAGGAAGGATTTGATATTATGGAAAGATTTGACTAGATATGGATGAAAAGATTTGAATAATTATGGTATGGTATAGGTATTAATAATTCAAATCTTGACTAACAAGAACCCTAAATTAACGACTCAAAGACATGAAAAATATACGAATCAAGAACGACACAAAAGACACGATAGGAAAGAAGATAAAACTCGATTTTTTTAAAGTTTTTTTTTTGACACACTAAACACACGAAATTGAAAGACAAGGAAGAGGAAGGACACGACCTGGATATTGATACTAAAATGATAAGGAAAAGAAACACACAACCTGGCTCTAGGTACCAAAATGATATGATCCTCGCCGGGAAGGTTTAGATCGCAGCCCAGGAACAAGAGTTGACACGACACGGAAATGACTGAAACAGAACTAGAAATGGAAACGACGAACGGATGGAAGTTCAGCAACCCTAATTCGACCCTTCAAATGACGTATTCTAGACGAATCTCATATACACCCCAAGAAGATGAAGAACTATCGACCCTTCAAATGATGTATTCCAGACGAATCTCATATACGCCCCAAGAAGCTGAAGAACTAATGATGAAGAACGGTAGAAGACACCACAATCGGATGTGTAAGTCCAATTGATAAGTCAAGTTTGAATTTCAAGGTAATCCACAGAAATTCATGAGTTTTCAGGATTGGAGAAATAACTCACAAAATTATCATTGAACTGAAAACTGAATTATAATGAAAATATGAAGCCCTATTTATAGGGAGAAAATCAAATCTCTAAACCTAATCTAACTAGGAAATCAAATCAAATCTAGAAATCAATTCTTGCTAAAAATCAAATCTAACAAATCTAGAAATCAAATCTTGCTAAAAATCAAATCTAATAAATATCCAAGATATTTCAATACAAATCAAATCTTCTCTTTTCTTCAATAGTATCTTGATATATCTTTATCTCTCATAAATCACAACCTCAATAATTTAATTAAGTCCAGATGACTTAATTAAATACTTCAATTTTGGACCCTTCAATAATTTAATTAAGACCAAATGACTTAATTAAATTCTTCAATATTGGACCACCTTGATTCTCATCAGGGAATTTGCAATTTCAAATCTATTTGTAATGGCTAAGTTTTACTTTTCTATTCTATTGAACTTGATCAAAGGTATGTATAGATAAATCCTTGAGGATGTTGGTAGATTGAAACATTGTATTGAGAGATTGATGCTTGGGTTGTTGTTTACCTCCATTCAATTGATTGCACTCACTTGATCCTTTTTCTAAATCACATAGTGTAGGCATTAACCAGCTATGTGTGTGATAGACACCGAAATTACAGCCAATACGCGGATCTAGGTGTTGTGAAAAGTGTTGATGCATATAGGTTTTGATCCAATCCCTGTGCGGAGATTGCCTATAGGGCGATAACCTACGATCTATTAGGAGTGGAATTATATGTACAAAGGGAGATAGGAAGTGTAGGGTAGGTTGATCATCTTTGAATGGATTAAATGATTGTTTGCATCATTCAAGTTAATTTCATAGATTCAATGTGGATATCTTACGAATGTTGTTTGTTCTTAGATTGTTAAATTTAATACCTTGTGTTTATGCTACAAATGCTTAAGAGTATAGAAGTGATTGTTGAGAAATTATGGTGAATGCTGTTAGAATGCACGAGTTAGTTTAAGCTTTAAGCTTTCCTGGTTAGATTTACTTTTTGCCGAGGATAAATCAACACTCAACGACTTAATTCGTACCTAGATACAATCGCAACTCTTTACTACCTAGTACTCTAGCTGGCGAAGGAAGAAGGACCTGAATTTGACATATTTTTATTCTTGGTTAGCTAGGAATTTAATTTGATTGAACTTTTAGCGCATCACACGGATATTAAGCCTGAGAGATATGATGTTATGAAAGGTGTAGATAGCCCAATCAACATTGGACCCGATTTGAATTCTTAAGGGATGAATATTGGATTTAGGTTGTACATCTCATACGAGAAGTTATACATAAAGCTATAAGATGTTGGGGAGGCTGAGATAACTCACAACCAGCAAAGTACTAATTTCACTGAAGAATGGTTCTCGAGGTTGCTCGTGCAAATCGGATTTGATGGAGCAGAGCTCTAAAAAAATTGTTGATGGAGTAGCTCTTGAGGTTCGTCGATGGAGGACTCTCAAAGTATGTCTATAAAGCAACTCTCACAATTTGTTGATAGAGTAAGCCTCTTGAAGTTTGTCGATGGAGAAGGTCTCACAATAATCGCCGGAGTGGGGATCCAAGTTTGATGGAGCAAGACTTTCGAGAATCGCGGATGGAGCATGTCTCTCGATGTTCGCTGGGGCTAATCAAGTTCGATAGAACACTTTTAGTACGTTCGATAATAGTCAGAAAGAGTCTAGTCTTCGAAGGAACTGGACAAGCGTGAAGCTTTGCACTTAAAGAGATTGGTACGAGTTCGAAGTTCACAATTAGAGACACTGGTACAAGTTCAAAGTTTGCAGCCGAAGGTTCTAGTATGAAAGCTCCTAGTTAAGAGGACTAGTATGAGTGACACTTTTAGTTAAAGGGTTAGTAGACTCAGACTATGCAGTACGCTTGGATACAAGGAAGATTTTTGACTTGAAATGTGTTGCTGCATAATGTCGAATGATCGCGATAAAACTATATGGAGATGATCATGGAGCCAATACTAAGTTTGGGTACAACTTGAAACTAATCAAACAGTTGGGCAAGTAGAAATATTGAGGAGGTGCTAATTTGAGGTGATATTGAACCTAAGATGGAGAATTCTTAGAGTATAGTCTCAATATACCTAGAATAAGTGATTTGAGGAAAACTCAGTCAAGAAGAGTTCGAGTAATCTCTTATAAGCTATATATATAGAAAAAAATTTGTATTCATTAGATCAGTGGGATTTACTCACATGTTATGATTGATTTCCTTATGTATTTTTGGAATCAATTCCCTATAAATATCCTTACTCAAACACAATATAGCTGGTATGAGTGATTGGATAGTTTAGGAGGAGAGTAAAATTTGTGTTCCTGATAATTTTGTATTCCTAATATTTTGTTTTTCACCTTGTTAATAATATATCACCCATATAGATTTGGAGAGTGAACTTAGAGTACAAACTTGAAGGATTATAATTTATTTATTTTTTAAATAGAATTACATGTATTAAACGCACACACCCTGATATCCCTGAGGAAGCTCGAACCTCTGGCCTCTTGATCCAGATAAGGTGTTTTTACCACTACACCCCCGAGCGAGGGAAGAAGGATTATAATTTTATTTTTTTTGAATAAGTTTACATTAATCTTAACTCACACACACACTCGCACACCCAGATATCCCCTTGGGAGCTCGAACCAGTGACCTCTCAGTCAGAGATAAAGTGCTTTAACCACTACACCCGAGCGAAGGGACGGATTATAAATTTGAATAGCCTATTTGTTTCTCTTGAGTGTGGCAGCTGTATATGTATGAGTGAATGGTGGTTTACAGAGATTTGGTGGCTCCTTTCCAAGAAAATAGAGAGCAGTGATAGAGAGGTGGCTAGCAGATGTTTTTCCCCTTCTCCTGAAAGAAGAAAACTATATTAATATGTCTGTTGTCTGTGCAACATGTATTTAAAGTTAAATAATTAGGTAAACTCAAGTCTTCATTTTTTTTCTTTGGTTTTTTCACACTGCCTTTGCTATTTGTCATTTATACACATTTGCTTGAGTTAGTTACACTGGCTGTCATCATCCCATTGCCACATATACATATTATATATATGAAAAAGAAAATAATTTCACAAAAATCCATTTCCATTATTTTTCATAAAAGAAATTGTAGAGGAATGAAATTGGAAGAAATGAAATATGGAATTGTATAATGAGTAGTGTATGTGTATGTGTGTGGGTGAGGGTGAGGGTGAAGATGAATTTGATTAAATGTGGAACAATAAGTACAGGGGATGTAAAGAGTTTGTCTGGTAAGGGACCCTTTATATGTGTGGTTGCCATGTGCCTTTTTTTTATACTGACCAATCCGTTACATTTGTCCTTCTTTTTCCTTTTTCCTTATTATTATTATTATTATTATTATTGTCCACTTTCCAAACTTCCCCCTTTTCTCCACAAAAAAAAATAAAAAAAAATAAAAAAAAATTAAATATTAAAATAAAATAACATTTATAATATCATCAACGTTCATGCATATTGAATCTCTGTTCATTGCATAAATTCCACCCTATTCCTACCCCTTATCCTATTATTTATTATGCAGTTTTGTCAAAGATACATGACTTATCTTTCAACTATCGGATCGTTGAAATCCCGATTTTACTAATAATTAAAGTATCCAATTCTCGGCTAATTCAATTCACTTTAATTACCACTAAATACAATTGTCGCCAATCACATTGTTTAAATATTAATCAGTAGATTCGAATATAATTTAATGTGTTTTTGGTATTTTTGAAATAATATTTTTTAGTATTATTAGATTGATGTCTTTCCTTTTCTGATTCATAAATGAAAAATGACACTCCCATTTCTTGTGTTGAACTAGAAACCACCCCATTTAATAATAAATACAAATACAAATATGTGTGTAATTCTATGTTAAAAATAACATATTTATTTCTTATAAATAATAGATTTTGGTTTTCGAGTTTAGTCTAATTCTCTTCGTAACACTATTCATGTATTTGTTTGGGTTCATTCATGCTGGATGATACGTCATGCCATCATCATCATAATTGTAATTACTTCTTTTACATTCTTTTAAAATATTTCTTTGCCTTATTAAAAAAATAAAAAATAAAACGAGAGACAATTTGTTAGACTAATCAAAGAAGTATATCCAATTTTCTTATATGATTTGCAGAGTGAGAAATATAAATTTCGTACGATTAATTTAGGTTTTTTGTATAACAACTTGCACATGTATGATGTATGCATGCCTTATAACTTTTTTGGAATGAACTTAATCATCATCGTTTAATCTGCTAAACAACATTTGTTATGTAATATGAATGATGAAATTAGAGTGAAAATAATAAAACAATCTGTACTTTTTATTTATATAAATTATTTGTGATTCCAAACAAAAAAAGGATCAATCATTCATGATTATCTTTAGCAACATATTGCCAAGCTGCAACTGAAAATCAGTTCTTTTTCCAACATTAAAGAATCTAACAACATTTTCCAAACATTTCATAACCTGATACAAGTAAAATCAGTAAGCACAAAATGTACCTGACAATTTCTCTTTCAATTAAGGTGGTAAGAATAATCAATGATCAGTAGTCTTGCCTAGGAACTCAAGGCCCTCAGAGCGGTAACTCATGATCTTCCTGAAGTCTCCCTTAACTTCCCTTAGCAAATCTTTCCAACAAAAATAAAAATATCAACAAAAGGTCACAGATGAACAAATCACAGGGATGTATTACTAGAAGAAATACATGTAACTTTTACATTTTTCCATAATTAAATTTATGATAGGAACACATTAGACCCTTATGACTATTTGGGTCAATTAGACCCTTCAACTTTTAAAAGTAAATCATTTAAACACTTTTAACTTTTAAGTTTCCTATTATGCCTTTATTAAGGAATAGTTACTAATAATTTATCAAAATGATAAAATATTAAATATTTAAAATAAAACCTGAAATAAAAATAAACCAAAACCAAAGCAAATAGAAGTAAACATAAAATTTTAAAATAAATCTGAAAATAAAAAATAAGAGTTAAGTACGTACAAAAAGTAATATTTACGGTAAAATAAATTTAGAAGTTCTAATAAAGTATTTAAAATAATATGAAATATATAAAAAACTCAAAACTTTAATTCTTTTAATGGAAATATTAATTGCGCTATCAGGGGTTTTAATTTTTGTTTTCATTTTAGTTAAAGATTTTAAATTTCAAAATTTGAAATAATAAAGTTAAGATTCTCTTAAAATAAACTTGAAATATAAATAAGTAATTAAAATTCTAAGATAAATTATAAATATTTTTTACCGAAAATATTAATTGCGGCATAACGGAGGTTTTTAACTTTTGTTTGAATTTTTATTTATTTTCGAATTTATTTAAATAATCTAAATTTATTTTATTTCAGAATTATTTCTAATATCTTATTTATTAGAACTTCTCAAAAAAAAATTACCGTAAATGATACTTTTTATTTAAATCTTTTTTTTTTATTTTCAAATTTATTTTAAAATTTTATATTTACTTGTATTTACTTTGGGATTGATTTATTTTTATTTTTAAATATCTATTGTTATCATTTTGAGTTTTGATAAATTATTAATACATACCTTTTAATAAGGGGCATAAGGAAAATTAAAGGTTAGAGTGCTTAAATGATTCATTTCCTTAAATGATTCATTTTTAAAAGTTGAAGAGTCTAATTGACTCAAATAATCATGGAGGGTCTAATGTGTTCCTATCATAATAGTCGGAGTGTTAATCTGACCCTTATCCCTTAAATTTAAGAGAAGGAAATTATTAATAAAGCAACACCAACATATCTAATCACAAAATGAGCAATCAGAACCATACCTGAAAATGATTATATGATCTGGCTTCCTTTTTCCAGAAATAAAGTAGAAATCAAACAGAAGTTCACAACAATTCAGTAAAAAATCTCAGTAAAGCTTGCTGAGAGAATCCATCATCTCAAGTTTGGTAACTGTGTTTGGATGGATGCCCTATATCTGGAGCTAACAACCTTGATATACAAAAAAAAAAAAAAAGATGTCAAAGATTGGGAGTCTGGATCAGAGGGGAACTATAAAAAAGATATTTAAGAAGTTGGAGTAGCAATCAACCACTGCAATTGATTGAATGTCTGAGTGAGCCATGGGAGACATCCATACCAAGGATAATGGTTGGAACCTTTGATATTACAGGGAATAGAAGGTGGTAATTAACTCACCGGCTAGCATAGAACTCGCACCACCAAGCTACGATGAGGAAAACGTCAATGTCAGTAAAAAAGCTCCAAATTATCCAGGAGCTAGAATCTTATGTTCAGGATCACAAAATAAATTTCATATGCGCACTAACCTTTGCAATGATCTTCAGCAGCAAATTAGTAAGATATTGATGGTGAAGACGAGTTTTCTCGATTGCACTACCAGTGGCACAATTTCTCAAAAGACACCACAGAGCACGAAGACAAATGCACTTCCGCAGAGAGGCGCTGAGCACGAAGAGAACTGCAACTCGATTAGGGCTCGATTGCACTACCAGTGTGGCACAATTTCTCAGAACACAAAATGAAAAACCCTCGTTGCCAAATAAAAAAAGGGGGGCAAAAACTTGCGTTAGGCAGGCCTAAACGGTTTAGGCGGGTTTTATCCTACCATATGGGTTCACCCATCCCAAATAGGGTATATTATATGGGTTTGGGCTTGGGTTAATGGATAAAACCCGCCTAAATCTTGGGTTAATGGATAAAACCCGCCTAAAAAGTTTAGGCCTGCCTAACCCAAGACCTTCCCAAAAAGGGGGGTTTTGTTTGCCAAAATGAAAAATTGCCGCTAAATAATAAGTGGTATGAAAAAAACTAGCGACTAACAAATCGGTAGTAGAAAAAACTATTAGCAACCACAAAGTCCGTTGCAAATTAAAATAAATTAACAACCAATAATCAGTCGCCAAAAATAGCAACAGAAAATTCAGTTGCAAAAACACAATACAACATTTAAAATTAATTGAAAAAATAAAAAACAGGAAAAAACAAAAAGCAACGGAAAAATCAGTTGTAAATCAAAAAATAATCTAGCTACGGAACAATCGGTCTCAAATTAAAAATATATTAGCAACAAAAAATCGGTTGCGAATTAAAAATATAATCTAACTACGGAAAAATCAATCGCAAAATACTAAATAACCTTGCAACGGAACTCTTAGTAGCAAACTAGAATATTAGCAACGAAAGAACGCGATTGCAAAATTAATCAAAAGTTAAAACAGAATACTTAGTCACAAAATAAAAAACAAATTATAATCATCTAGCTACAGAACAGTCGGTCTCAAAATAAAAAAGATTAGCAACGGAAAAGCAGTTGCAACATAAAATATTAGCTCGCTACGGACGAATTGGTCGCAAAATAAAAATAAGAAAATTATGGCAAAATAAAAAAACTTACAACGGAATGATTAGTCGCAAAATAAAAAACAAATAATAGTGACCTAACTACGGAAAAATCGGTCTCAAAATAAAAAATATATTAGCAACGGAACGTCGGTCGCAAAATAAAAATAAGAAAATCCAGCAAAATAAAAAAATAAAATTGCATCGGTATAATTAACCGTAATGAAAAAATTCGTTTGCAAATTTAATCATATGGAAAAGATGGCATATCTGGTCGCAAAATATAAAATATATAATAATAAACTAGCTGCGGATATATTAGTCGCAACATAAAATATAAAAATAACACGGAAAATAAAATAACAACACGAAAATTAGTCGCACAATAAAATTTATAGCAAATCGTATAAGAAAATACTAGAAAAAAAAATAAGGTGGGAAGGTACGCAAATTCAATCATATCTTAGAAACGATATATTTGGTTGCAAATAAAAAACAAAATAAAAAAATTTGCGACGAGTGGAAATCCGTAGGTAATTAAGCCTTTTGCTACGGAATTATCGGTCGCAAAATATAAAATAAATATTCAGTCGTTATTCCGTCGGTAGTTTGGTTGTTAATTTTGTTTTGAAATTTCGTCACAAGTCCGTCATACTTTCGTCGACAATGGCAACCGATTTTATGTCCGTCGCAAATTCCGTTGTTAAATCCGTCATTTTTTGTAGTGTTCATTGCATTGTTTGTTCTAGTGGAATGGAAATGCTAAGGCAAGCTCACCTCAAGAATTTCTGTTCGGACAGGTACTCAATTTGAACGAAATAGCTTTATTTATAGATATTATCCGAACTTTTTAAATGAAAACTGTAAATCACGAAATCTATTATTCTCTGTGTATGTGATAAGCAAACAGTTATAAATATTCTAATATTCTTGGAAATGGTGAGATTTTATTTTGCATTTGAGATTTTGACTTTGCTTGTAGGATTGAGTTTTTTAAAATTTGAGAAATGATTTTGAAAGCTTGCTGTTGGTGCTGCTCCTCTCTCTCTCTATAAATATATATAATGCATCCAAAAAGAATTTAAAATTGATGGTTTGCATGAAATATATGCAACAATCTACAAATTTGAAATGTGTTGACCCTCCTGCAATGAGTATGGTTTTCACAACAATTCTATGGCATGTTGGTGCATTAGTTCTGCTGAAACTGAATCACCTTTAAACTCAAAAAATATGAATTTTTCAAGAAACTTGTAACATGAAGTATTTAGGTAGATTAACAATTATATATATATATATATATATATATATATATATATAGGGATGCGATCCAGTGAGAACCACTCTTAACATAAGAAATAAGAACCAATCATCGCCATTGATTTTGATGAATGAACGTTCAGGATTTTACTAAAATTTTCGGTCATTATATCTCAAAAAACCTGCATTATAGGGTATTTTTGTCATTTTGTACTTATTTAAGATTCTGTTTGCATATTCTATCTCGACATTCATTATATATCTAACAAACATGCATTATATACCTAGAAAACATGCATTATATACCTAACATTCATTATATACCTAACAAACATCTTCTTGTGTTATAATATGGTATTACTCTTATTTTAGAACAATATTACTATCATTATATGACATTACTTCCTCTATTATATATAATATTACTTTTATTTTAGAAAAAAATTATCTTACCTTCATTATAATGCATATATTATTACTATATAATAACAAGTGCAAATATAATGATGAACGGTGATTTCGCTGAAATAAACATGTTGCATTTTATCTATCATATTCTGCATTATATACTATAACTTCATGCATTATATTGTACAACTGCATTCCTTATATAAGAATTCGTGTACTGTTACGAGAATTATGCATGTTATACATGATATTACTTTTATTTTAGAGAAAATTATATTACTTTCATTATAATGCATATGTTATTACTATATAATAAATAACAAGTGCAAATATAATGCTGAATGATGATTTCGCTGAAAAAACATGTTGCATTTTATCTATCATATTTTGCATTATATACTATAATTTCAAGCATTATATTGTGCTATTGTATTCATTATATAACTTCATGCATTATATTGACCTCGACATGCATTATATAATATAGTAATATACATTTATACAATATAACAAAAAAATACATAATTAAAAACAAGTAATATATGATCAACTTTTATAACAACTATGATATTATCTACAGTATGCAAAGCTTATGAATTTTTTTTTTTGATCTTGCAGGAAAAAATTTATTGCATTTTATCTATCATATTTTGCATTATATAATATAACTTCATGCATTATATTGTGCAACTCCGTTCATTATATAAGAATTCGTGTACTGTTACGAGAATTATGCATATAATCACTAATTTTCATTTTTTACGATGATTTTTAAATCGAAACATATGCAATAGGGATTTTGTTTTAAAGATAATTAAATTACCTTTAATTTGATATATGATACATTAAAAAATAATCTAAATCGAAAGAGATATGATCATTTAAAGATTTAGGATGATTTTAGAGGTGAGAGAAAAAATATTACAAAATTACCCTTTAATGCATGTTTCACTACAATATAATGCAGACGAAATTTATTTAGTCTTGAGCGTTGGATCATCAATTGGATGGCCAAGATTAGTTCTTATTTTCACATGCTAAGGAGAGTTCTCATATGATCACTCCTATATATATAGAGAAAGAGAGAGAGAGAGAGAGTTGCGTTCATTTCTGAACTAAGTGTTGTGAATGAACAGTGAACATATATCCTACCTTTGATTTATTTAATCCAGCGGCTAATTTAATGACACATGTCAATTAAATATTCTTTTTTATTTCATTAAGGGTAGTATGGGTATTGTAGTGGAATTAAATTATGGACGGTTATTAAGTTTGGTAACTGCAATATTTACTCAAGATTTGATTTATATCATATCTTTTTTAAGTTCCATTTTATTCGATCATTTTCTAACTACTGCCATTAACATCATCGTCTTTATTATACAGTCGTTCATCTTTTTTTTTTTTGCGCCATTTTTTCACAAACTATCATGGACGACATACCAGGTAATATTTTATATGTTTAGTTTTTTTCATTTCTTTGTTCGTTGGCATGGATACTTTTTTATTCTTTCGCTCGTATAGTTTTTTTATATTTGATTATAGTTTTTTTTTTATTTATTCGTTTAGCATGGCTAAGTTACACAGTACGTATTGTTTTTTTTTTTAATGTTATGTTTCACATATGTTTTTTTTTATGAATTCAAAACAGCATAAATATTTATTTTGTTTTTTGATCAGTTATGAATTTTATGTTTTTATTTCTTGATTGTGAATTTGCGTATAGTTTTATTTATATATCAGGTTAGAATTTTGATTTGTAAATACATAATTTTGTTGTAGCAGTTTTGTATCATTATTATGAAGTGAATATATCATTTTAGTGTAGATTAAGTGGCATTAATGTTTATTTGATTTTATTTACAGATTCTTCCGGTTCTACCATTAATGACTCACCAGGTAGTATATAGTTTGTCATTTTTCCATTTAATTAGTATCATTAGTTATCATCATTATTTATCATTTTTTATGTTTTCAGTCTTATTTGCTCCTATTTGTGATGATGCAATAAAGCCTCATGAAGGGAAATGCTTTAGGAGCTTAGACGAGACAATGAAATTTTATGAAGATTATGCTTCTAATATTGGTTTTGATACGCGTATCTATGGCAACAAGAATGTTATCTCGTATTGAGAAAATAAGGAAGGATATGGAAAGACCTTTGAGAAAGTGCAGAAAGTGTCACAAGTTGGGCAATCATGATTCGAGAAACTGTGATAAAATGAAAGATCTTGAGAAGCAGAAGTGTTGAGTTTAGTTTGTTTTGTTATTTATACATTGTAGTACGATGTTTTTTAGTTTTTTTCCGGATTATGTTGTCATTGTTTTAGTTTTTAACTTATAATATATTTGTTTTATTGAGTTAATTTTTATTATTGTATGCGTTTTAAAATATTTTTTTTTACTGGTAATTGATTATCTTTACTAATTCTTTTCTCATTATTGATGTATATTCGTATCATTATGTTCGTTATGTATATCATTATAATATTTGTATTCTTAAATAATGTTAGTATTTAAAATGTCATGTTACGAACGAAATTTTAATATTTAATTTGTGGTTTCTATGTTATTGTCTGAATCGTAGTTCGTATTACATGATCTAACATTATGTAATTATGATGAAATTCTTATTTTTTCGCTGATATTGTAAATCTTAAAAATAATCATAATTGTTTCTAATTACCTATTTTTTTATCATTATTCTTTGATGGTAATATCATAATTTTACAGATTGATTATAATTAAAAGCATTTTTTCTCAATGCTTTTATGTTATGATATATATTTGTGTCTATTGG
>JAPKLW010000104.1:407897-447524 GCA_026898455.1 Plectranthus barbatus | reverse complement strand
TATATATATATATAATTGAGAAAATAACAATAGTTTGTAATATATTTGAGAAACTTTATATGTTGACGTGTAATTTTACAAGCGCTGACGTGTCTTCCGGCGTGCCATATCAATTTTCCGTTGCCGGAAATTTGCTCCCGTCATAAATTTGAGACAAAATTGATAGTTTGTAATATTTTTTGATAATATGCATAGTTTGTAATATATTTGAGAAAGCTTGAATAGTTCGTAATAAAATTGATAGTTTTCCCCAAATATATATATATATGCTTGAAATGGCCACAAAAGCTATAGCAATTCTGCATCACAGAAAATGAAAATTGGAAAAAGAAAAGAAAAGAAAAGAAAACTATTCAACCTCACAATGAGTAGTAGTACTTGGTTAAAAAATAATGATGTAGCGATTGACTAAAATATATATAATATTTGAATATTTGTTTATATAGATGCATACATTTTACAGAAAGAAACAAGCATGACTCAGAAGAGCATAAAATCAGCACACATAATTTGGATGCCCCACATTTTGTCCAAACCCTGATGATCGGTTATTCCACTTTTTATTTTTATTAATTGTCTTTTCAGCCTAAAATAACATAACAAAAATTACTAGTACCTATATAGGGTTTTTGTTTGTTTGTTTGTCAACGACACAGATATTTTTTTATTTTTTTTTCATTTTTCTTATGAAATTAGTAAGATGACTGGCCATGTGCTATTAATTGTGTGACTTGACATGCATTGGATGGATTCAATCCCTAAGTTGTTAGAATTGCTTATCAATATTTCCTGTTTCTTCATCACTCCTCTCACAGTCTTCTCATTTCGATTTCGATTCTCTCTCTCTCTCTCTAGGAAAAAAATGATTGTTTTGGTATTGTGACATCATTCAATAATGAATATGGAGATCTCTTTCAAAGATTAGTATGTGTTAAGTAAGCGGGAAAACTCATTTTGACAAATCACTGAAGTTGGTGACCTAATTTGCCAGAGAATTTATCATTTTTGTTTCTATAATGTCGTGTATAAAATTTGTTCACGGATTAAAATATGTTAGATGATAGCTATGCTATGTATGATCATTTGTTGCATTTGTGTATGAAGTTTATTAAATAAATTTTGACCCGTTATCAACTGATCTAACATAAGATTAGCCATAAAAGAATATATGAATTTGAGAAATAAAAAATTTGCATGTATGTAATTTACAAGCATATATATTTATATATGAAAAGGAGGTCTCTTCTAATAGAGAAGAGGTCGTAACAATGTCCAGTTTTTCAACTCTAACCCAAATTATTTAATTGTTTAAATAAATACCTAAATTATTTAAAATTATACAAATTTATCCCCAATTAATTTTTCGGTCAACGAAAAAGCTGACTATGTTGTCGGGATTCCATATCAGCTAAATAATGCCAAGTGTCAAATAATTTTTTTTGAATTTTTTTTAAAAACCTAAAATTCGAGAAAAAATATTTAAACCCCAAAAAACAAACAACCTTTATTAAACCTAAAATTAAAAAAAAAAAAAGAGAGAGAGAAAAAAAAACCCAAAATAAAAATCCTACGGTCTCTTCTCCAGGAGATGGGTTTCTCATTCCATCACGAAGAACTGCGCTTGAAGACGATAATCGTGATTTGAGGATTTCTGGTAACCAAATCTTTTTATAAACTTTGTTATTCTTCAGATTTTCAAGTTTCTACTGTTATTCTTCAAATAAACACCCAAACTATTAATGAAAACTATGCAAATATAGGACAAAATACAAAAAATCTTATTTGACACGTATCATTTACATATGCGTTAATTTGTTGATATAGAATTCCGGCAATACAGTCAACTTTTCAGTTGACCGAAAATTTAATTGGGGATAAATATTTATAGTTTTGAATAGTTTGGGTATTTATTTAAATAATTAAATAGTTTGGGTTAGATTTGAAAAAATAAACATAATTTAGGATATAATTGAATATTTTCCCTAATTTGAATTAAAGTTTTATCTCCTATAAATATTTCATTAATACTCAGTAAAATAAAAGAGATTCATAGTTTAGAAGAAAAGTAAAGCCCTCCTTTTGAAAATTGCACAAGTTACAAGTATTTATTGCAGTTCTCCATAAACACAAATCGGCACAAAGTAGTTCTTTTAATATCTTCCAATTCCGTTAATTTTTTATTTTTTTTATCTATATTGAATAAATTATAAATTCAAATTACATTAGAAAAATCTGAATAAAATCAAATTAATTCGTTCTATTTTAAAAAGTTCCTTTCAAATGGACACTATAAAGTTTATAGACTATTATACGGAAGTATAATTTATTCCAAAGTTATGTCACAGTATAGCCTATAGGTTATTTATAAAATTGAAACCCTATGGTGGGCTACTGTGTCAATTTATTATTGTCACATCTTCTACTATATATAAAAGTTAAAACTATAGGCATATAAATAGTTTTATTAGATTAATTATAAAATTGAAACCCCAATGTTGGCTATTGTTTTAATTTATTGTTGTGATATGATGATGTATTACTATTTTGTCTTAATGCAAAAAGAAATAAATACCATCTATTAATTAACTGATCAATCTGATCATCGCAAATTAATTCATTCTTATTTAAAACATGATACATTATATATAACTAAAAGTCATATGAATGTCCCTTCGCTCGGGGTGTAGTGGTTAATGTAGAATTATTCTAAAAAAAAAAAGCCCTATGAATAGTTACTTCTCTCGGGGTGTAGTCATTAAAGCACTAGTTCGAACTTCCTTGAGAATTTCTGGATGAAGGAGTTTGAGTGTAAGAATTAAACCAGTTTTCCTTGAGATATTTTCTATTTTATGAATTATATGTGAAATAAATTTTAAAATATTAAATAAAAATATAATATTTTATACAGAAACAGCTCTCTCTCTCTAGATTCTATATATAGAGAGAGAAGGTGAAAGATGAAATTATCTCGAGCCCTAAAAATAATATTCCTTTATGATTAGTTTTATAATTTTGTGTGATCAGGCTTACAGCATAAAGCAGGCTACAAATGTTTCGTATGCAGGAACGAGAAGATAACACCAAAAAGCACAACAGTGGACATTATATTTTGGACAAAGAAAGTAATATAAAAAAATTATGCTAATATTTTTTTTTTTAAAAAAAAAACATAAAATATAAATATAAAAAATAAAATGAAAAAAAAAGGTGGGGAGCAGCCTTGGATTTGTCTGTTATACCGACCAGTGATAACCACTTTTGCGGCATGTTGTCACATGTAAATTTTATTTAAGAAAATATATGTTGTCCTTTTTTATGATTATTATTTTATGTGCAAAAAAGAAGTGAAAGGGAAATTAAATAAATTGGGGGTAACCCCCTGAACTAAACCAATGTTTTGTCTCTTTAAAATCATGCTTTGTTTTTTTTGCTTTTTCACATCTCTGCTTTTCAGGCCATGTCTTTTTCTCCTTCACATCATATTTTATGTCTTCATTTTTCTCGGTTTTCTTCAATTTTATTCCCCTTCACACTATTTTATTTCTTGGGATGGATAATTTCATCATTTTTTTTGGATTTTTTTATTTGTTTAAGACATCTATTGTGTAACAATATTATATACTAATGTCCCTGTTGATTGATGATTTAAGTATAAATTATAGGCCTATTTTACTACTTGATACATAAAAAAAATATATATAGGCTAGTTGCTAGTAGAGAACCTCCCACAGGGAATGATTACTATAGTATTTGATAAATTTGGGGTAACATGATTATGATCAAAATAAATAAAACTACTCCTCAAAGAAGAAGAGATCATTCAATATACATAGAATTTGCAATATTTATATAGTGATCATGATTCATGGGATACCAAAGGGATTGTGATTTTTGTAACATCTAATCTCTCAACAGTTTGGAATGATAAAAATGTAATAATTTTTGTATTCATAATCTCTATAGCAAGTCCGTTTTATCCAAACACAACTTTTTTTTTTCTTCAAAAAGCAAGCAACAAAATTGCGTCTCATATATTTGTTTGTATTAGCAATAAAAGGCAACCTTTTTAAAAAAAAAATGAAGTCCACGACTTCATACTTGAACAAAGCAACCATTTGTTGTTTCTTTTCTTTCCATTCTCTAAATGGGCTTTTTGATGATTAAATTTTCAAGGCCCACCTTAATATATTACATATAAGAGAAAGAGATAAATAAATGTTTGAAGAACACACGCGAAAATAATTAACTTTATAAGTAATAAAATTGATCCAAACTCGATAAAGTGATTCGATTGAGGATGGTCACTATTTGTGTGGAGGAAACATCCAAATTACGAATCAATTATTGTAAAGGTGTGATCCTTTGTGGGATCCATCGACACTGCAACTTCTAATTCAATAAGCTTTTGTATATTGAAATTGTAGTGATGATTAGTCGAATATTGTTTTAATTCAAAAATGAAACTTTTCTTTTTTTCAATATCTGCACTCGCCACTAAGTTAGGAGTAGGGGTCAGCAAAACCGAACCAAAAACCGAACCAAACCGTAAACCGGCGGTTTCGGTTTGGTTCGGTTTGATTTATATATTAATTTCGGTGCGGTTCGATTTAGATTTTTCGAAACCGCTAAAATTCGGTTCGGTTCGGTTTTAACCAAAATATGGCGGTTCGGTTCGGTTTGGACGGTTTGGTTCGGTTTCGGTTCGGTTCGGTTCGGGCGGTTTGGATATGAATTTATAAATTTGAACTTAGATTTGAATTGTTATTTTTGAACTTATGTATTTGGATTTATGAGTTAGACTTCTTTGTTGAACTTGTGGGATTATATTTGGTGTATTTGAACTTTTAATGAATGTTGGAACATGAAAATGTATGTTTTAATTCAAGTATATTGAAAAATATGTGGAAAAAGTTCGGTTTAAACTGAAACCGTGCGGTTCGGTGCGGTTTGGTTCGGTTCGGTGCAAACCGCCAAACCAAACCGAAACCGTCCATTCGGTTCGGTGCGGTTTACATAATCCTAGCGGTGCGGTTCGGTTTGATTTTTTAAGATTTGCGGTTTGGCGGTTTGGGCGGTTCGGTTCGGTCTGAAAACCGAACCGAACCGTTGCTCACCCCTAGTTAGGAGGTGTAGTTTTAGAAATATAGCCGCTTTTTGATAGCAAAACAGTGTTATTTGATTGATGAGATTATTAGTTGAAAAATCCAACTAAACTAGCTAGTCAATAACTGTGAGTTCAAAAATGTTGAATAAACCCGGTCTATCGACGTCGTCAATTCCGAACCGTTCATTTGTTCGGCTCTCTTCCACACACGCCTTTCTCCGTCTCTCTGGAACTCTCTCTGTCATACACAAATAATTAACTCACTGACCACTCCTTTAAGAAAAAGATTAAGAATCCAACTATTCGCCTAAAAAAAATTAATAAACAACACTCTTCCTATTCTGTGCTGATTAGAGGATAGATTGATAAAATGAGTAAGTTTATTTATTATACCTCCACGATCTTAATTTATATTCTTGCTTAAATCATGATCGCCAAGGTTTATTTGCTTTTTTTTTTTTTTTCCTACGGAATTTGGTTTCCATTTCTCATTTGCTTTTGCGATGATTAATTGAGGGCTGGAAAAAGTGAAGAGGATTATCGCGCGGTTAGCTCGCCCAAGGGTTATGAGTCAGCATTCCCTCGCAGTTTCTGATTTCCAGGTGAATTTTTCCGTTTTTTTTTCCTCGTCTCGTCGGATTGGACTGTGAAAATTGGGAGTTCTTTGTCTTTTTCGGCCTTCTTTTTTGGTCTGTTCGATTATCGAATTTGGATCCTACATTTTTTTTACCACAAATTCAATTTATTTAATATTTTATTAAATATTTTATTTTTGTGAGTAACAGTAGGCTAGTAGGCTAGCCTTTGCTGTGCCTGGTAGCATAGCAAAGGATCCAAATCCTTGATTATCTGTTGAGTTTATTTTAATCAGATTTTTTATTGTAGAGTTGTACTTAAGGTTTGTGCCTTGTGGTTAAGGGTGGGGATAGGCTTGACCGCCCAACATGGGCCAATGAACTAGCCTACTACTGGTTAGGCTAGATCGAACTTATTTCATAAATGGGCCAACCTTAAATTATTTATAAAGTCTCTTTAGTTAGGTAAGTTCAGACCCGTGCTTCAAAAATAGGCATATGGAACCTAATAGGCCGACTTATTTAAATAATTATATATTATATAATTGATAAAATATATTTATTATTTAATATTAAAAACTATATATTTAATTTAGAATTAAAAAATATATTTAATAATTTATTTGTTAACATATAATAGAATAATATAAATATTATATGTATTTGATGTTAAAATTATATGATATATTTATAATTTAAGAAATAAAAATAATTATAAATATAAAATAGCCTCAAATAGGTTTTTAATAAGCTAAAAATCAAATCTATTTAACTTAATTCGAAAAAAAAACTTATAGTTAGGGGTGTAATCGAACCGAGTCGAGTCGAGTCGAGTAGTGTCGTGCTCAAGTTTGACTCGTTTAGTTTCGAGTCGAGTTTCGAGTTTTTTAATCGAATACTTTGATGTTCACGAACGTTATCGAGCTTTTATCGAGCCTAAACGAACTTTCTAAATTTTGAATATATTTAAGATTTTCATTATTATTTTGAAGAAAATGTTATTTATTCCAAAAAAAAAATATCATATTCATGCTCATATTCTAAATATTTTTCATTATTAGATAGATTTATCATTATTGTTACTCTTAAATTATGAAAATATTATTTTTATAAAAGTAATTATTTTATATTTCTTACTAATTTTAGTTAACGAGCCTGCTCACGAGCTC
The DNA here is from genome assembly GCA_026898455.1 of Plectranthus barbatus. Classification (NCBI taxonomy): domain Eukaryota; kingdom Viridiplantae; phylum Streptophyta; class Magnoliopsida; order Lamiales; family Lamiaceae; genus Plectranthus; species Plectranthus barbatus. The sequence continues at coordinate 440,676 of JAPKLW010000104.1, read as the reverse complement.
ATGAGTCGAATACTATGATGCTCAAGTTTGGTTCATTTAATAAACGAACTTTACTAAACGAACTCGAACGAGCTTTTATCGAGTCGAGATCCGAGTAGCTCACAAACAGTTTGGTTCATTTACACCTCTACTTATAGTAGGTTACAGGTCAGACTCGAGTTACTTCTAATTATAAAAGGCTCAAGTGAGTCAAAGCCCAACCTCATCTATTTTCACCACCCCTACTTGTGGTGACGATTCTATACGTTTACTTTCAAGTAAAGAAGTTTGCGTGCGTAACCTGATTGTTATGTTTTTTTTAGTCAAAACTCAAGTCATATAGAGTTGAGCTTTGTGCAAAAAATAAATTCTATTCTAAACAGGCATGGATTTTACTCCTAGATTTATTATATAAATAATTAAAAAATATTAATTATTAAAAAATAAATATAATATATACAACAATTAATTACAAGATATATTTTAAGTAAAGCATATAAAGTAAAATAGAATAAGATGAACAACATTTTTTTTGGGGGGGGGGGGGGGACGATGAACCCATTGAATGAGTTATATTAAATGTGAAGTTTTATTTTTTATAGTTAAATAAATGACTTTTTAAAACCAAATTTGCTCCTATGTCCATTTGGATAGATTTATATCCTCTTAAGTGGATTTATTTTTAATTCGAGTTTTTGCTCAACCTTCACTCCAACAACAAAGTAATTAAAACATGAATGCATCATGTACATATATTATGTATATGCACAATTTGTTAGAAAAATTAAGGTCTCTTGCTCTTTTTCCTGCATTCACGGATTACAAATCTTTAGCTGTGAGATGGTGTTTAAATGAATATGAAACATGCCAGAAATATTCCAAAAGGAGGCTTAGTGATGTTACGTCTAGGCCTAGCACAGGCAAGTACGAGATAAGGCGTCCTCAACCTCGTACTGCAATGATTAAGCACTTTGCCTATTACCAATTAGTCGAGGACTCAAGTAATACAAAGATAGGACGACATGCACAAATTCATTCTTGTTCTCATTTAAAACATATGGAATGCTTAGAAAAAAAGAGGTGCCCTGGCTAGTAGACTCAGGATTTCTCTTGGGTTGGACTTCCCTTAGTTCCTCTGGATCTGGACATTGGCAAGTGCATTTCATGATGAAGAGTTGTAACTTGTGTTTTAGAGATGGCTATAATAACTTGTAGAAACCAACAGGCATCAGTCCAGTGGCCTTAGAAAATGTGTAAAGGTTGTTACTTGCACAGATCATGCCACTATATAGAGATACTAAAAAATATGGCAAGTATTGCTCACAAACGAAGTATTATTGTATTACTATTGGATTGTAGCTCCATTTAACTGTGTAAGCTTTATAAATGTAGAAAAACAATCTTATAAACACAGATTCCATGTGAAGTGGGAGTTCTTCTCTACACCCATTTGCTTGCTCTTAAATTCTGTTGAATATAAATAAGTGCGGATGGCTGCATCATCCGTAATTGCAACTTTCTAACTCCATATGTTCTTGCTAGTCGTAACCAGCAGATATGCAGTTCCTGTTTTGACAGCATAATGATTGATTTTAGCTTTTGCCAGTAATCATATTTGCACATATTTCTTGCACTCTTTCATTAGTGTTGCTAATAGGTTACACACTTAACTTACACCACTCCTTGATTAATGAGTTAATTAAGAATAATTTGCAGGATGCTCCTGCTCTCCTTTCACAGCATGGTCGAGGTGGATATGATTCTGCTGGCTCAACTTTCTTCAACAAATTTGTGCTTTTAGGTGCAGCAACTACTGGGCTTCTGAGTTTTGCAACGGTTTCATATGCTTCTGATGAGGCTGAGCATGGACTAGAAGCTCCTAGCTATCCATGGCCGCACAAAGGCATCCTTAGTTCATACGACCATGCTTCGTAAGTAAATGAGTCGTCACACAGCTATTGAAATACTCCACTTTTGTTGAGACTGCATTACAATCTGTTTTGATGTTTACTGCTTTTCTACAATGCCAATCGAACTGGGACATAATTGATGTTCTTTGCTGCCAAAGAATTGATTTTTATTTTGTGAAATGCATCTGTAATGACTTAACACAGGATTCGTCGAGGTCACCAGGTGTATCAGCAAGTTTGTGCCTCCTGCCACTCCATGTCACTGATTTCTTACCGCGATCTTGTTGGTGTGGCGTACACCGAGGAAGAAACTAAAGCAATGGCAGCAGAAGTTGAAGTTGTTGATGGGCCAAATGATGAGGGTGAAATGTTTACTCGCCCAGGGAAGCTGAGTGATCGTTTTCCTCAGCCTTATCCTAATGAACAAGCTGCAAGATTTGCAAATGGAGGAGCCTATCCCCCTGATTTAAGTCTCATCACCAAGGTAATCTTTTATGATCATCCATGATTTTTTGAGATACCATTTGAATACTTATTGCTGTTGCTCTCAGGCCCGCCATAATGGCCAGAACTACGTTTTCGCTCTTCTAACTGGGTATCACGATCCTCCTGCTGGTGTTAAGGTAATTTTTGCTTTAGCTGGTGTTAAGTAAATTTACTACTAGTTCCCGTATTAATTTATCATAGATTCGAGAAGGGTTACACTATAATCCTTACTTTCCTGGTGGAGCCATTGCCATGCCTAAAATGCTTAATGATGGTGCTGTTGAGTATGAAGATGGTACCCCTGCAACTGAAGCACAGGTAACTTGGTCTCTAAAATCTAGTTGCTACCAATGTTTTGTGTCTGAAAGTGTGATGCATTTCCCGGATGTGCAGATGGGAAAAGATGTTGTAACCTTTTTGAGTTGGGCTGCTGAACCAGAAATGGAAGAACGAAAGCTGGTACGTACCCAAATCTGCCCACTATTATCTTATATAAGCTCCATATCTTCTAACATGCTTCTTTTCCTTTGCAAAACTGGCAGATGGGTTTCAAGTGGATTTTGGTATTGTCACTTGCACTTATCCAAGCGGGCTATTACCGACGCTTGAAATGGTCTGTTTTCAAGTCACGCAAGCTGGTGCTTGATGTAGTCAATTGATTGATCCGAGTCTGGTAAAAATAAGCGTTGGCATTCTATATTATATCATGAGCTTTTCTTGCACACAGCCAACTTCGATAATGGATAGATACTTGTAAAATACCATATACATGTAAATTATATTTGTAAAATACAGAAGGAAAACTGATAAACAGCAAGTGTGGCAGGCAACCTTAGTATTTTGAAGGAAAACGAACACTAACCAACCTCACATCATCAATCACGGGTCCGCACAGAGCACCCGAGCTATCACTCTTCATGTGATAAAATGAGCTCAAGAATCTCACCCTGGTACGAGGCAACACCGCCTTGAACCTGAGTTTCCCACGCTTGAACCCACCATGGCCCTTGGATTCGTAAGGAACTCGAACGGCCTCTTTTCCTGCAGCAGCCTCCACCATCATAGACCCTTCACAAGAGTTCTTGGCATCACCAACTGAGAATGTGAGGTCATATGTTTTCCCGGGCACGGTTCTCACTATCTGTGCCAGCGCGCTTTCCCTTCCGCCCACCAGCTCCACCGCGCGTTTCCCCTCCGGCACACCAAAGTGGTCGGAATCTATGTACTTCACGGCTTTCAGGGACTCGATTATCCACCCGGGCAGAGGGGAGTGGTCATCCTCTATGTTGGGAGGAATCAGCGCCCCCCAAGATGTTTTTGGGAAGATGTATGGACCCTCTTCAAAGTTGCCATTTTTCAGCATGTTGCCTGCATCATTCATACACATCCAAGTTAAAACAAGAAATGATTTACACTTGTATGTAGTAAATCATACATGGAAACAAATCTGATCTCACCTCTATGCCTTGGAGGAGTGCGCAGAGCCTTGAGAGCAACAGAATCGATGAGCGGGCCACAAGCCGGATCCTTCTCGGATCCGGGGTTGTGGATGGTGATCTCAATCACATTGGATTGAGCCAGAAATCCCCAGCAGTAGGAATCCCAACCATCACTGCTGTAGACAGTTTGTATGGGCAGAATCCCCCAATCTTTGGGCTCCTTATTCGGTGAGACTGAAACATTCAACGTTTCTTCTTGTGCACAAGTCCTTGCAGCACTGAAGGAAAGCGAGTAAAACATGCCGTTTGTGGCCTTAACCTTGGTCTTGATCGACGCGTCCTCGCCAAGGCGCACCGCCGAGGCTCCCTCCGGCACCACCAGCGCCATGTCGCCTTGTCTCTGCCCGGACTTTATGAACTCCACGAAACCAGAGATTTCCCAGTAGGGGATGGCGTGGGGCTCCGTCACCTTGCTTCCCTTCATCTGCGATGGCTTAGGCCCCTGCTCAAAATTGCCGTTGGGGAGGAGTCCTGAAAATTTCTCAATTAATCAGAATTTTATCTCGACGAGAGAGGAATGCCTGATATCATGAACTCAAAACATACTGCTGCAATACAAAACTGCGAATTACACTCACCAATAAAAATTATTCTGTATTCAAATATTTGTAAAATTGAGATTTGAAGTTTCAAGACTGTGTGAATATAATGAGAATATATAAATAAGTGACTGCATTATGCTACTTCAGTCAAATAACACACAAAACTTGAAGAGAAGCATTAAAACAATTAAGAAACAGAAAATAAGCATAATGGTAGTCTTGAATTGTAAGGATGTTGAAAACAAACCGTCGTTGAGGCACATCGCAACGCTGAGAATCGCAAATAATACAACTGTAGATATGTGCACCTTCCCCATCTTCAACTTCAAGGCTTCTGTGTGTGTGCGTGTTTCTGAGAGAGAGAGAGAATTTATTTACGGAGGGAAGGAGGAGAGATTTTTGAATGAAAAGTGGAGACTGGTTTAAAGGGTTTTTTATAGGACATTTGATGGAGAGAAGAACCCCCATAATGGGGGAAAATTACAATGACTGCCACCGCTATTTTCCTATTAAATTTGTATTTTTTGTAAATATTTTACACACTCTTGTCTATTATGTGATCCCAACTGGAACCTTATGTTGAGATTATTGTTATGAAAAAAAAAATATGCAAGAAACCCACAAAAATCATATATTCATCATGAGTTGGTCTCTTGAGAGACGGTCTCAACATTTTTTTATTGTGAAACGGACCTTAATACATCATTTCATTTTTAAAAATTACATTATTTGCAACAAAAAAATACATCATTTGCAATAAAGAAACACATCATTTCATTAAATTCGTCTCACAATAAAAATGATGAGACCGTCTTATCTGAGAATTTGTCATTCATCATTAATAGAAGATGTTTTTAATTTTGTTCATAACATATGCAAATTGCATTACATAGTATGGGCTGGAATCAAAAAGTTCATATAATAATTATTTTTATAATATAATGGCTAGCTATTTCCAATTAAAACATAATATAAAGTTTTTATACCTAATTGAGCCTAATAATAGTATTGGGACCTAGTTACTACTGTGTTGCACACCAAAATTTTTCTGAAAAACCCAAACTAAAACCAAGAATCTTTAGTGAAAATTGTAAAAATCTGCAGAATTATGCATAATTCTTTAATTCTAACAAAATTTCCGAATTCATTGTGAATGTGTAATGGAAAATTAAAGTCAAACTCTATTTAGTCTCAATATAAAATTGTAAAATTAAACTTAAATAGAAGCAGAAGAGCACCAAAATTGAAGTAATGATATGAATTCATAATCCTGCCTAAACCAACTTAACTTCTAAGGTATAGGGAATATTTTGAATCGGGTGTAATTCAATTTATTTAAGATTAACAAAGTATTGAGAAATGATGATTACAGAGATTACGTGCCACATGAATCTTTTAAAGCCAACATTAATTTTATTTAATTGCTTGATTGAAAAACCCTGGCTAGGTTTCATCCGGGGCAGGTTCAAGACATGCCACGCCGCAACTCATCACTATTCCGGCACTTTGTTTGCTTGTCTGCTCCGGGGCATTCTTGTCATTCCATCCATCACAAGACTTCTCTTCAAAATCTTACTCTTCTTTTTAATTTTTATTCTTAACCTCAATTGCAATGGATACAAAGTATTTTTAAGGAGTATTATCAATTAAGAGTTGGAAAGATAGTTTGATTATTGATTTAGTATTTGAAAAATAATTCTCAATTCAAGATTATAAAAAATTCTTAATTCAAGAATTTCCAATCTAGGATCTTAATATTCTCGATTAAAAATTGTATAATTTTTTTATTTTCTGAATTAATAATTATTTTTTGGATTTTGAGTCAGATAATTTTGTCAGTTTAACTCCTAAGCAATGTGCCGTAAATACACATTGTTTGAAATAATTTATTATTATCGTGTGCGGCCACATGATGCATGCAATAGAAAAATGTGTGATCGTTCCAGGAAGGAGAGATATTTATACTTAGTCCACGAGAGATGAGATGCTGAGCAGCAGCATGTGGGGATTTATTCCAACAATTTAAACTCTTCATAACAAATTCTCTTTTTAAAATGCAATTAATCATCATAGGGTGTGTGTGTGTCAGAGGAATTATAAAAAAAAAAAAAAGTTTAAATTTAGAAAAAGTGGTGCCATTCAAGATCTGCTACTCTGTGCACCCCATGTGCACCCGAATATTTTGATAGAAGAAATCAGATAATAATAATAATAATAATTGTTTATTGAGATTATTATGGAAGTCAGTAGTTTGTTATTGCAGTTCCAAATAATGTTGGTTTTTGGTCGGCAATAATAATGCATAATTTAATACCGTAACATGGGGGGTCTTCAATCTCATATTGTGTTGTGTATGATATTGATGATGATAAGGCGCATAACCCAATACTTTTTATGTCTCTCTCGTATTATAATTTTCATATAAAAGATTTTAATTGATCCCTTTTTTATTTTTATATGAATATTTCACATTAATAGGTGTACATTACTCCATAATGACAAGATATCTATTTTTTCCCAGTTTATAAGTACGAGTGGCACCTTGCATGATATCTGTTTATATCCATTCTTGAAAAGATTTTATTTTAAAAGAATACTTGATTGAATACAAATTTGAATTGAGAACTAAGTAAAAAAATGAAATAAATAATTGAATTAATTGCAAACAATTTTTATTGTTTTTAATGCTTGCTTGCTTGGGAAATTGAATGTAATATGCTACAACTAGAGATGTCAATCAGGCTAACCCGTCGGACCAATCATATCGGGTTACGGATTAATTGGTTCGGGTTGAATCGGGTTGGAATTTTTTCGAGCTAAAAAATCTTGACCCTAACCCTAACCCATCGGTTTTCGGGCTAGCCCGTCGGGCCATTGAATTTATTAATTATTTTTTATTTTTAATATCTTTTCACTTTTTTATTATTTTAAATACGGAGTAATAAAAAATAAAGAAAATTATACTTCTCTCTTATAAAAAATGCATACACATCACAAATTTTTAGATAATGATAAATTTAACTATTAAAAATACATTATTTTTTATTTTAGCAATATTTCTAAATTAAAAAATAAATAAAATTAACTATATATTGAATACTATTTGAACTAAATATAATTATATAACTTAAAACTTAATTAATAAATATGATCTTCAATATTAGAAGTAGATTTTAGTACTAAAATTATGATAAATATATTAATAAAAAATAGTCGGGTTAATCGGACCAACCCATCGGGTTTTGGGCTCAACCCTATCAGGCCTCGGGTTATTTGGTCTTGGGCTAAAATTTTTTCGGGCCAAAATATTTCGACCCTAATCCGCATTTTGGCTCGAGTTAATCGGGCCAGCTCGCAGGTTTATTTATGGATTTCTATGGATGAGTATTTCCTTAGATGAATTTACATATTTTTTCAGTTGAAGTTGTTTCTCGAACAATCACATCTATTAAATTGAAGAACCTTTTTCCCAAAACATGCAGTTCTTTGAGCAACGAATGATCTCTTCGAATGAAGGAGCCGCTCAAATTAGGTTGACATTGACCAAATAACTTCCCTTTCCTAATATCAATGGACTTTTGGGCACGACTTTTTATCATTCGCGCCATTTTGCTTGGTTCGTGAGCTTTTTCCTTAATGGACTGAAAATAGACGTGTACCTTTTTCAGGCATAAAAATATCGATATCAATCACAATCTAATAGTATCATCCATGGTATTTGTTAGGAAATTTGTTGTTAGAATTTCCTTACTTATTATGTTTTGGTGGGGTCAAGGCCTAACCAGTCTACGAAATTTCTTGATTAACTTCAATTCGATTTTTAATGTAAAGTCCTGTAAGGTCTTTTTATTGAGTTGTAATTTGAACTTATTGAAGACAAACTGAAGAATCAGTCTGGATGCGCAAAAGTCTCAAAAGAGACTGAAAGTTCAGTTTGGGACTGATCAGTCTAGGTCGCATCAGTTAGGGATTGACATGTTTGGGATCTCATCAACATTGGAACTCATCAATCTAGGACTAACCGGTCTGGAACTCGCCAGTCTCAGGATATCAAACTTGCCAGTTTGGGATCAACGTTCAGACTTGTGATGTCACCCAATATGGACTTGCCAACCTGACGATATTAGTAAGGAATGTTAGTTCCAATCCCCGTGCATAGTGATAAGAAGAATTGTCTGAGGAATGGTACGCATTTTAAGGATTGTAGATTCCTTAAAGTCTGCAAGCCCAAGACTTCAGTCTAGATTCCTCAGATTGATCGGTCTAAGATTCATCAGACTGATCATATTGTCGTTCTGACAAATTGTGAACAGTCACTGTTGAAGTTAGAAAAAGCGGGAGAAGGTACTAGATTTTTTGGAAAGGCTACCTACCCGCGCATAGGACAAAGACATTGGATTGTTCGAACAATTGATGTGTCTAACGGCTCCAAAGTTTTGAATCCGACTCATTCGCCTATAAATAGTCAAGGACCTCCAAAGATTAAAATATCCAAACATTGTTTTATCCTCTATTCAACTGTTGCCCGTGATATGGAACACTTACTTGAAAGGCATGTGGCTCTCCCCCTTGAATCCCACAGGTTTCTTTTTAAGATGGGCAGGTTTTCCATGAATCTGCCAACAGTTGTCCTTAGTGTGCCCCAGATTCTTGCAATGGTCACACCAGCGCCTCTCCTTCCCTTTCCTTCTGCTATCTTCTGAATTTTCAACGTTGTGAGTTGAACCTTGAGACATTTTTCCTAAGGATGAATAGTTCATCTCAGATTGAGTATCTCTGTGAGAGGGTTCTGAGGAGGATGTAGAATTGGATGATTGGATTGAAGATCCAACCAATGCAGCCTTGAAATTCATGTTCAGAGCTTAGTGCTCTGATACCATCTTGAATTTCAGACTCTGAACATGAAGAGAAAAGGCTGAAAATAATAAATTAAAATCCGCATTTTCTATGTTACATTATTCATCTTAATAAGAGGACCCTTTTATAGGGTAAAGGTAGTTGAAACAGATCGCAACTATTAATCCCTGTGATTAGGGAGCCTTAAAAGCTATGATAGACTTTCCATAGATACATAAGGAAAGTCTATTATTGTGCCACCATATCTACCCTGCTATCCTCAACTATTAATAGACAATAGGGGTGTGTAAAAACCGAACCGAACCGATGAAACTGAAAAAAACCGACCGAACCGATGAAATTTGGTCGGTTCAGTTCGGTTCGGTTCGGTTTTTGGTTCCAAGATCTAAGAACCGATAGCTTATCGATCGATTTTCGGTTTCAAAAAATTTATCCGATAAACCGACCAACCGATAATAAAATTATATATATATATATATATAATATTTCCTACTTCTCTCAGTCACATACGTGAACCCTAACCTAAGGTGACCCTGACTCCCTCCTTTGAAATTCCATCCCACCCGCTGTTGCCGCTCACAACTCACCGTCCGATGCCCCCGCTTGCCGTCGCCGCTCACAACCCGGCACCCTGCTCCATTCTCCCCCTCTCATCGCGTGCTTAACCCTCGGTGCCTGCTCCCTCGCTCTGCCTCTCGCCGTGCGCTCAGCCGCTCGGCCCGCCTCTCGTCGGCACCCGAACCTGCAGCGAGGGAGAGTTGATTGTTGGCTTGCTGCTGCGAGCCTGCAACCTCAAGTCCTCACGTCTGCAATTTTCAGCCAATTGAGAACTTCTTTCTAATTCTTAGTTGCGTCTGAAATTTGAATGTACTTGCAATTTTGTTGAGAAACTTCTTTCCCAACAATCTGATTTTTTTTAAATGCTTGGATTGTTATCGGTTGGAACCGAACCGATTACAACCGAACTGAAATTATTGGTTCGGTTGTAATAGGTTTCGGTTCGGTTATCGGTCGGTTCCTGCTCACGGTTCGGTTGATTCGGTTGTGCAAATATCGATCGGTTTTCAACCGAACCGACCGTTTGCACACCCCTAATAGACAATAAATTAGTAAAATAAAAAAATAAATAAAAAGGCTAAGAATCAGCTAAGACAGCTAGCTAACATATATCAATAACAAATCCCTCATTCCCGGGCTGTGGTTTGTACCTCATTGCCATGAAATTGGGATCCTCATCATCAGAATCCTCTCGGCGCAGTCTCTCTCATTCGAGCAGCTCTCTTTCTTTTCTTGCAGCCTCAGCTCTTTCTGCTTCTCTTTCCAGCATCAGTTGCTTGATCACTTCCTTCATCTCATTGACCTCTTGGACCAAAATAAGGGCACCTCTTGTTGTGATTTGAGTATCTCGCTTCTCCAAAGATGGCATCTCTGGATCGTCTTCTTCGTGCTGATTGTTTGGTGGCCCCATGTTGATGATTGTACTATTTACCTCCTTATTTTTCCTTCTCCTGACTGTGGCCTCGATTTCTGGGTCGAAGGCTTCAAGTTGTTTTCCCTGAGCCCTTGTGTTCATGGGACCTAAGAAGAAACACAAAAAAATCAGTTGTGTTGATCGACACATGGGAGTGTCGATCGACACAAAAGACACTGATGTGTTGGTCGACACAGAGGCCAGGGTTCAGAAAATCAATGCACACACACCACACGACAGTTAAACAAAAATAATAAAAATAAAAAGCTCAATCCAAAAAATTCAAAAACAAACTAATCGTGAAATTAAATCTAACATTCCCCGGCAACGGCGCCAATTTGATCACTAGTAAAATTACCAGAAAAATTATAATATAGTGATGCAAATAAATTAATTTCCTCTTCCTATTACCAATATTCACCACTCGGTCCTTCAATTGATTACTACAAACCTAGATTAAATTCATCTCTCGATCCTTCTTTAAACCTAGATTCGATAAAACTCAGGAAATTAAACCATGATATTGAGTTGAAACATTCAAACATACATTAAGATTTAATTATCAGTGCCCTAGAACCTGCTAGGATTTCTTGCCACAAATCATGGATAGAACTAAAGAAAACATATTATTAAAGAGCATAATTGAACTTACAAATAATAGGAACCTTGAAAATTTTCAAGTCTTCAATTCTCTAAGTCTAAAATATTTGAATGGGAAAAATGAAATCTTATTTTCGAGTTTTAGAAGTGTATTTATAGAGGAGTAAATATATCTCAACTAGGTATTGGACTAAAATAAAAGATATAAAAATTTGGCGTGATTCTCAATCTTGGTCCTCAGTGTTGATCGACAACCAGGGTGTTGATTGACACACGAGTCATGTGTCGAGCCCCGTGTGTTTTCTCTATCGGTCGACATCTGACCTCTGTGTGTTGGTCAACACAGAGGTAATTGCTCCGATTTTCGGCTTGTCTTCTGTGTCGGTCGACATCCCGTGTGTCGACCGATACAAAGGCTTCATCATCTTAGCTTCTTTCACTACTTAATCACTTTTTAGCCCAAAAACCTGCAAAAACTCACCATGGCAAGCATAACATCCTCTATAATATACTTATGCACGAAAATAACTAAAACTAAGCATAATATAACTAAACTAATGGAGAAAAAATATAGATAAGTAAGTATAAATACAAGCTTATCAGTCTCATCAGTCTGGGACGGACAAGTTTGGGATCTATCAACATTGGAACTCATCAGTCTGGGACTAACCAGTCTGGAACTCGCCAATCTCAGAATATCAAACTTGCTAGTCTGAGAATCAATGTTTAGACTTGTGATGTCAGTCAGTACGGACTTGCCAGCCTGACGATATTAGCATGGAATCTTAGTTCCAATCCTCGCACATAGAGACAAGAAGAATTGTCTGAGGAATGGTATTAACAAGTACGCACTTTAAGGATTGGAGATTCCTTAAAGTTTGCAAGCCCAAGACTTCAGTCTAGATTCCTCGGATTGATCAGTCTAAGATTCATCAGACTGATCATACTGCCGTTCTGACAAAATATGAACAGACACTGTCGAAGTCAGAAAAAGCGGGAGAAGGTACTAGATTTTTCGTAAAGGCTACCTACCCGCGCATAGGACAAAGACATTGGATTGTTCGAACAATCGATGTGTCTAACGGCTCCAAAGTTTTGAATCTGACTCCTTCACCTATAAATAGTCAAGGACCTCTAAAGATTAAAATATCCAAACACTGTTTTATCAAGCTTGCCAAAACTCTGCTGAAATTTCTACTCCACTGTTCGAGGCTATCTAAAGCTTTCCATATATCATGTTTGTGAACACAAGACTCGGAATGTCTAGTTCTTGAGTTACTCTTGATGTTCTCTCTCTCCAAGAAAGAACGCAACAGTCAAGTACGCTCTATACTTTGACGGTCGTTCAAACCGCCAAGCTGATAGTTCCGGGGAGGACTTTAAAGACCCCATTCTAGCAACGAGGAGGCTGGGTGGTGTGCCCACACTCCGAGTAGCTGCGAAGTCAAGGACTGAGCGAGTGATCTTTTGGACTGAAGGACGAAGCATCCTTCAGCAAACGATAGATCATGGGAGCACCCTGTATTTCTATCACTAAGTGGATTTCGAGGCTTGTGTCTGAGGAGTGGACGTAGGACCTTTTGGTGTTCGAACTACTATAAATCCTTGAGTGTTGAAGTATAAATTGGAATTGACTTAACATATGTTCACACTTAAGACCCAAACTGAGCTTTGATAAACCAAATTGGTACTGAACAACTAGTTTGGATAGGTGTAAGTCTATTTGTATATCATTAATCAATTTCGCTATGCAACATATTATCTATACTCTGAATTTTTGGACCTACAGTATTAAATGACGCGTGTTATTTCGGCAACCGTCTATAAAGACTTCTATCTACCACTATCGACTGAGAATAAACATACCAAAATTTGATCACTCATTTTTATAATAATTTTTTATAGAATAGTGACAAGTTAAAATTATCGTTCCCACAGAGATTGTAAAAGCGAACACCTCATATACTGAACCATTTGTTTTCGGTTTGTTGTCTAAGTAAATATAAACTTGAAAGGGTGTTTTTGAGATTTAAAACTAATTTTGCGAGAAAATTAAATTAAAGCAGAGAATTAATATCGGGTTTTAAAACACTAGAGAAAAGATCAGATTCCAGGGCAAGTTCATGTCAAGAATAACATGCAAGGGAATTTCATCGATCAATTTAGAATAAAGATTTGGTGAAACATCAGGAAAATATTACAAATTCCAGGGTTTGGCAATTCATAAAGTAGATCATCAATTTCCTATATCCTTTCGGTCTCTAGGAAAATTAATAACTCCTTAAAAACATGAGATTTATTCCTATGGATTAAATTCCTCTTTTCAGACATAATTAAAATCCATATTATAAATTCTTAAATCCATTAATCAATTTTCACTTTTCAGTCTCAAATTAATTAATTATGAAAACCTAATCAAATGGCCAATTTAATCAGATTAAGAAAAAGCACAAGAATTGATAAACCAATTAAAAGTATTGATCGATTTAATCACCTAAACATGCATCCAAGACAATCACATAAACCCTAGAATCTGAATAAAGGTTTACCTACACATATTCATGTTAAACAGAAATATGGAAAGATAAAATGTTTTGATAATATTTCCCTAAAATATTTTGATAATTATATTATTTTGTAATATTATATTAAAATAATAATATTATTATATTAATCATTTATTTTTATCTTAATTTTATATTTTATAAAATAAATAAGAATATAAAGATATTATTTATTTATTTTAATATGGTTATATTTTCTATTAAATTAATTATTTATTTCTTATTTTTTAATTCATCTTATTTATAATTGTTTTCTTATTTATCTACTTTTCCTTTTTATAATATTTTTGATAATTATATTATTTATAATATTATATGTTATTATAATTATATATTATTCTTTTTAATATATTATAATATTATAAAATCAATCATTTATTGTGTATCTTAATTTTATATCTTATAAAAGAAATAAGAAGATAAATAGATTATTTATTTATTTTAATATGATTTTATTTTGTTATTTTATTATTAAATTAATTATTATTTGTATAACAATTTAATTATCTTATAAATCTATAAACTTAAAAAATAAATCATTAGAATTGAAAATGATTCCAAAACCCATCTAGTAAACCAAACATCAGAATTGAGAATGATTCCCAAAAATCAAACCCATACCCATTCCTTCTATTATCAAACCCATGCCCATAGTGATTCACGACAGTTAAACCAAACTCCCCCTTAGATAACATATATAAACCTTTTATTTTCTAAGGAAAAGGAAAGAGGGAGGAACATGCAGATTAAATCAGAAAAATAACCTGAAATCTAAACGCCATAACAACTAAAAATACAGGAAAAATATGAGTTTTAACTATAGACCAACCTTCATATCTTCAATGAGATACACATAAACACACCTTATAATATATAAATCTTCATCTCAATAATGAAGCGCTCTCTCTCTCTGACTTAGGCCAATTTCTGTGACAAACCTCATAATTAATTCTCGTATCTATTTTCTTATTACGCTCACCTAAGTCCGCATTGAAAAAATAATAATAATAATAATAATCTATCCGGAAAGACTATAACATATAATTTTATAAAACAAATAAATTTACTGTTGCGAAATCGATCTCCCAACACGTGTAAATAGGCTTTGTTAAATATAGCGAAAATCTAATATGATATGAGATTAACTCTCAAGTTCTCCTGGTTATCTTAATATAGTGTGCAACTCTTGTGTTTATAAACTCAATCACAAACTTCCTTTACTAAATTAATCGAAATTAGTAACGTGAAGTACGTAGTAAGTAGATGTTGGTGGGCTTTTTAATAGGTGGGGTGGTGGTGGGCTTTGAATAGTGGACGCACCATAATTCTGCAGAGGCAGAGCCTTTGAAACTGGAGAGGTATATTTCCATTAATTTGCCGCCACTTCACGATGGAGCATTCTGCTTGGTCTCTGTCTTATGTCTATTTATTATATTACTCCCTCCGTCCCGGGTCTTGAGACGTTTGACCCGGCACGGAGGTTAAGAAAAAGGGATTAGAGAAGTTAGTGGAATTAGATTAGTAGGTTAATGATTAGGAGAGATAGTGGAGTATGAGAGATAATGGGTAGGAGTAAAGTATTAGATTAGTGGATAATTAATTAATAAAAACTTTCCAAAATAGGAAACGTTGCAAGTGTTTTGGGACGGACCAAAAAGGAAAACGTTGCGACTGTCCTGGGACGGAGGGAGTATTAAATATATTTGTCTTCAAATTTATGCGGCTTTTATGGAGGGACAAATTAAAACAAAATATTTGATTTGATTTGACAAACAATTAACGAAAACATAAAATTTATATTATCTCATTATTAAGAATAGGGGTAAGGGTGTACACAGTCCGGTTTGGTCGGTTTGAAGGTCGAAGTATGGACCAAATCAAATAATACGGTCTGAAAAATTCTCAAACCGGCCAAATTAATTTTTCAAACCAAACCAAATAAAACGGTTTGGTTCGGCCGGTATAACGGTTTGGAATGACTTTAACGAGTAAAATCAAAACATAAAAAAATTCTATTTTTAGCAATAATTTATTTGAGAAATTAAAATAAATAAATAATGGTTCTCATCGACAAAGTACAAGACAATCATAGTAGAAACATACAATTTATGACATCAAAATATAATAGTTCATATGTCATTCTCAAAAATAATAATTCATAAAAGGTCACAGTATTACGATGCGACAATGGTGAAGCCGACCGGCGCTTGAATTAAAATTGTGAGATTGTAATGTTGGATAGTTTAGGGTTTATTTTAAATTTCAATAAATAAATAAATAAAAATGTAGGAGAAAAAAAATCTATGAATTTGCACTTTATAGGATTCAAACTTATTCCGAGAAGATAATAAGGGTAAAATGAGAGACGTTTACAAATAAATAAAAATGTTTTTGTAAATAAAAATGTAGGAGAAAAAAATTATAAAAATGTTTTTGTAAATAAAAATGTAGGAGAAAAAAAATTATATGACGTTGCATATAGAATTTGAACTTGTACCTTTTAAAATCCAAAATATAGCTTGAACCACTACACTAAATTTACTACATTAATATTTTTAGTACAATATATAATTTAAATATTTTTAAAACTATAAACGGTCGGGTCCGATCCAAACGGCCGGTTTCTGTACTCAAACCATGGACCAAATCAAATAATACGGTTTGAAATTTATGGTCCGACCGGCCGATTAATTCATTTACCAAACCGGCCAAATCATTTCGGTTCGGCCGGTTTGGCCGGTTTGAACCAAACCATGTACACCCCTAAATAGGGGTGTTCGCGGTCCGGTTTGGTCGGCTTGGAAGTAAAATATCGATCAAATCAATAGGTATGATTTGAGATTTTTTCAAATTAAATTGGCCAAATAATTTATCTAAACCAAACCGGTCAAAACCATATTAAAAAAAAGACTTGGTTTGGTTGGATTGACGATTTGAAATTAAATGTGTAACATTCAATAATCTACTATAATATGTCGAGAGTTGAGACTTTAGTTGATTTATAGAAAAATAGAGATTAAATATAAATTAATTTATTTATATTATTTGTTATTGCTTATATAATAATTAAATTACCATTAATTTGATATATGATACATGAAAAAATAATCTAAATCGAAGTAGATATGATCATTTAAAGATTTAGAATGATTTTAGAGGAGATATAAAAATATTACAAAATTATCCTTTAATACATGTTTTACTACACTATGACAAAATTTATTTAATCTTGAGCGTTGGATCACCAATTTAGATAACCAAAATTTATTTCTAAGGGCATAAAGGTGCAGTATGGAGTTGTTGCTTGGATAAACATGCCTTACGTGCTGCGTCTGCCTCCGCTGATTTTTCGGCCTAAGGGTTCAAGTTTTTTTGTTTCTTTTCTGATGATTATAATTGGAATGTATATTTATGTTAATATATTTAGAAGATTCAACAAAGACCAAGTAGAAACTTCTTTCCAAGTACTCAACTTTTCTTACAACTTGGCTGAGTTATGTACTGATTTTATGATTGGCTACTGGAAACTAAGGGATGCATTAAGTGGCGATGACTTGCACTCGTTTCAGCATAAACTATATTTAATCAACATCAACCCGTTACTTAATATTCAAATTTAAAAATTGATTAATTTTGTGTTAGACTTCACAACAAATATATATATTGATAATCTTTTACGATAAAATGTGATCGTGCTAACTCTTTTATTGAATGCACCTGCCCCTCTTTTGAATAAAATCCCTATGACAACAAATCTCAGTCTCAACCATAATTTACATCGCTATATTAATCTATAAAACTGTTCAACCACTATAAATATATATTTATATATATATTTTTTAATTTCTTATGTTCTATTTTCTATTGGCAGTTAGTCTTTTGAAAAAGAATAGAGATAAAATGATTTGTGTATTTTATAATATACTAATCTGAATTCATTTTTGTTGACTTTGGCCTTTTATACTTTAAATTTGACTATTTAATAACAGTTTCAAAGAGAATAAATTTATAACTAAATGTAAAAGTAAAAGGTGGAAGAATATTAGTATGAATATTTCAAGAAATGTGGCAGACCCCACCAAAACTTTGTCCGACTACCTACTACACCTACTTTCTAATCCAAACAATCATCCCTCCTTCCTATTTAAACCAACCCCGCCTCCACCAATAACCAACCACCCCCACCGCAATATGTCGTCGGCAAAGCCTGATACCCCGCCGCCGTACTTCTGGGGCGACACGCCGGAGGAAGAGTACTACGCATCCCAGGGCGTCCGCAACTCCAAATCCTACTTCGAAACTCCCCACGGCCGCCTCTTCACCCAATCCTTCCTCCCCCTCGACCCCACCGCACCCGTCAAGGCCTCCGTCTTCATGACCCACGGCTATGGATCGGACACCAGCTGGATGTTCCAGAAGTTCTGCATCAACTTCGCGAGCTGGGGCTACGCCGTCTACGCCGCCGATATGCTCGGCCACGGCCGCTCAGACGGGATCCGCTGCTACATGGGGGATCTCGAGAAGGTGGCAGAGGCGTCTCTCTGCTTCTTCAAGAGCGTTAGGATTAGCGATGAATACAAGGATTTGCCCGCGTTTCTAGTGGGGGAGTCCATGGGCGGCCTTCTCACGATGCTCATGTATTTTCAGTCGGAGAAGGATTTGTGGACCGGCCTCATTTTCTCGGCGCCGCTGTTCGTGATTCCTGAGGCCATGATGCCATCCAAGGTGATTCCGATTCTGCTATTATTGTAGCTGTTCGTTGGAATTCATTTTGTTCCGTGATTGTGTTGTTGCTTAATGAATATGGAATTCATTGAGTTGATCATCGGATCTGGGACCGAATTATTGGATGTTTGGATACAGGAATTCATTAGTTAAATTTTAACTATTTCTGTAGTTAAACATTGGTAATTTGCATGGGTTCTGTTGTGGAAAGGAGTTCAGAATTTTGGATTCCTCCCTCATCCCTGTACCTATTTCTAACTGTGATTCTGTTTGTGAAGGTTCATCTATTCATGTATGGAATGCTATTCGGAATAGCAGACACATGGGCAGCAATGCCAGACAACAAGATGGTCGGCAAGGCCATCAAGGACCCCGCGAAGCTGAAGGTGATCGCGAGCAACCCGATGAGGTACACTGGAAAACCTAGAGTGGGAACGATGAGGGAGCTACTGAGGCAGACATTACACGTGCAAAATTGTTTCGACAAGGTGACTGTGCCCTTCCTGACTTTACATGGGACATCGGATGGGTTGGCTGAGGCGTCGGGGTCGAAGATGCTTTACGAGAAGGCGAGCAGCGAGGACAAGACCCTGAAGCTGTATGAAGGAATGTATCACTCTCTGATACAAGGGGAGCCGGATGAGAATGCCAATCTAGTGCTGGCTGACATGAGGGCCTGGATTGATGAAAGAGTTGAGAGATATGGCTCCAAATGTAATGGAAATTAGTGTGTGCGCTGCTGCTTCTTTAGGAAATCAAGTTGATTAAGATGGCAAGGCATACAGAGACTTCAATGTGTGAGTTGATATAACATCGACCTAATGGAAGGTAAAACATGGTTGCTAACCTTGTTTCAAACTAATATAATATAATAATTCTTCTGCATGACTTAATTTGCATCCACGTTATGTCTTTATATTGAAATCTGATTTTACAAATGGTATGGCTTCATATGGGGAAGTTGGTTTTTTACATTGTTCATCAAGTTTATGCAAGTTTTTTTGCTGATAAATGTCTCAAACCGAATATACATGGATAACTTGACTTTCAAATTCAACTTCTCTTTCCCCAGCATAAAAAACCAAATATTAAGTTGGTGGTAAATCATCAATCTACAACCACCTCCTAGAAAACATTATGAAATCAATGGAGCAAGAAATGTTAACCATGGAACTCAAATGGGGATTATTTATTAATAGAAATAAATTACATGCAGAGCCCAAGTGCAATCCTTCGTCGTTTTTGGTTTCTTTCTTGTTCTTCACCAAGTTTCGTACTCTATTTCACATAAGAGCAGCAAAAAATAAAGAAACACGGTTCATAAACTACACGAAAAATGAAATATGTTGTGCAGTAAATGCACCAATAAACGTAATAGAGTTAGTTTACTGCGTGGAGCAACTACTTGGTAGGCCAAGTTGCTTGAGCAGACATAATGATGCCTACGATGACACCAAACAGTCCAAGCGCGCTGCCGAAGATCTCAATAACGAGGATCTTAACAAAAAGAGTAGAGTTTTGTGCATCTGATAAAGCACAACTGCTTCCAATTATTCCAACACACAGCCTGTGTGAAAACATTCAGGGACGTAGACAAATGAGAAAAAAATCGGTGTAGGGAGATATTTCAATTTATATCTAATAAACTTAAGGCAGAGATAAAACAGAAACTCACCCACAGACGAGATTCGCAAATCCCACAATTATTCCAGATGCAAATATAGCGTAGCCTGCTCTAAGGGACTCTGGGTCATAAATCTTGGAATTAGGCACACTGTCTAGCTTCGTCTGAAGAATGATAGCAACAATGACTCCATATATAGCAACAGCCTCACAAAAAATCACACTGAGGGAAGGTAGGAGTTAGACAGAGCTAGCATGAACAAAGGCAAATCCAGCTCAACTACATTGGTATTTAGTAGTCTTTCCAGCAGCTAGAATATTAATTAAAGTAAGCACACAAGAGGATCTTAACCTCGACATGCCCCTGGGATAGTAACATTATAAGAATCGCTAGCATGTTTTTTCTAATTTATAATTAGTTTAGTTCTATGGCCAGATACAGCATAGAAGATCACTTCCCACCCCAAACAAATTTAAAAAAATATACTAAGAAGACAATGAGCAGAATATAATGCCAAGGACATGATGTCTTTCAATGTCCTAACAAAACCTTGAGAGTGATAATTTAATGAATCAACCTACTTATATAAGATACAAAAAGAAGTTTTATTTTTTTGGTTGGGAAAAAAGTAAAAAGAAGGTTTCTTAAGAACCAAACTAAGTGTGGAGTAAAGAACTTCATCAGAGTCAGATTGAGTGCTGAACTAAGTACACTAAAGAAAATAGTTTCACTAATGTAACGAGTATCCAGACGGTATTCTGAGATACCTCTCCAACTAACTTTAGAAGCTTTTACTCGGTGATTATCCCTCAATCACACCGTCTCTAGAGATAGTGATAATTTTTTTCGAGGGGATAAGCATCCGAGAACCCAAGTCAATCCACATTTGCTCATCAATATATTACTAAATAATGAACCCGCTAACGTAAGATTTCAAAATACTTCCTGCACAATCTTATCCTCAGTTCCTCACTAAGTTCGTGCCGATTTCTCTCCCAACAAGCAATAAATTAACCAAAGCAAAATCGTAACACTATACAAAGTAATGATCAAGCAAAAACAGAAACTGATTTTTTTTTTTTGAGAAAATCTAAAACCTTTGTCCAAGTATTCACAGAACTAGTTGCAAATCTGAAACTACTCAGCTTGGAAAAGTACCTGATTAGGTTTTTGGAGGTAATGCGAGGAGCTTTGATCGCAGCACCAATTAAACTACTTCCAGTTATATATATTCCCCTAAGATCTCCAACATATAAGCAAAATCAGGCAAAAAATCACCAGCGGAAGTATATCTCAATGCACGAGAAAATACCAGGCGGCGCCGAGGACCGAAACACCGATAGATATGGCGATTCCGATGGCGGAGAACGTATAAGGGGAGATCTGAAGCAAAGCTCGCGACCATGAACTCGATGCCAGCACCATCGTCGTGACCACCTCTCTCTCTCTCTCTCTCGAGATCGGAAGATGTCCAATAACCGTGGTCTCTGATCAATAAAAATCACTTATTTTATAAACGAAAAAGAAAAATCAATTCGGGTTGCGTTTTTTGACCCGGGATTATCTCTGTCGGGCTTTACCCGCCAGGTTACGTTATTTTTATATATAAAGAAAATACTCTAGTTTACTTCCCACACTCAGCCCAAGCCCATTCCATTGAAATCAGAATTTTTTTTACTAATTCAACTTCTAAATTAAATAATTTTTTTACTGAATTAAAATATATCCTATCATGGTATTGATACGAGAGAAAGTTAAGTTTGAAAGATGGATCATATTCTCAAAATCCACAATTCTTTTATTAAAAAACTATAATAATTCGTAGCATTTAAACTTTCTACAAAACCCCAATAGTTTATCGTGTGTATTAAAATATTTACATAAGGTGCAATCAATCACATTTACGAGCACTCTTCAATTATATATAGTAGATGAAATTGGATTAGAATAATAAATTGGTGCCGTTTTTTAAGTAAATGGCCTATTCTCCCGAGCCCACCAAAAGTAAACCGTAAGGACTAAGGAGCGCAGCACACATACATTTCTTCCGTCCAAAGATTTTAATTATATAAATACAATTTTAGGTACATTTTAAATTTTCCCCACCCACTTTCTTTTAATTTCCATGCCCATCCATTAATTAACACCCATTGCTGTCCATACATTTTTTTTAAGGGCTGCTTGTATAATATAACGTCGTTGTTGAATGATTATATTTCCACACGAAATAAATTAAAATTTAATTTTATCAAACTTTACAAGAAGGAATGCGTGAATTGGCATGTTGGTCAACGTGCATCACGTGTTAAATACTTCTTTTTAACCATTCGACTTTGTCTTAAAGAGCAAAAATTGAGGGTGTGGAGAGAGAAGTATCAATTTAAAACTATTTAATTAATATATTATACTTAAAATAATATTGTATATGTTGAATAGTGGGCAGGGGCGGAGGTACATGTATGGTTGGGTACACAGGCGGATCCACACTTGGGCTTGGGGGGCTCCAGCCCCCCCCCTCAGCCGGAATTTTTCTTCGTTTTTATAGAGGCGTGATTCGGGATTTTTTGAATTAGCCCCCCTCGTAAAGAAGAAAAAAAGGATGAAAATTAGAAAAAAAATATGCAACGAAGGATTGAAGTCTAGTGGAGGCAAAAAAAAAATTTCAGCCCCCCTCACCGGAATTTTCTGGATCCACCACTGGTTGGGTACACTTGTACTCTTAATATTTTTTAATCATTTATTAATTATGTAATTTAACTATTATTTATATATATATTTAAACATTATTTATATATTTTCTTATATAATTTATCTTATTTATATTTTGTACCCCTAATTTTAATTTTCTAGATTCGTCATTGATAGTGGGGATTATATGAATCATTATTTTGTGTTAAAAAATTGCATATTATATAATATAAGCTCATTTATAAAATGTCAATGAAATAAACTTAAAGACTATTTGACCGAGCTACTTACTCTATTTTTAATAATAATGCACTAAGTTAAACTCACATACTCAAGAATTTTCGAAAAAACTCGAATTCTTAACTTTTGTTATCACATACAAGATACTTTTACTATTACAATTAAAGTTATCCGAGCTGTCACTCTACTACCTACCAATAACATCAATTGAATAAATATACTCCATTTATTCCATTTATATGATCATGTTACTATTTTAAAATGTTACAATTATATGGTTTAATTCTCATATATGATATTATTTTTTTCAAGTAATTTATAAATGTATCTTTTAAAATTTTTAAAAAATGAGAATCATAAATTTAATATAATAAAAATGATAGGTTAATCAATACTTTTAAATAAGGGTAATATTGAAAGTTTATTTTAATATTGTGTTCTTAAATATTTTTGACAAATATGCAATATCAAAAATTGTCACATAATCGGAATGGGAGTAGTTACTAAATTCTATTATCGGACGGAAATTTAATTTATAAAAATTAAAAACGATTTTTTTAGTTAATTCAAAATTGATATTTGATTCTGTATATACGTATTGTATGAGTCTAGTTTGGAGGTGTGAGGTATCTATGAGCAAAGAGTTCTATAATAATGAAAGAGTTGAATTCAACGTCATAATTTATTATTATTGTTATTATTACTATTATTATTATTTAATGTCAGAAATAAAGATATCTTTGTTAACATAGATTAACTTTAATTACTCTCTAATTAAACAAAATTACCTCGCGACAGACTACCAGTCATGAATTTTATTTGGAAAATTATAATATTCAACTAATTTATAGATGACAACTTTGAATGAGATTGGAGTAGTGGATTTGAAAACTAATACATAGTCGACCTACCAAATATTCTAGGACCCACCCACCGCCAGCTCAGACATCAACCTTCAGCATCTTTTTATTTATTTATTTTTCTTTTTAGGAAAACCTTCAACATCTTTTAAAAGTTATTCATAATCTTTATATATATATATATTTATATCATAATATCTTATCATTATTTTTAATGACGATGGATTAGATATAACTGATTTCCTGAAAATTGAGATTAATGATTAAAAGCTTCACAAAAAAGATGACGGAGAATCATTTCATGAAAAGTGAGATTATAAAATATACTTTGTTATTTCTCTCAATAAAATTTGTAAAAATAAATAAAAGAAATTGTTTCGAAATCATAAAATCTTCCATATAAAAAAATATCCTAGGGTTCGAGGCAACCAAATATCAACTTGCATCGTCACGTGATATCTCCCCCTGCACTTTTACATACCCTTTTTTTTGTGGTTTTTTTTTTTTGAAAAAGTGATTTTTTTTATAGTTGTCTTATTATGCAATTATTATTATTATTTATCATACCCTGTTTTACTTTCGAAGTTTCCCATTTTTTTCTCTTAGGCCATAATACTTTTTTAGGGACTGGGGGACATTGAAAATTACACCATTAACTTTGACAGAGATGTTTTTTATATGATATTTATTTTATTAGTTCTATACTTCTTTCATTCCATTAGTATAGTTTTTTTTTTTTTCGGCATGAAAATTAAAAATTATGAGTGAGGTTGAATTAATATTTTATTAGTGTGTGAAAAAAATTGTTATTTTAGGAAAATCTAACTATTTTATGAGACAAACAAAAATGGGAAATGTGATTATTCCCGCGGAACAGAGTGAGTAGTATTTTAATGGGAGAAATATTTTAAGGCTTTTTATGGTTGTAATAATATTTTAAAGCTCAAATTATAATTAATCAAGTTTTTTTTTTTTTTACCTGGGGTTCTTGACACAGAATTGGACTAATAAACTAAATTTTACTGCAATTCTCTGACATGTGATATCTATAATCTTCATAATTGCATAAGTATAAAAGCTCATTTCTTTATTATTTGCTTATTTAATTTCATAATTCCTTATTTTTGTCTGAATACAATGAATTTCCAAGGGTTTCTTTGTCATCAACATATATTTATATGTATATAGATATTTGCACACCTTCTTCAAAACCCTCTGCGCTGAAAAAACTATCTTCTACTCCATTTCCTAACCTTATCTCCTCTCTTTCTCTCCCGGAAAAAGCAAATCTTGATAGGCTTCTTGCAGAAGCACCCGTGTGAAACGAGAGGAGAGAGAGAGGAGTGGAGGAAAGATGCAAGGTGTTCTACAGTCAAAAGGGCTTCTTTCGCTGCCTTCGAACCCCAGAATCAGAGCTTTCAATCCACAGCCATCTCATGGCTTAAGGTACAGATTCGGCCCTTTGAATCCCTCTTTCAAATCAGGGATTCCTAATGGACTCTCGTTATCTTTTAACGGGTTGTCGAAGTTTGTGACAAAGCCTCAATTTATCGGTCAAAAGACTAGAAATTATCCTATTTGTAAAGCTGAGGCTGCAGCAGCTTCTGGTGATGGGAAGCCTGTATTTGGGGAGACAGAATCATCTCCTAAGTTTTTGGGAATTGAAATATTGACCCTCAAGAAGATTATACCTCTTGGGTTGATGTTTTTCTGTATTCTGTTTAATTATACAATTCTGAGGGATACAAAGGATGTTTTGGTGGTGACAGCCCCAGGGTCTAGTGCTGAGATTATACCTTTCTTGAAAACATGGGTGAATTTGCCTATGGCTATTGGATTCATGCTCTTGTACACAAAATTATCTAATGTGCTATCCAAGCAGGCCCTTTTTTATACTGTTATTCTACCTTTCATCGGTTTTTTTGGAGCTTTTGGGTTTATTTTGTACCCTCTCAGCCAATATTTCCACCCCACAGCTCTTGCCGATAAGCTTCTTAATGTTCTGGGTCCGAGGTTTCTGGGCCCTCTTGCAATTTTGAGGATATGGAGTTTCTGTCTTTTCTATGTTATGGCTGAACTTTGGGGAAGTGTGGTTGTCTCAGTTCTGTTTTGGGGATTTGCTAATCAGGTATTTCTTTTCGTCTCAGTATTGTATTCTTCTGAGTGTCTGGCTTTTGAATTTTTTGATTGATGCTTTATTCTAAAGAAGAAATCTATCAAGATTCTCCCTTTTGATTAAAATTATATAAAAATGTCTCGACCATCATATCTTCAGATCCTGTTTTGTCCTGTATTTGAAAATCCTAGATTATGTGTATACACAAGTTGGTATTTGAGTCTGGATCCTCGAGATGTTATAACATTATCTTTTTCAGACATCCCTTGTTTATTTGGGGATTTTGTATGCCAATTAGATTTTAGATACCCATCTGGTGCTTAACTCATTGACCATTCATTAGTTTATGTCTCGCTGAATAAAGTTTGTAGGATCAGAAAAGAAATAATTTCAAATATTTTGCCCTTTATGTTGAATTGGCATTTTGATAAAATGTTATTTAAAGCTTATCATGTATTTTCTCCCATGTTGTGCCTTTTGATATTTCGACGGATGAGTCAATACTGGATTGTGTAACATTGGATTTGATGCATCATATTGCAGATTACTACCATTGAGGAAGCAAAGAGATTCTATCCGCTTTTTGGACTTGGTGCAAACGTTGCCCTTATTTTCTCTGGTCGAACAGTGAAGTACTTCTCCCAATTAAGGCAAAACCTGGGTCCTGGTGTTGATGGTTGGGCCATGTCCTTAAGGGGAATGATGAGTATTGTGATGCTAATGGGGTTTGCAATCTGTTTCCTCTATTGGTGGGTGAATAACAATGTTCAACTTCCCACCCGTAGTATGAAGAAGAAGGTAGTAGAAGTTGTTTTTTGTTTTTCATTTTTGTATGCTTGTTTTTCTATCTCAGTTTTATACCAGCTTCCTTGTGGCTGGTCTTAATGGTGTTTCTGAAAGAATACTTTTAGCTAACATATCACTTTAAGATATTTTCTACATATCACTGCTCATGCAGTGGAACAATGCCCATCCTATTACTAGATAATTTGAACAATTTTTCATGCCACAGAAATTTTATGCTCTAGTCTGTGGAGAATTGTGGCAAAATCTTGAATCTTTAGTCACTATATAGTTGATGTTCCAGAGGTCCATGTTATGACTTCTAGTTTCTTGCTAACATTATTCTCTCTCCATATCAGGAAAAGCCAAAAATGGGAACAATGGAAAGCTTAAAGTTTTTGGTGTCTTCCAAATATATCAGAGATCTTGCCACTTTGGTGGTAGCATACGGTATAAGCATCAACCTTGTTGAGGTTACATGGAAATCAAAGCTTAAAGCCCAGGTATACTAGGCCTTTACCGTGTGCACCAATCTCTTAGCACTTCAACTGACTTAATGATTTTTGATATAATTTTTTCCCTCTAAATTGCACAGTTCCCATCACCAAATGAATATTCGTCGTTCATGGGTGACTTCTCAACGGCTACTGGAATAGTAACCTTCACTATGATGCTTTTGAGCCAATGGATCTTCGGCAAATATGGTTGGGGTGTGGCGGCATCTATTACACCTACCGTCTTGCTTCTAACTGGAGTCGGATTCTTTTCATTGATTCTATTTGGCGGCCCTCTTGCTCCTACCCTCGCTCAATTTGGGATGACTCCTCTTTTAGCAGCCGTGTACGTGGGCGCGATGCAGAACATCTTTAGCAAGAGTGCTAAGTACAGCTTATTTGATCCATGCAAGGAAATGGCTTACATTCCTTTGGACGAGGACACCAAGGTTTGCTCACACCTATAATTACTTGAAAAACTACTTCACCAACTACTTGTTTCTAGGTGAAGAGCCTTATTCTTGAATTGATTTATGATAATAGGTTAAAGGGAAGGCAGCTATTGATGTTGTCTGCAACCCACTGGGGAAGTCCGGAGGAGCTCTGATCCAGCAGTTCATGATCCTGACTTTCGGATCACTGGCGAATTCGACTCCTTATCTCGGTGGCATACTCCTAGTAATTGTTCTTGCATGGTTGGGAGCCGCGAGGTCACTGGATGCCCAATTTACAGCATTGAGGAAAGAGGAGGAGCTGGAGAAAGAGATGGAGAGAGCTTCAGTGAAGATTCCGGTGGTGTCTTCGTCGTCGGGAAGCGGTAACGGCTCGCTGAATGGCGAGACGACACTGAATCCTACAGGAGGCGACTCACCAAGTGCATCAGAACCCTCGTCTCCTCGCAGTGCGTGAGTTGAATGGCCCCTTCACTTGAATAATGGGAGCATTGCAATAAGCAAATGATATATTAGAACGATTGGTCCAGGTTCAGAGTCATGATACTGTAGGGATTCTTCTTCATCCAGTAATTCTTATATTTAGTTGTTTGTAAGATTTGTTTTTGAGCCTCTGAAATAACCAGAGCTCTACTTAGTGATTGAGCCACACCCGGTTTGATAAAATATAAAACCATTTACTCATTTTAGTTTGAATGTGCTTTCACCTTCTCACTTGTTCTTCTTGAGCAGAGCCAGCCAGCTCTAAAACCCCATCAAAATGAAAAACAAAATACAGATGAAATAGCAAAATGGGTATTAGTATTACAAACAAATGAGTCGGGGAAGATGACAAAGGAATTGAATGCAAATATTCCATGAAACGACGACCGCTCATCATGGCTTATTCTATTTTCAGTTGGATGAAAAAGAGAAGCCACACATCATACCGACAGTGACTAGAGATGCCTCATTTCACCCTTCTTACAATCTTATCCTCCTCTCTACTCTCCAATGCTCACAAACCGATGATGGAGTAAAAACCATGTGTCACCATTTGCTTCCCTAACTCTCACATCTTCTATTCCTGTCAATCTTATAACATTTTGTAAAAATCTTCTTGTTTGTTACTACTAGTAGCCATTATTTATCTACCTAAAGGGAGTTTATATATGGAATAACACAGAGAGAGATAAAAAAACACTACTATTGCACACTACCAACGAAGCATTAATTATATCCGTTGCAGAAGAGAATGCAGAGTTTGGCATTGCCGGAATCTAGCGCACTATCCGGCAAGCTAGCTGCGTTTACGGAGGAATGCTGCTCCGAAGATGCCTATGCTTCCGACACAGATTATTTTGTGAGGACTCTGAGACGAATTGAGGGGAAGGGAGTTAGGCCGGACCTCATTGGCTCAATCATCATACATTATACCTCCAAATGGCTGCCTGAGTTAAGCGGAGATGAGGCCGAGGGCGAAGGCGAAAGCATCAGGGATTCATGGCGGAAGAAGAGATTCTTCATCGAGACTCTAGTGGGAATTCTTCCTCGAGAGAAGGATTCCATCCCTTGCAGTTTCCTGCTGAGAGTCCTCCGCGTTGCCAACATGGTTGGAGTGGAGGCAGGGTGCCGTGGTGAGCTAGAACAGCGCGTTTCTTGGCAGTTGGATGAGGCTTCGTTGAGGGAATTGATGATTCCATGCTTTAGTGATGATGAATGCAGCACGTTGCTCGATTTCGAGCTGGTGATTCGGCTGGTGAAAGGGTTCGTGAGTTTGGAGGAGGTTGCCAGGAGTGGCGGCGCACTCATGAAAGTCGCCAAACTGGTGGATTCCTACCTTGCGGAAGCAGCCGTCGATCCCCATTTAACACTGCCCCAGTTTGTTGCCCTCGCCGCCGCCCTCCCCAGTCACGCACGCTCCACCGACGACGCCCTCTACCGCGCCTTTGATATATACCTCAAAGTAAGCCTATAACATCTATTTTGGTGGATCTAATGTCTCAACGAAGAATGTGTGATTTGGTTGGTTCAATTGAGCGCAGGCGCATCCGGGGTTGTCGAAGCAAGAGAGGAAGAGGCTGTGCATGGTGATCGAGAGCAGGAAGCTGTCGGCGGAGGCGTCCATTCACGCAGCTCAAAACGAGAGGCTGCCGGTCCGGGCGGTGATCCAGGTGCTGCTGTCGGAGCAGGACAAGCTGAGCAGGCACATCGACTGGAGCCCCGACGTGACGACGGTGCGGTGCCTGTCGAAGCGCCATGAGATGATGAGCACGCAGCAGATGGAAATGAGGAGGCTCATGGAAGAAGTGGAGATGCTGCAGAGGCAGTGCGCGAACATGGAGATGCAGATAGAGAAGCTGTTGGAGAAGAAGACGAAGAAGAAGGGGTATTTCAGCTGGAAGAAGCTGGCCTTCAAGCCCAATAAAATGGAGGAAGTCGAAGCAGATGCTGCTGACGCCGCCGCTTTCCGCCTGACTACGCCGATGCAGATGAAGGCCAGGCTGATCGGAGGTACAAGCAGTTCAACAAACTGGACGAAATAAACCCACTCCTGCTCATCGTTGGCTTCGACTGTCCATTTGTATTAGGGGTTGAGCAAACACCAAACAGACACCAA
This sequence comes from Plectranthus barbatus, assembly GCA_026898455.1. NCBI lineage: Eukaryota > Viridiplantae > Streptophyta > Magnoliopsida > Lamiales > Lamiaceae > Plectranthus > Plectranthus barbatus. The sequence continues at coordinate 410,187 of JAPKLW010000104.1, read as the reverse complement.
AAAAATCAACTGAATCGATCAAATTCGGTGGTTCGATTTGATTGTAAAAAACTCGGCCGATCATCGGTTTTTAAGATTCGAACCCAAGTAATCGACCGACCGGCTGAATTGTTTTTAATAAATTAAATAAAATATTATATAATGATTTGATAATGTTTAGGATTTGCTGAATTTGATATGTAATTTACATGAGATTAGGATTTGAAATTTCCTAATTTAGGATAGTTTATTTGTGTTAAAAATAGGGATATCAATATCACCCGAAACCCGCGGGTTAGCCAGATTAACCCGAGCCAAAATGCAAATTAGAGTCAAGATATTTTGGCCCGAAAAAATTTAGTCCGATTAGTCTGGAACCGAATAACCCGAGGCTCGACAGGGTTGAGCTCGAAACCTAACGAGTTGACCCGATTAACTCGATTATTATTTTTATTAATATATTTTTCATAATTATAGTACTAAAATCTAATTTTAATATTTAAATGATATTTATTAATTAAGTTTTAAGTTATATAATTGTATTTAGTTCAAATAGTATTCAATACACAGTTAAGTTTATTTATTTATGAAGTTAAATGTATTTAAATATCGCTAAAATAAAAAACAATATATTTTTTAATAGATAAATTTATCATTATATAAAAAATTGTGATGAGTTTTGTATTTTTATAAGAGATAAATAATGTTTTGCTTATTTTTTAATATTTAAAACATTAAAATAATGAAAATATATTAAAAATATAAAATAATTAATAAATTCATTGTTTCGACGGGCTAGCCCGAAAACCGATGGGTTAGGGTTAAAGTCAAGATTTGTTAGCTCGAAAAAATTTCAGCCCAATTTAACCCTGATTGATTAACCTGTAGCACGATAGAATTTGCATGAAATCTGACGGGTTGGCCCGATTGACATCCCTAATTAAAAAATTCAAAAAAATAAGTTTTTGTCGGTTCTAAATAGTGATGGGTTTGGTGTTTTCTCTCTCCGTTGGGCTTTTTCGGGTTGGGTAGAAATATAATATGACCCAAGGCCACAAAACAACTCTTCACTTTATCTCCTTTTCCGCCAAAAATAAAATCAAGAATGTTGAAAAACATCAAAATCAAAAGATAATGTTAAATTTAAATGTGCTTACAAAAAGTAATTAATTCGCAACTTTATTCAACGGTGTCCATGATTTTGACATAATTGGTGCCATTTTGTTTAGGGTTAATTGCAAATTTTAACACAACTTTTCATTGTTTTTGCAATTATAACATACTTCTCAAATCTTTGCAAATATAACATAAAACTTTTCAATTTTTGCAATTAGAACACAAACTTTTGAACCTTTTGCAATTATAACAAAAATATATTTTATCCCAAAAAATAATAAATAAAAATTAAATTTACACTGTTTATATTTTATTTATTTAAACTTGAATTGTTTTTAAATATCAATTTTTGCGATTATTCATTTATATGTAGTATTATTTAATCTTTAAAAAATCGAAAAATAGCACAATAAACAATGAGTCATTATAAATTAATTAATTAAATATAATTACAATATATTTAATTATAGGTTTACTTACAAATTTTAAGACAATTTATCATTACTTTTGTAATATATTTGATATGTTTATTAAGAAATATGAATAGTTTCTATCTGATAATTTCATGAGACGATACATAAAATATAAAAATGCATGAAAAAACTATATATATATATATATATATATATATATTATGTTATAATTGAATTTGATTAATTAAATAAATTAATAATGGACGGCATATTAGAGGCGCCTTAGATTTTCTTTCATAATAATTAGTTTAATTAATTAATTGAATTTAACTAATTTATAATTATAATAATTTAGTGTATATTGCTTTATTTTTCAAATTTAAAATATTAAACAATACCAAATATAATCATAAATATAAATAATCGTAAAATAATTTGATACTTAAAAAATTGTTCAAGTTTAAAATAAATAACATCCAAACAATCACAAAACTTAAATTTTAATTGTTAATTTTTGGGATAAAATATATATTAGTTATAATTCCCAAGATTTTAAATTTTGTGTTATAATTGCAAAAATTGAAAAGTTTTATGTTATACTTGCAAAGATTTGAAAAATGTGTTATAATCACAAAAAGATGAAAAATTGTGTTAAAATTTGCAATTAACCCTTTTGTTTATTTAGGGGCGGCTTCTCTCTATGTTATATATGTTATACCCCAAATAGAACCACTAACTCGACAAAGCCTTGAGTCACTCGACTGAAAGAGAAATGCCACTCT
>JAPKLW010000104.1:358766-387897 GCA_026898455.1 Plectranthus barbatus | reverse complement strand
ACATTTTCCGCTGCCAAGTTATACCCTGATAAATCGGGACCAACAAGGATGTTCCCTCCAGATGAAGAAAAGACAGCCTTCATGACAAGTCAAGGAATATACTGCTACCGAGTAATGCCTTTCGGTTTGAAAAACGCGGGCTCGACATATCAAAGGTTGATGAACAAGATGTTTGTGCCATTAATTGTAAGGTAAATGGAGGTATACATCGATGATATGATTGTGAAATCGTCAAGTTTGAGTGAGCATCTCGATCATTTAGGAGAAGCCTTCGAGATACTGCAAAGGTTTAATATGAAACTTAACCCCTCAAAATGCCAATTCGGGGTTACAACTGGAAAATTCTTGGGCTACGTGGTTAGCAGACAGGGAATCGAAGCAGATCCTGTTCAGATTAAGGCTATACATGAATTGAAACCCCAACCACAACGAGGGAGCTTCAGAGGATGATTGGGAAGCTAGCGGCCCTGAGTCATTTTGTAGCCCGTTACTCGGATCGTACTTCGAGATTTTTCGAACTGCTTAAGAAGGCCAAGCGGTTCGAATGGACACAAGAGTGTGATGAAGCACTCGAACAGATGAAGATCTACTTATCTTCAGCACCAGTTATGTCGAAGCCACATGAGGGAGAAATATTGCAACTCTACTTGGCCGTGTCAGAAAGAGCAGTCAGCGCGGTGCTGATAAGGGATCAAGGAGGATCGCAGCACCCGGTTTACTATGTTAGTAGAACCTTGGTTGACGCAGAGACGCGCTATCCTGTCCTCGAAAAACTTGTGCTAGCATTGGTAATGTCCGCAAGAAAACTTAGACCGTATTTCGAATCACATGAGATAGTGTAGTATCGGGTTTCCCCATAAAGAACATTTTGGCTAAACCCGAGTTGTCTGGAAGGATGATGAAATGGGCAATCGAACTAGGAGGGTATGGATTGCGATTCGAACCGCAACGAGCCATAAAATCTCAGATTCTTGCCGATTTTATAGCGGAATTCACGCCAGAGATGCACATACAGGCAGAGATTGAATCTGCACCAATGGGAGATCTCATGGAATTCTGGGTTTTACATGTCGATGGGTCAAGTAACTCGAAAAGAGCTGGAGCCGGAATATCTCTGACATCACCAAGTCAAATGATATATCAGAGAGCCATCAAATTCGAGTTTCGAGCCACCAATAATGAAGCTGAGTATGAAGCCCTCATAGCGGGCATGCAATTAGCATTAGAAATGAAGGTGAGGAAATTACAGGTCAAATCAGATTCGCAACTCGTGGTGAATCAAATCTTGGGACTATTCCAGGCCAAAGATTGCCGAATGTCGGCGTACCAAGAGATTGCAAAGAGGCTGGAAACAAATTTTGAAGTAATATCAGTGGAGCATATACCAAGAGAACTCAATGTGGAGGCCGATGCGATGGCAACCCTTGCCGCATCCACAAACATGAATACATCGAGGCTAATTCCGTTGGTAACTGCCTTATGGCCAGCAACTCGAGAGCTCGAAGATAAGAAGTATGAGGAAATCGGACAGATAAGCACAATCGAAGAAGCGACTTCTTGGATGGATCCGATAAAGTCATACTTGCTTGGAACCAGCACTGAGCAAGGAGTGGAACTTGTAAAAATAGCTAGAAGAGCTGCGAGGTTCATCCTACTAGACCAAGGGCTGTACAAAAGGTCGTTCGGAGGACCATTACTAAAGTGTGTGAGCGAACAAGATGCAAAAGATGTATTGATCGAGGTACATTCAGGAAGCTGTGGAAATCACTCGGGGCCGAGGAGTTTAGCAAATCGGGTCATTTCAGCAGGATTTTATTGGCCAACACTAAGAAATGACTCGAAAGAATTTGTTAAGAAGTGCGAGAGCTGTCAAAGATTTGCAAATATGAGCCACAAAAAAGCCGAGATGTTGCATTCAAACACTCCAGTGTGGCCCTTTCATAGATGGGGAATTGATATCGTCGGGAAAATGCCTAAAGCAAGAGGAGGCAAGGAGTACATAGTGATCGCAACAGATGCCTTCACGAAGTGGGTCGAAGCAGAACCCCTTTCAAGCATAAGAGATACCCAGATGATAAAGTTCGTATGGCAAAACATAGTATGCCGGTTCGGATTGCCTCGTGAAATCATAACTGACAACGGAAGGCAATTCACAAGCAAAAGTTCAAAAGCTACTGTGAGGATTTGGGAGTAAAAGTGCTATTTTCTACACCGAGATATCCAGAAGCAAACGGATTAGCAGAGTCTACAAACAAGACAATTCTAAATACTTTGAAAAGAAGGTTGGGAGCATCAAAGTCGAACTGGGTCGACGAATTACCAGGAGTCCTGTGGTCATATCGAACAACATCAAGGACCAGCACGGGGGAAACTCCATTCACACTGGCACATGGTTCAGAGGCAGTAGCCCCAATCGAGGTGATAAAACTGAGTCCACGAGTGGAGTGGTTCGATGAAGAAACGAACCGACAGGGGGCCCTCGAGGCATTGGATATGCTGGACGAAGTGCGGAATGAGGCAATCACAAGAATGGAAAGGAGGCAAAAGACAGTCGATCGCTTTTATAATAAAGCGGTTCGAATGAGAGCACTGAATGTAGGAGATTGGGTCCTGAGGCGGGTTTTTCAAAACACAAAGGAAATCAACTCTGGAAAACTAGGACCAGTGTGGGAAGGACCATATATAATTTCTGAGGTTGTCAAAAACGGGGCTTATCGCATCAAGACACCTGAAGGGCGAGATATACCAAATGCATGGAATATAAAATACCTTAGGAGATTTTACTTCTAATGTAATTTTTTGCCCTTTTTCCCTACCATGTTCTTGAATAAAATAAAACGCACGCTCGAGTAGTTACTTCATCAAAACAATGTATTCAAATACACAATACAAAATATTGTATCAAAAGAGTTAAATTTGATTACACAAAAACAAGGGAATAAAATGCAAAAGCATTAAGCTGGTGGAGTTTGGGGAGGAGTGCCATCCTTCTTGCTCGCCAATCCTTCGTGGTCCTTCGACCCAACCTCTTCATTTTCATAATCACTCGAGCCGGAGTTATTAACCTCTGAATCGACAGACAAAAAACCCAAATCCAAGTCAGGGTACTTAGCCAGAACATATCCTTTAACGTAAGCTGCGGCAAGCTTCGCCATGTCTTTGAAAACAGGACGACCCAGTGGAGTGTTCATCAGTTGATACAGGTTCAAGCCTACACCAGCCGTCTTAGCTTTGTCGAATTCGTCCCGTAGAGCCAATAGTTCCTGCTCTCGACCAGCTAGCTGCGCCGCCTGCTCATCCCTAAACCGCTTCTCCGACTGTAACTCGTTGATGACAGAAAGTTTTTCAGCCTTCAGCTGTTCGATCAACTGTTGAGAAGACAACACCTCCTCTTTAGCAGCTGATAGAGCATCAACTGCTTCACCCTTCTCCCTCTCGAGCACTCCAAGGGAAGTAGCCAAGGCAACACGAGTGCGCTTTTCCTCCGCCATATTGTGAATAGCACCGAAGAATACAGAACGAAGCATCTCAATGTTCTATAAAAAAAAACATGCGGGAAATGAGATTGAATGCACTGAAGTAATACCCGTATAAATAAGTCGAAAATACCTTGAGTGAAACATGTGAAAAATCCATGAACTTCTTAATAGCATTGATCGAGGTATACCACGAAGGGCCTGCCAATGTAACCCGAAGAAAAGTTTGGAAGTCGCCCTTACCAGCAGCTGCAAGTCGACGATCTTGAGTCAACTGTTCAAGGTCGACTGGGGGGGAGGAAGCGGCAGTATGTTCGGCAGTATGGGACGAACCCGCAACCACAAGGTCCTTGTGAGGGTTATCGATATCCTGGGTAGTGAGATCAAAAATCTCACGTTCTTGACTGTCAATCGCCTTCTCCGATTCAACTTTCTTCTTCTTCCTCCTCTCCAGAACCTCATTATCGGAATCAACCTCCTTGGATTTATTTTTGGAGATCTCGGAGTCTTCCTTCCTCGAACTACCGGCACCTTCAGACTTCTTCCTTTTATGCCTCATACCGGCATGTCTCTGTGACAATCGAATGAGTTCTTCAGGTGTTAGCTTTGTCATGTCCTTGACTCCTTCAATGTCGGCCCAACGGGATCCAGTGAGTCGATCAATATCCTGAACAGGATATTCGTAGGCTCGACTAATCCGATATCTTTCCTCTGCGGTGAGCGCGGGTCGAGAGGGACCTGCAAAAAGGAGGTCAGTGAGATTTTAAAGTTCCTTAAACAGACTAAGATACTTACGAGAAGCGACTCGAACGACCCCTGACAAAGAAGGTTGCTCTGCCGGAATTCGCACATAAAAGAAATCCTCGACCCAACCCGCACTGTTAGTCGAACAACCCTTGATTAGCGGCTTTGGTGTATATCCGGAATGCTTAGAGAAAAAGTAGTAGCTTTCACCATTCTGAGCATGTAAGTTGTACAACTCTGCAAACTCACGAGCTGTGGGTGATTCGAAACCCAAATCATGAAAAATGAGTAAAGTGCCCATCATGTGCCTCCATGCCATCGGGGCCAATTGAATGGGGGCGATGTCATAATACTCCAACACAGACACAAAAAAGGGATGAAGCGGAAGCCTGATCCCGTACTTAAATATTCGAGTTGAGAACGCCATATACCCCGACGGAGGGCGATGAGGACGATTATCGGGATCGGGTAACACAGGGCATACACGAAAAGAAATGTAGAACTTATAAAAATAACCCCTAAGGAAATCAAAATCCAACGAAGAACGAGCATTCACAAGGGAACCCTTCAGTTTCTCTTCATAGTCCGGTAAATACACATCATAATTTAAATCTTCCCATGGGGGAGGAGGGGAGAATGATCGATTAACAGACGAAGAGGAAGAACTGGAAGAATCAGAAGCTAAACCCTCGTCCTTACTCGTCTCGGACATGCTTTTAAGTGAAGAAACACTAACCCAGAGAGAGAGAACTTACCCAAATCTCAGAAATGGAGGTTGAAGAACAGCCAGAAGGAGGAAACAGGGTGATTCTCCGAGAAATGAACAGACGCAGATCGCGAAATCAAGAAGTAAAATGAAAAGGAAGACAAAAAGGTGTTTAAATAGGCAATCAGATTTTGAATTTCAAATTCAAAACTCCGAGATTCGTGTCAATTTCTATAAAACCGACGCGTAATAACCAGCCACGTGTCAACAATTAAAGCTTGAGGATAGAAGACATCGTTTGAAGACAAACACCGGAAGCAAGAGGTTCGAACCGCTCCAAGATTACATCTTGATTGAGCTCGAATCGCTCCAAGATTTCATCTTGATTGAGCTCGAACCGCTTCAAGATGAATCGCTCCAAGATTACATCTTGATTGAGCTCGAACCGCTCCAAGATTACATCTTGATTGAGCTCGAACCGCTCCAAGATTACATCTTGATTGAGCTCCAATCGCTCCAAGATTACATCTTGATTGAGCTCGAACCGCTCCAAGATTACATCTTGATTGAGCTCCAATCGCTCCAAGATTACATCTTGATTGAGCTCCAATCGCTCCAAGGTTACATCTTGATTGAGCTCGAACCGCTCCAAGGTTACATCTTGATTGAGCTCCAATCGCTCCAAGGTTACATCTTGATTGAGCTCCAATCGCTCCAAGGTTACATCTTGATTGAGCTCGAATCGCTCCAAGATTACATCTTGATTGAGCTCCAAGACTACATCTTGATTGAGCTCGAATCGCTCCAAGATTACATCTTGATTGAGCTCGAACCGCTCCAAGACTACATCTTGATTGAACTCAAATCGCTCCAAGATTACATCCTGATTGAGCTCCAATCATTCTGAAATTACATCTCGAAGGGGAATACAACGCATCAAGGTTATGTTTATTCACCCAAAAGCGACAACCTAATTGAATAAAGATTTTCTAGCCCAGCTCCATTCGAATATTTCTTCCAATTCAAATGAAGCTGGGGGGGAATTGTTATACCCCAAATAGAACCACTAACTCGACAAAGCCTTGAGTCACTCGACTGAAAGAGAAATGCCACTCTCGAGTCACACTCCAGATTAGTGTTGAAGAGATCCAAAGAAATACTCAAGTACTTGCCAAATGCAATAAAGGCAAGGTGCATAGAAAGAGGGATTCGGTGTTGATTTCTGCTGCTCTCCAAAGATAGGCCCCAAAATCACTCCATTCATCAAGTTCTTTCCTTATAATGTAAATTCAACCCTGTATATATATGAGAAAGGATGGATGAATGAGAGGACTTTTTGAGTGGGATTTTCAGAACTATTTTCTCTTGAGTACTCTTTCGATAAATATTTGTGTAACAACAATATATATATTTCTATATTTTGGTTTGTTGAAAAATATTTGTTCCACATAACAACTATACATATTATGAGTGATAAATACAGTGACCGAAGCAGTTGAAACTTGAACTTTTATTCTACTCTTTCTTCTAAAAAATATTTTGATTATTCTGAGATTATGTAAAAGAAAAGTAAAATTTCAGTTGATAGTATACTTATCCCTGTCGACTTGCATGTGGAGCCACATCGTTTCATGCAAACCGAAATTTTATTTTTTCGGTTCAAGTGCTATATCTTTGATTATTGGAGAATAAGGGTGGGAATAAGTTGGACTAAACGGAATTTTGAATCGACAAGTTTGAATTTATTACAATTTGAAAGGCACTGAGCTTAGTCTATTATCTATAATATATTTTTTTAAAGTTTAAAACTGACCTTTTTAATTAGCTAGACCTGATTTTTAAGCACAATTAAAGCCTACTTGATATTTATTTTTAAATTATAAATATATAATATAATTTCAATAACACACATATAAAATAATTTATACAGATCTTTTGTTTGGAAACAAATAATTTTAGTCAATATATTTTTTACTCAACCTTGAACCTTATTCGTAATTTTTAGGTTGAAGGCCCCTGCTTGATAATTCCCACTCCTATTTGAAAATCACTTTTATTAATATCACGGTAAAGATAGATGGTGGGATTAGTCATACATCTATGATCGACGTTTTGTTTTTTGTTTTTTTCATATTTCATCATTTTTTTTTCAATCGTCATTTTACTAAACTACACGAAATTATCACCTTACTTATCTTATTATTATTAATTTTTTTTGTCAATTTCTTAATTTACAATATTTAAGATAGGATGTTACCCTTTTCACATGCTTTTTGGCGTTTTTATCAACGTTAAGTGTAATGATAAAAGACTTCAAATTATTTAGAATTGGAGGTGGCAAAGTTGCACATTGATATTAAAACTTTTCTGGCAATTTTTTTTTATATTGGAAAAACTTGCTTTTACTTTCTGATTAAATATTAAAATAAAACTATTTCCAATCTCAAAATGTGAGTGATTAAGCTTCATACCTATGTCTGTCAAAAAAAAAAAAAGCTTCATACCTATGACTAGTTATTTGAGGTTGGGGACACCCCCTAGCGACTTATTTAGGCAGTGTATTCCAATTTCAAAAAAAAAAAAAAAAAACAATAAAAATAAAATAAAAACATCAATAATTAAATACAGTTCGCGAATGTATATATTATGCAACAATGTAGGAGTACATTACTACAAACAAAATAAATAAATTTACATTCTAGCCCTCCCACATATCTTTAATACATTTGTGCATGTACATTGGCCTGGTGCAAACCTGTAATTTAAATTTACATTGCTTGCATGAAAACATATGCAGACTTAATGCCAAATTAATCTTAGATTCTCTTTTTTTTTAGTAAGCAAATACAATAGCGATAATTGATCCCAACTTCTCTTAGCAAAATTACTTTTTAATTTTCAAATTAATTATAGGCTCAAGAAAAAAAAAAAAAAAAAAAAAGGATCGATTTGAATGGCGAGACAAAATCACTGTCTGGTATAATAATAAAAGGAAAAATAAGCAATTTGGCTTTGAAAGATACGGCGATGGAGTACACGGAAACAAAATGTAATGTAAATAGACTAGGGCTGGTCAAGTAGTATTAATATTATTTGTTTTTTTAATTTTTTGGCTCATTATATTAATAACAATTGCTGTATTACTAGCGTGTCTATATGTAAAAGTTCTGGTTGCCATGACTGGTGTTGTAGCTTAATAAATATATATATATAATTATATATATCATCAAAAAAAATTTCATTCACCTTAACTTAAATCCCTTTCTAACATATTATCTCATAAAATATCAAATCACGATATTTTTAGAAGAAAAAAAAATCTAACTTGGGGGCTCCCTATGTAGATCCATCACTGATTATCAATGATATATTAAAAAAATTTATAGTGTTAGAGTCTTAAATTATGTAAAAGATATTGGTAGATTCTACAAAGAATTAATTAAAGTACTGTTAGTTTCCTACTCTAATTAGTATTTGTGATCTGTAATTGAATCTCAGTTTTGCATTTAAATTTTAACATTTGTTCTTCTTATCAATAAAGTGTTGTCATGTCTCGAAATCAAATAATGATTTCACATTTGTTTTTCATTATTATTCAAAATTATATTTCTGTAATTATTTTTCTCATCTCATTCCTATTCAGTACTAGCTTTGATTTTAAATTTTGATACAGAATCACACCTCTCTCTTTCTATATATATATACTAGATTCAGGCGCAATTGTGCGTTTAGTATATGTACTTTTTTTAGAAAAAATAAAATAAAAAACACTTAATTATTTAATCAATGTATTCAAAGTATAGTTTAGAATCATATACTGTATATGAGTGGCGTGAATCATGTAAAATTTTCACTAGTATCTATAAAAAATCATGGGCATATCTGATTTTGAAAAAGACTTCGCAAACTATCATAAGCAATTGCCATATAAATCTTCATGTATATCCAACACAGGATTTTTAAACGGTCAACTCTAATTCAAATAAATTCATATAGTATTTTATATTCTCTCCAATTGTCACTTCACTCTATGTTTTTTTTTAAAAATCCAAAATCCAAACATATATGATAGTACTCCCTCAGTCCGGGTCATTAATCTTATTTGCTTTTGACACAGTTACTAATGTTACTTAGTGTAGTGGAATTAATATTTGATTGATATGAGGAGATTTTTTCATTTTAGAAAATAAAACTAATTTCGTAGGACAAACGAAAATGGAAAATGGAATTAATGAAGGGAGTAATTTTCTTGAAAAACACCTTTCAACATTGCATGAGTATTAGTAAAAAAACTAAAACAAATAAAATTCACATTTTAAAAAGAATATCTTGCCGTTATTTCTAACATTGGCAAGTACTACATATAGTTCATCTAAATTAGTTATTAAAATTATTCTCTTGATTTTGCATCCAGTTTTGGTAGTGCACAACATTAATCTACAGTTTTGAAGTAAAAAGCAGGTAGAGCTAAATTAAATAAACACGAAAAAGAGGGTAAAAACAATAAAAAAATATAAGTTTGTGAATAATTCAAGTTCTTAATTAACATCAGGTTTGAATTTCAGACCGAGGCCCCCTATCTAACTATTAAATGCGCACTAATTGCTATAGTAGATTTGAATTGAAGCCTTAAAAAATAATTTTTAAATTTTTTTTTTATCGAGAATATGAATCAAATATAATTATTATATTTTTTAAAAAATCATATAATAAAGCATAATTATTATTTCAAATCCATAAAATAAAAATATATTACAACAAATTTGTTTATATAAATTAAATTTATATTCTTACAACTATTTTTATTATATAGTAATTTAATAAGAATTATATGTTAGTTAAATTTGTGTTGATATATTGAAACATATTCCAAATTAGTAGTATATTAAAAGATGTGCATTTTCAACAATTTGAGATCTCAAAAAATGATTAAAATATTGTTTAATTTCTCATGAAAACAGAAAAGAAAATAAATATACAATAAAAATTATGAAATAATACAAATTAAAACTATGTGAGCTTGTACAAAATTTATAAACTGTTATATCTTCCTCTTTATATATATAAAGTTTCCAAATAGTCAAAAGAAAATACGTGGTTAAGAATTGGAGAATAGATTTAGTGACGTGGAGAAGAGATTCATTTTGAATCAAATAAAATAAAATGACAGTCGTTTGTCTTTATCTAAAAATCATTAAAAATAAATTAGTACACATGACCGCCATGTTAGCCTAAATTATGAAATATTAGATATAATTAATTGTTAATAACTGAAGACATAATTACATAGTAGAATAAAGCGTTGTATATATTTTAATTGATAATTTATTATTAAATTATATCAAAGCTATGTTTTGTATGGATACATAACACTAAAATATCAATATTCGAATGCGTTTAGTTAAAATAACAATTCCTTAAATAATTTATTTGATTAAATTATTTTCATTATCTTTGACTAATTATTATTGGATGTTAATTTTGAGTGGAAGCAGTCTTGTGCTTTTATATAGATATAAATTTGCTATCAAACTAAAATCGATCTTATAAAAATAAGTAAATTTAATTATTATTCCAATCTACATTTAATATCATAATATTAGTTATATATGAAACTTTGCAACAAATTCTATAACATAAACTTAAATCGGACTTTTTTACAAATATCATAACTTCAGTTAGTGAGTTAAATATGAAAGAAAATATATCAATTGTGTTTTTACTTTGAAGAAGAGATTATTGGTGGAACTATGATCATCTATTTATATTTAATTTACTATTTGTAAATTCATGAATGTTTAATATTAATAGAATAATCATTCAATTTAATTAGAATATAATGAATCAATTTATGTGATGTTATATCATTGTGTGTGTTAGGGCACCCACAGTAGTGGGATTTTATAAACAGTTGTCAGTTAAGATCCCGGCACGTGTGCGCCACATCATTAATTATTATCATTTCATATTTTATAAATATCCACATCAACATCCACTATCAATTTTTTATTCATCCACTTTTTACTCTATACTATTCACGAGTCCCACCTGTCATAACCATTAATTCATACTATACATATATATATATATATATATATATATATATTGAATATAGATAATTAATTAATTAATTAAATTACGAATTATTAATTTAATTAATAAATAAGTGTCCGTTAAAATATAGCCGTTGGAAATTTTTTTTATAAAATTTAAATAAATAATATATATATATATATTAATAAAAAATAAAATAAAACATTTAATCAATTTAAAATCTAAAATTAAAAAAATAAAACGAATAAGAAATAGCAAAATTATTAAAATCTAAAATTTAAAAAACAATGATTTAAACAATTAAAAAAGAAATAGAAAAACAGCCAAATTATTAAATAAAAGAAAAAGAAAAAAAATAAAAAAGGGTGGAGGGCTGCGCCAATCGCTGCGCAGGCGTGTGTGTTCCACGCGCCAATAAGAAGGCGTGTGTTGCTCACGCACGCGTGGCGGCGGGGGCCACCTCCCTGCAAGAACTGGGATCTTATTTTGGATCCTCCCTCTATTTTTCTCCCTCTCTCCTCCATATATGAGTTTTGCTGAGGTGGGGATCCTATTTTTATAAAATCCCACCATTGCACTTGCTCTTATAAGCAACAAATTGTGATTCTTTATGTAAAAATATTGATTGATTACGTAAACAACATTATAATGCAACAATTACTAACTAAGAATACATTTCTACATATTTATATATACCCAAGAAAATAAATAGAAAATACAATAATATATTTATCATATTTGATTTAACTTACTTAATATATCTTAGTTGTATTTTAGTAGATTTCTCTAGGTGGGAAAATTTTGTTGAAGAGGGGTTCTGTTTTTATAAATATAAAAATATAAATTTTACTATTTTCCATATATTTAATCTAATAAATATTTTTAACTATTTCTGAATGAAAGTAGTAGAACAAAGGAACACAACACAACATACAAAGTCTTGAAAGTTTTTTTTTTTTTTTTTGGAAAAATCTGACATTCGTTTAAATATATTATTATCTAAAAGCTAATTACATATTTGGAATTCACATTGTTGCACTCGTAAACATTTATTTGAATCAAATGGCACATTTTTTTTCTTTCAAGATGGAACAAATTGAAATAAGAACTTGATGAATTTAATGAGAGTTCTCAAAGATTATTGGGAAAAATTTGTCGATAATATATTTCTTTATTAACATTGTATTATTATTGTTGGGGCCAGACTCTCGAGGCTCTGACCTGTTAAATTCGTCGACCCAAGTAATCGCCGGCCTAAAGTTGCAGACCCTCTAGAGAGACGAAGATTCCAGAATCGCCTAAGTTATGGGATCGCCACCGACCCTCTTCGCTCCTCGACACCGAGCATTGCCAAGGGTCGGTGATGAGGAAGACGACCAGAAACCCTAGAAGCCTGGCTTGGAAGCCCTAACCGACCCTGAGAAACCCGGAACAGTTCCAAAATTTCGCGGCGAGCACGAGCTCGTCCATAGCTAGGGTTAGGTCAAATATTCTCCCCCCTATCCTGTCTATAAATAGGGTTGGAGAATTCGATTTTTGCATCTTTTTACGCCCAAAAAACTTATGTTGTAACGCTGCCAGATTGTTCCCAGAATTCCTGAATTTAAACACGCATTCCCCTTCATTATTCCGCACGTTTATCTTTACTTTTATCACAATTTCCCTTAATTTCATGTTTTGTCAATCATTCTCTTTCTTGTTATTTGTTGTCATGTAACCAATTCCAAGGGTTCCGTTATCTCGATTATTCGAACTTCAACAGTTATTATTGTGAAAGATGAACAAAGAAACAAGTAGAATTGGTATGGATATCCCAACTTGAAATGCAAGTAATTTAAGCGCCTTATATGTGTGCATTCGATTTTAAAGGAAAATTAGTGTTGTGTAGTGTATACACGTTAGATACACCTTCAAAATACTTGGTCTCAAAAGATTTATTTATTTTTAATATTCTTTTAATGATTTTGCGTTAGTTTGCAACTAATTAAGATGATGAATTGGATTTCACCCCTTAGCTTGGGAAAGAGGGAGAGGACCACCATTTTCGCGAAGACTTTGGATTTATTAACTATTTTTTTAGGCTGCCTGTATTTAATTACCAAACCGTTAAAGCCTATATTAATCTTGGTAGGCAATAAACAAAGTTTGTGGATTTTAGATTTGATTTTTTAGTCATGGAAAGAGAAATATCTAGCTCTAGTATTCATCCCCTCACTAATTATTTTGAAACTTCTCCAACTAAACCAACATTATGAATTAATCTTTGCATGGAGTCCACTAATTAAACAATGCTGTAGTCAAATTGTTTGATACATGTTATAATACTTCATCTTTGAATCTTGGAATAGAAAGAAAAAAAAAAAAAAAAAAAAAAGGAATGGAGATCAGCAACAGCTTCCGGAGGAGCAGCGGAATGCAGAGGTTTTCTCAGTCGTCGCGGGAAGAAGACGACGAAGAAGCTCTGAAATGGGCCGCTCTGGAGAAGCTTCCGACGTTCGATCGTCTGAGAAAAGGAATCCTGGTGGGGTCGCGGGGGGCGTCCGAGGAGGTTGTCGTGGCGGATCTTGGGTTACAGGAGAAGAAGAAATTGATCGACAGGCTTATTAAAACCACCGAAGACGACAATGAGAAGTTTTTGATGAAGTTCAAGAACCGTATTGATACGTAGGTACTTCCACTTGTTCTCTCATTTTCATTCACTTGGGCTGTGTGTGTTGATTATTTTACATACAGAGTTGGGATTGATTTGCCGACCATCGAGGTGAGATTCGAGAATATTAAGATTGAGGCAGAGGCGTATGCAGGCAGCAGAGCCCTGCCTTCTTTCTTCAACTTCTTCAGCAATATCTTGGAGGTATGTAACAGTACTAATATTCATAAAAAAAAGTGGATGAATTCTTCCATTCATCATCATGTTGTTGTTTTGTGATGAAGGATATCTCGGTCTATCTACACATAAGTCCCAGCAAAAAGCAGCCCTTAACAATCATAGACAACATCAGTGGAATCTTGAAGCCTAGCCGGTAGTGTTATCAAATTCTGGTCTTGCTTATGTTTCAGAGTGATTGAATGTTAATGTTGGTGGTTTTGTGTGTGTGGGGGGGCAGTATGACGCTTCTTTTAGGCCCCCCTGGTGCGGGAAAGACAACGCTTCTGTTGACATTGGCTGGGATGCTTGATCCTGCTTTGAAGGTTAGATTACATATATATATTATTATTATTATTATTATTCACTTGTGCTAAAACATGATGAAATCTGGATGAGCAGTTTTCTGGAAGAGTGACGTACAATGGGCATGCGATGAATGAATTTGTGCCGCAAAGAACTGCAGCATACATAAGCCAAAACGATGTCCACCTGGGAGAATTGACAGTGAGAGAAACACTGGCATTTTCTGCCAGATGCCAAGGAGTAGGCAGCAGCCACGGTGAGCGCTTATATTCATATTCATCATGACATTATATACACGTAGAATGCGTATTATCCTTGTGAGTAACACAATTTGTGCAGAGATGCTCGCGGAATTGTCAAGAAGAGAAAAGGCGGCAAATATAAAGCCTGACCCTGATTTGGATGTCTACATGAAAGTGAGATTTTGTCTCTTAAAAAAAAAAAAAAACAGAAGTCTGATATGAAAAATCCATGATTTCTTAGTAAGAATTATGTTGATGATTAATCATGTAGGCAGCAGCTACACCGGGTCAAGAAGCAAGTATTGTCACTGATTATATTATCAAGGTAATATCTATGATTTATGAAATTAAAGTTAAAAAAAAAAAAAAAAACACTCAAGATTTTTGGGGGAATTAAAAAGTCCCTGTTAAATTGGACTCCTTGCAGATATTGGGACTGGATGTTTGCGCTGATACTCTTGTAGGAGATAACATGATCAGGGGGATCTCCGGCGGCCAGAAAAAACGTGTTACAACAGGTGAAAAACGTGTTTCTTTACCACCTAACTCTATTAATCTCTGCATTTCAGTACGCGTTGGTGTAAATTGTAACGAATGGTTGAAAAACACAGGGGAGATGCTGGTTGGGCCGTCAAAAGCGCTGTTCATGGACGAGATATCGACGGGATTGGACAGTTCGACGACTTTCCAAGTGGTGAATTCGCTCAGACAGTCTATCCACATCATGAAAGGGACTGTGTTAATGGCGCTGCTGCAGCCGGAACCAGAAACATTCCAGCTCTTCGATGATATCATTCTCTTATCTGAAGGTCATATTGTTTATCAGGGCCCCCGCGAATTCGTGCTCGAGTTCTTCCAGTCCATGGGCTTCAAATGCCCCGAACGGAAAGGCGTTGCTGATTTCTTGCAAGAAGTAGGCAACACCAACAACAAATAATAATATTAATAATAATAATGAAAACATTATTCCCTGCTTAATTTGCCTTGATCTGGTGCAGGTGACATCGAAGAAAGACCAGCAACAGTACTGGGCAGACAGCGGGACGCCTTACAGGTATATCACAGTGAAGGAATTTGCTGAATCATTCAAGTCGTTTCACGTAGGGCAGCAGGTATCGTCAGAGCTGGCCACCCCTTTCGACAAGAGCAAGTCTCACCCGGCTGCTCTCATGACCAAAGACTACGGCGTCAGCAAGATGGAGCTCTTCAAAGCCTGCCTCTCGAGGGAGATCTTGTTGATGAAAAGAAACTCTTTCCTCTACGTCTTCAAGCTCGGCCAGGTTTGTTTCCGTTTTCTTTTAGTTTTGGAGGTAATTAGTGATTAATGTCTTTTTCTAATTTCAGCTAAGCACAATGGCTATAATCGCAATGACTCTCTACATTCGCCCAAGAATGCCCAAAGATGACCTAACCGATGGGAGGATATTCGCGGGTTCTCTCTTCTACTCCATCACCACAACCACGTTCAATGGAATGGCCGAGATTGCCATGACCATCCAGAAGCTTCCAGTCTTCTATAAGCAGCGAAACTTCTACTTTTTCCCTGCGTGGACCTATACCCTTCCCTTGTGGCTAACCAGCGTCCCTGTTAGCGCTGTCGAGATATTTGCGTTTACGGTGCTCACTTACTATGAAATTGGATATGACCCCAATGCCGGAAGGTACAATCAATTTTCAGCCTCCTTAATTTGTAGGAAGTATATGAATATGAATCTTGAATGTGCCTTGGTAGGTTTTTCAAGTATTATCTGGTGCTGTTAGCCCAGATTCAAGCTGCATCGTCCCTTTTTAAAGTGATTGGAGCAGTGGGAAGGAACATGGTCGTAGCCAACACGATTGGGTTCTTCATCCTGCTTCTAGTTTTCGTAATGAGCGGCTTCGTCCTGTCACGAAGTATGAAAATCTTTGTATTACTTATGTATTCTTGGATTGGATCTTATGAAACATTTCTTCATCTTCTGTTTTGGTTGATTCTTGTTAGAGAGTGTAAAGAAGTGGTGGCTGTGGGGTTACTATATTTCTCCTATGATGTATGGAGATAACGCCATCTTGGTGAACGAGTTCAGAGGCCACAGTTGGAAATACGTAAGTTAGAGCTTTAGTTTGTTGATCATGGTTTCATCTTTTCTGATTTGATTTTTTTGTTTGGAAAGGATTCGTTGGGAGTGAAGGTTTTGGAGTCCATCGGCTACTTCACGGGTTCATACTGGTACTGGATTGGATTAGGTGCATTATTAGGCATGATCTTCGTGTACAACCTCATGTCGACTCTTGCTCTGACATATCTCGGCCGTTAGTAACTGCTCTTCATCTTTCTCATTTTATGTATTGCTGGATAAGACTTGAGAGAATTCGTTGTGTGCTGCAGCTTTGATAAAACCTCAAGCTATGATTCTTGATGACGACAACGACGCTTCAACTGGTTAGTTTTAGCATTATAGAATAGTAGTTTATACTTCATACCTGATGTATGTACATGTTCACAATCCATTCAATGTCTAGAGAGACGAAATCAGCAAACGCAGAGAGACGTCGTTCTTCCCTTCGAACCATACTCCATAGCATTTGATAATGTCAAGTACTCTGTTGACATGCCACAGGTACCAAGACTTGAGAAGCAGATGAGATTTTGATTTTGATTATATTTATTTGATTGTTTGAAATGGGATGCAGGAGATGAGGAATCAGGGGGTAACCGAGGATAAGTTGGTGCTGTTGAAGGAAGTGAGCGGAGCATTCAGGCCGGGAGTCCTGACTGCTCTAATGGGCGTCAGTGGGGCTGGTAAGACTACGCTTATGGACGTGCTGGCTGGTCGGAAAACAGGTGGATACATCGAGGGAAGCATCTCAATCTCTGGTTTCCCCAAGAGGCAAGAGACTTTTGCTCGGATTTCGGGGTATTGTGAGCAGAACGACATCCATTCTCCTTGTGTTACAGTTTACGAGTCACTGCTCTTCTCTGCTTGGCTGCGTTTGCCACAAGATGTAAACGCTGAGACAAGAGAGGTTAGTTAGCATTGCTAAAATAAGCTGCAGATTGTATTGTATTGTATTGTAGTGAGTGATGGCTGTGTCTGAATTTCAGGCATTTGTTGAAAATGTTATGGAGCTGGTTGAGCTGACTACGTTGAGAGATGGACTGGTGGGACTGCCTGGTGTGAGTGGTCTGTCGACGGAGCAGCGCAAGAGGCTGACCATAGCCGTGGAGCTGGTGGCGAACCCCTCCATAATATTCATGGACGAGCCGACTTCAGGGCTGGACGCCAGAGCTGCTCAGATTGTGATGAGAACTGTGAGGAACACGGTGGACACGGGTAGGACTGTGGTGTGCACCATCCATCAGCCCAGCATCGATATATTTGAAGCTTTCGATGAGGCGAGATCTACACCATCATATCATATCATACAAGAATAACCACAGCATGTTGATTTTTTTTTTCTGATGGTTGGTTTGCTGAATATATATGCAGCTGTTCTTGATGAAGAGAGGGGGGCAGGAAATATACGTAGGACCAGTGGGCCGACATTCCATCAATTTGATCCAGTATTTTGAGGTGAATAAAACATTATTAAGGAAATGTTTTTGAGTGAGTGAGAGAGAGAGATTAAAGTTGTGTGTTGTTGAAATGCAGGCAATCCCAGGAGTGACGAAAATCAGGCCTGGATACAATCCAGCGGCCTGGATGCTCGAAGTATCATCTTCTGCGCAAGAAATGGCGCTGGGGGTTGATTTTGCTGAGATTTACAAAAACTCGGAGCTTTTCAGGTGAGTTTTATAACCTTTTAAGTAGTAGTAGCATGAGCAATTTGAAGAATTAGGAAATATTGGGATATGAATGGATGGATCAGGAGAAACAAAGCTCTGATAAGCGAGCTGAGCACGCCCCCGCCGGGAAAGGAAGACCTCTACTTTGCAACCAAGTATTCACAGCCTTTCGTCACTCAATGCGTGGCGTGTCTGTGGAAGCAGCACTGGTCCTACTGGCGCAACCCTCTCTACTCCGCCGTCAGGCTTGTCTACACCGCCTTCCTAGCCATCATATTCGGCTCCATGTTCTGGGATCTTGGTAAAAAAATGTATGCACCTCTTCTCGCCACTCCACATTACATATGCATACATACATACACATGTGTGTGTGTGTGTGTAATGAGTAAATACATTGTGCAGGGACACTACGCTGCACATTTTCAACGCAATGGGGTCCATGTATGCTTCTGTGTTCTTTCTCGGGGTCCAAATAGCCTCATCGGTGCAGCCCGTGGTGTCGGTGGAACGAACGGTCTTCTACCGGGAGAGGGCGGCGGGCTTGTATTCCGCCCTACCATATGCATTCGGCCAGGTCAAATATTACTACTACTACTAATGACTAGTAAAATTATATATGTTGATAGAAAATGAATAATGGTGTTTAATTTGGGATTTTGCTGCAGGCTGTGATAGAAATACCCTACTGTTTCCTTCAGGCCATCATATACGGAACAATTGTGTATGCAATGATCGGCTTTGATTGGACGGTGAAAAAATACTTCTGGTATATCTACTTCATGTTCTTCGCCCTCATGTACTTCGTCTACTACGGCATGATGGCTGTGGCCCTCACTCCCAACGAAAACATCGCCAACATTATATCCTACTCATTTTATGCCCTCTGGAATCTCTTCTCTGGCTTCGTCATCCCTCGTCTGGTAATGCCCTCCTGCACCTAACCCTTTCTCATTTCTTTCACTACCTAACAAAAAACATCTTGACAGAGAACGCCCATGTGGTGGAGATGGTACCACTGGGCGAACCCCGTGGCTTGGACCCTCTACGGTTTGGTTGTGTCGCAGTATGGCGATGAGACTGTGGAGTTGGAAACCAAACAAACCGTTCGACGTTTCATTAGAAGTTACTTTGGGTTCAGACACGAATTCATTGGTGCTGTGGCTGCAATGGTTGCTGGATTCGGAGTGGTTTTTGCGCTTATATTTGCATTTGCAATCAAGGTTTTCAATTTTCAGAAAAGATGATTACTTTGCACTTACATTTCCTTAATTAGGGATGCCCCTGAGATATATCGAGTGTAATTTAGCAATTATATCAAATAAATTAGAATTTTATACTTTGAACACATCAATCAGCAAAACCTTTTCTCCAGGTCGACCTAAAGTCTTATTTATTTTGGAAATGGAAAGCAAATCAATAAAATAAATAAATTTAACAATCAAGCATAAAAACGCTTACATCTTTATTGAAACACTAAGTCTAATCACCAACTAAAATCAATCCATGTGATAAAATCAATACATTAGACATGTACATACAATGGCCTGAACCATACCGTATACAAACGTAGTGTTTCTGCAGATTGTCACCATTGAAGCCCGTCTCTCTTCACTCATACGAGGGTGTAAGGCATTCATCGACCATGTCCACGAGGCTGGGGTTTTCTAAAGCCGCAGCCACTCGTTCTTTGTCATTCAGCTGTTTGTTTACTGCAGATTAGTTGAATAGGTATTAGATTAACACAATCATGAAAGAGATACAAAACGTGTAAGCAAAATTACATGGGTTTGAGAGTGAGACCTGCAGCTTCAGTGGCATGTGTACCAGGTGCAACTCTAATATCCACCTGAAAATATAAAAATAACGTAAACACTACAATAACATGAAGAACAGAGTTCAATGGAAATCACTACAATAACATGAAGAACAGAGTTCAATGGAAATCATGGTGCCGATCTATTATAACAAGCTAAATATTGCCATAAATATAATAAGAGCAACATTAAGAACCTAATGCCAGCATTAGATTACACAGTTGCCATAGAATACCAATATGACATTACAGTGAATGACCATTGCTCAAATTACTAACATTCATCAGTTTAAAGTTGCAAAATATGGTTCATATGTGATCTTTTGATGATTACCTTGTAGCGTGGTGGCAAAGAGCGCATGAGTTTGACCCGCAAGCACAAGCCAATTACAGTCGCCATGCTGCAATGCTCTACAGTCGGAGTAAACGTAACCCTGAAGTAGATCATTACAAATAAGATGACATAACTAGACAAACACAACTGAATGAAAACACATGAAGGCACTTTACTACCTTACGTAGCTACGTTTGTCATCAACCTCAATTGCATCTTCTGTTATGACTTTCAATTCTTCCAAAGAATAAGGGTGCTCTGGATCTTTTATGTCTCTGATATGCTGTGTTAACATTAAGGATACAAAGTTCGTGCAACCTTAAGGGTTCTTCACAAACACAATTAATGCTGCGTGAAACATAATAAGGGTACTCATAACCAGGACACATTCAGTAGTCATTTTCCGCTAGAAAACATTGCACATAAGAAATGAAAGGGATACTTGCACATTTGTCCAACAAGAATAATTTGAACATTTACACATTTTCCTTAAAAAATACATGCACTTATGGAGCTTTCTGGAATGCTATTGAGAGATTTTAAACATGAAGAACAAAAAAATTCACTGCAGAGAGCTTATCCACCATCGACATGAATATGCAGTGGAAAAGACCCACGCATAAATGGGCAGTTGAAAAAGAAAATGGTTCAATGCAACAATCAGGTCTCTTTCTTTATTCATTAAAAAAGCACCAGACTGTTAAAAACATTTTCATTCAACATATAAAGAAACTGTCTAAGAATTCGAACATATATAAAAGGATATCAAAAATTTCTAACTGGTCAATTGGCTCAACTGCATATTCGTCAACATCACCGGGTGCACTTCGAGTTCTACGCTCCTTCTTTTCATAAATAACAGGGTTTGCATTTATTAATCCTAAGACCATATTGGCTACTCAACCTGAATCACAGTTAAATTAGCTAAAAAATAAACAGTATCAGACAAAAGAAATACAATACAAAACCTCACATTCACTCGCATAAACCTTGGTGCAGAGTAAGAGTTGTTCAGATAATTACCTGTACAAGCATAAATTAATGAATTTATAACTGACCACCAACTTCTACCGCACATGTTGGCTCCTTATAACAAAATAGGTTTAACTAATTTCTTTAGCCGTTATGATATTGCTACAAATAAGTAGTGCCTAGTATTCATTCCTATAAAACACCATAACTATGTAAAGTCATCTGGATCTAGAAGTTTTTGCTGGACAATAATCCACCTACAGACTTCATCGCAGTTCAAAGACTTGAAATTTGGTATTGCACAAACAATCAAATATATTATTCCTGTCATTAGTACAAATAATATAGAATCATTGAACAATAAATTGTTTCAATTACCTCAACTAATAAGCTCCAAACAAAATATAAAGAAACTAGAATTTTCATAAGTCCACCTCCAAAGAAATAACAAACAAACTCCACTAAAATCATCGACTAAAACTTAGTTTTAAATAGTGAAAAGCGAAGCGAAGCGAAGATTACGAAAAAAAAATATGTACACATTATATATACAACTAATACCCATATATCAAAGATATTCATATTTCAGCAAACAATAAAAATACCCATATATCAAAATTTTCAGCAACAACTTAACTAAGATATTCAGATTTCAGCAATTAAAAATACCCACATCAAATTTCAGCAATATTTCAGCAACAATTCATCAAAATTCAGCAACAACTCAAATCAAAATTCAACAAATCAAATGCCTACATATCAAAATCTGCACCAATTCATCAAATTCAACATACCCACCCAATACCCACATCAATTTAAATATATACTTCAGCAATTCAGCAATTTAGCAACATAAAGAGATGGTTTAATTAATAATAAAATAAAATTATACGCTGCTGCTGCTGGCTGCTGGTGACGGCGACGGCCCGGCGGCGCGCTGGGGAAGGGCGAAAGGCAGGCGACGGCGAGAGGCAGCCGCAGGGACGGCGAGAGGCGTGGACGGCGAGAGGCTGGCAGGCGATGGGCGAGAGGCAGCAACGGGCGAGAGCTTCAGGCAGGGCAGCGAAGTGCGGCTGGAGCCGCTCGGTCGATGCGAGAGGTGGGTGCGAGAGCTTCGATCGAATAGGTTTTAATTTTTAGGTTATACTTAGATATACACCCGCGTTGCGCGAATAGAATAGTCTTTATTTTTATTATATGATATTAAATATAATTAATAAAGGTATAGGGACTTAATTCGCCTTGCGCGAATAGAATAGTCTTTATTTTTATTATATGATATTAAATATAATTAATAAAGGTATAGTGACTTAAATCGGTGAAAATACTACATTTTAGTCTCAGTATACTTCATTTTAACATCCATGCATTTAAAAAATATTTAATTGTAAACTCAAAATACTTCATTTCATTTTATCTTCGATTTTGTTCATTTCATTTTATGCCTTTAGTTTTTTCTATAATATTGTTCACTTTTATCTTAAACTTTGATCATTTTTCTTAAAATTACTTCATTATTTATTCCATTTATCATGTTAAGAACAATTCTCATATAATTGGACCTCTAAAAGTATATATAGGAATTAAATATCATAATAACCATATATATGTGATTATTAATTAATATTATTATATTTGATAATTTAATATATTATGTTTATTATTTAGTATATTATATTTATTTAATATTCTTCAATATTCTTCATTTTTATCTTTATTTCCTTATTATATCGTCATTTTATCAAAAAAGTTGTTCATTCCTATCTTAAATTTTATTAATTTTATCTTAAATTTAGTTCATTGTTCATTCTCAAATTTGCATAATAACAATATTTGTCATATGATCACTTCCCTATATATATATATATATATAATTTGAAAATTTTACATGAATAGAAAGTGACATATGTTGATGATGTTCCACTCGCATCGCCTATTTATAACACACATCTATTATCCAAGTATTTATCACATATTTCTTATTTTATTATATATCACTTGAATTATTTTTTATTCGTTGTAAGGTGTGTTTAAAATAGAAAATATCAATTTTTTTCCCCTGCTTTCCCTCACTTCTCACTTCTAATACAATATTTTAGTTTTGTATGTTTCTCTTATTTTATTATATATCACTTAAATTATTTTTTATTCGTTGTAAGGTGTGTTTAAAATAGAAAATATCAATTTTTTTCCCCTGCTTTCCCTCACTTCTCACTTCTAATACAATACTAGTACTTCACCCGTGTGTTGCACGAAAATTATATTTTAATTATTAAAAAATATTAAATATATTAGATATACTCACGATTGTAGCAATTACAATAATGGAATTTATAAAATATTCAATAAAAAAATAAACATATTTGATAGTAGATATAATATAATCTAGAGAATATTATGACTCATTGCTCGAGAAATTATAATATTATAATCTAAACTTTTAATACATGTGAATCTAAATATAACTTAATATTTATTAAATATGGACTCTTTAAAAAATAAGAATTTTAATTATAATATAATAATAAAATTATATCCATGTAATCCCAATCTCACATTTTAATTAAAATAACAAAAAAAATCACTATTAATTTATTATGTGGCCGTTCACATAATTAAAACAAAAAAATTGGAAATAGTGAAAAGTCCTTCAATGAAGTTGAGGTTATCTTAATTATAGTTTTAAATTTAGTGCTACATGGATAATATTATAATGTTATATTAATTTAAATTTTATTTTTTAAAGGAGTTATGTTTAATAAAAATATGACTATATTTAAAATGAACCTTAACATATTACTCCCAAATATGTTAAATTAGGGGTAGCAAATTTTTATCCGATCCGATAATCCGACACGAATCCGCACGATAATAACGGATATGAATTGAGGCTTATCGGATGTGGATCCTTATCGGATCGACACGATAAGAACACGAAAATTTCGGATTGGATACGGATCGGATCGGATAATTCATTAAACGGATCGGATTCGGATCGGATACGGATATCCGTTAATAAATTAATAAAAATTATTTATTTTTAAATATAATAATTAATTAATTAATTTTGATATATTATTATAGATTTAAAGTTCTTTAAAAAATTCAAATCTCTTGGTTCTTCATTGTTCGTGTCTCATTTTATTAATTCACCACCAAAAAATGTATTTATTTATCTATTAATTATATTTTTTAATATTTATTTTCTTCTACTATCAAAATTTAATAACTTTCTTTTTTTTCTCAACTTCAAGTTTTCAATTAAGTTGTATCAACAAATTAACTAAAAGGTGAGATCTTAAATTTTAATGTTGATGAAAGTATTGTAGATTCTCATTCATTGTCTCAACTCTTTCAATTTCACCATGATAGATTAAAACTATTTATTATAATTTATTTTATTTGTTATTAATCTTAAAATTTTAATTAATATTTTTCTCCCACAAAATTATAAGTGGAGTATTAACGACTAAGGTGAAAGATTGGTCAGTATTTAGAAATGAGCATGTTTGACCACTAGAATTGAAATTTAAGATTTATCTATGTATGTTCGGATATTTGATTGAGGATTTTAGTTTCAAATGAAGTTGCAGTTTTATTTATTTATCAAACACATTATTTGAACAATCAAATATGAATATTTTGTATTATCTTATCAAATTTTTATTGGATTATAATTGTATTTATTGAAATGGATTCTTGTTGAATTAATCCGATTTGGATTCTTATCGAATCTTTATCGGATCAGATACATAACGGATTATTCGGATTGAATACTTATTGGATCCTTAACAGATACGGATCGGATTCGTGCGGATACAAATTTGAGCTTAACGGATCGGATACAGATACGGATTTTGATTTTTCTTAACGGATCGGATACGGATTTGACCTTAACGGATCGGATCGATAACGGATTGACACGATAAGTATCCGATCCGCAGGAATTGCCACCACCATGTTAAATTAAGGTGTTGGTATAAATTTTTAAATGTTTGTTAGTATGGCAAGTATTTTGCCCATAATAATATGTACATATAACATGTATTCCTAAAATTAAATATGATGATTTCAATTTGATTTTTCAATATAATACTTGATGAAGTGATTGAAAAACTATGCTCAAGCTAATAAATCAATTACCTTTTTTAAAAAAAAACTTAAAATTGACTTTTATACTTAATTATAGTGAGAAAATAGTCGATCTTAAAAATTAAAATGCTCAATAGTATTAATTAAATTGTCTTAATAATAGGCAAATTGGTTAATGTGGTATTTATAAATAAAAGTATTAAGTTGCAAGACATTGAAAATTAGAATGTACAGTATAGGCTATAGCTATGTAATATATATATATATAAATTGGAGAAACATTCTTTTAATTCAACCCACTTTCTCATTTGATTACTACACTGTTTGTACTCAATCACTCATACATTCATTTTTCACCTACCGCCACAACAACCTGCTCCTACGGTCTTGTTCAATCATGCACACCCCCATAGCTTCCACACAACCCAATACTCACTTTGTTTGACAAATTTAATTATACACTCCACCACCCTTTGTTCATGACTATCCTCTTCTCTCTTGTTTGCCTCTAAGTTCCAAATGGCTTATAACCGTCTTTGTTTCTTTTATGTCAATCGGCACATGTCGCTATTGCAGAAGAAATTGAAGAAGCTCGTTACCTTTCTGTTTCTTTCTTTAAATTTAATTTGGATTTTGAAGTGCCGATTAGATCTCATTTTCCCTTGGATTGCACGACATGAATCACCGCGCGTCTACTGTTTAGTTCTTGGAGGTTTCAAAATTGTGGACTTCTGAAATATCTTTGAAATATGAATAAAGGATTTTATGAATCAAGAGTTGAGAAACTGTAAAATATAATTTAAATGACCATGATTTCTCAGAAAATGGCAAGTTAATGACCATCCCCTTAATTTGTACGCTCATGGCGAAATTATTGAGAATTCTTGCGACTCTGCATCTTTAACTTGTTTTTCATGTTTATATGTAAACACAAAATAAATTTTCCTTCAACTAATAAGAACAATAGTTGAACTATTTTTATTTTCCTTTTCTCACTTTTAATTTATTGTTTGACTATCATAAACGATTGACTTCAGAACTAAATGACAAATGATGAAAATGACGATTGATAAGATAAAATTTATTTGCTTGCAAAATATATGATAGAATAATTTACCTTTTCGATTTGCAGGTTGCATGGAGTGTCATCACCAATTTTGTATTGAAAACCATATTCATATGATAAGAGATCTGCACACCAAAAAATGAAACAAAGAAGAG
Organism: Plectranthus barbatus; assembly: GCA_026898455.1. Lineage (NCBI taxonomy): Eukaryota > Viridiplantae > Streptophyta > Magnoliopsida > Lamiales > Lamiaceae > Plectranthus > Plectranthus barbatus. Next base: position 361,305 of record JAPKLW010000104.1, on the reverse strand, counting down.
CAAATCAATTAATTTTCAAAATAGAAATACTATTTATGTGATGAGAAGTATTAAGCAACACAAAAAGTATTTTTGCGAATGAAAATTTTGAGTTATCTGATGAATGCTTCTGGATGTAATAAGACATATATATAAATCTGACTATCAAAATATTATTAAGGTTGTAGATTGGATTTCAAATTTCAAAATTTGAATTTTGAACTTCATTTCAGATTCAAGTACTTTTGCTTTTAAAGAATTTGTTTACGTGGAGGAATTACAACCATAAAATTATTTGTTGAATAGATTGAAAATATAATAATAATATGTGCATGGGATTTTTTACTTTGAGCGGGATTTGCTACAGTGACAAACTGCTCTCTTTTAGTATAGTAGTAGATAGATTTTAGTTTTGTATGCTTCTCTTACCCATTAATTAATTTTCCCACTCCCAGCATGCATTTATTTTATAACCATTAATTTAATGTTTTTTAGTTTGTTGAGGATATAATAATTTGATATCATTGATGTAACATTTTGAAAATTAAAATAAAGAGTAAATGAGGAAATAGAAATTACAAAATTTATTTACTACTATTATTATTATTCATTAAATAAAATAACTATACTGATTTCTATTAGAAATAAAATAATACAAATTCATGAAAAATAATAGGACCAAAACATTGACTTAATTGTTATAATCAAAATCAAAACATGAATGATATTAAATAGAAGCACGCGAAAAATATTGTACCATATTTCTTTTTTTCAATAGACATCGCAATAATTTCACGGACTTATTTATTTATTTTGATTTGAGATCCCACAATTTTACCTACCAGCTCTTCTCTTCTTGATGTTCTCGCCCACCGACTACATCGTTTCTCCCATTTTCTTTTCTCTACATCTCTGCACTTTTCGACATTTCTCTCTCTCTCTCTCTTTTCATTTATGTCACTTTTCAATCTTCCATACAATATTTCATATATCTCTTTTATGGGTTTCCAAATGTTAAATCCGATTTTCAATTCCCTGTTTTGATCTAAGAGATTTGCCATGTTTTGGTTAGTTGCAATGTGGAGGGATACATATTTACTTGACGGAATTAGAAACGGTGTGTTTGCATCAAAGTATCAAACAAAGGGGAGGGTGCTGACCGTTCTAGCGTGACCAGTTGGGTCATTGGTGGGGCAGGAGCTTTAGTGATGATATCGGCCAACGGTACCGCTTCATTTCCTTCCACAGAATTAAGGCTCTCCCCTCGCTATCCTTTTCGTTTTGCGGGCACTCATTTTCTTCAACAAACCCAAGGTGGATCAGGATCACTAAAAGCATCATCTCCAGAAAATCACGATTTTGCTAAACTCTGCTTGATCTTCGACCAGTTCTCACATTATGTTGCGAATGTATGCTAACAGGGATATAAACATATGTAACTGTGATAATGGCGTGTGGTTATTCTTGGGCACCATTGCTGAAGCTGGTAGATTTATTGTATCTTCCATTTTCCAACAGGGCTTCGGAACACCGGGCCTCTGGGCTGGATGCGAGCGAGATGACTCAATCCAGTTGTTCATCTTCACAGTATTATCGACATATTTACTTAGGTTCAACTATAGATTGTTAAATATGTGGTCATATATATTTACCGTCTGAAAATTTTCATTTTCTTCGTAAGCAGCTACATGTTGATGAATCCAGAAAGAAGATCAAACTCATGTATGCTGCGTATCAATGAAAGTATTTGGCAAGTTATATAAGAATTTGTGGTATAGATCACAAAAACATGTATTTATAGCCAAAATATTTACTGTAGTTATTTGAATCCATATGAATTTTAAATTTCAAAATTGCCTTAGAAATATAATCTTTAGTAGTTGGTATTTGTTAGATGCTTGGAAATTTTTTTGGCAAGATACTAATTGAAGACAATGAAGTGTGTTTCTTGGAAAATGGCAAAGCTTTGGATGAATTTTTTTTTTACCGCTTTTTCTTGACATGACATGTACTATGCATGTTTGTATGAAAAAATGGGCGCAATTTTGGTTTTGGTCGGGCTGGTGCTACAGTGATTCACGGTTCCTCTTTAGTATATTAGATAGATTTACCAAAAAAAATAAAATTGATTAAGTAAATAAAAGAACTTTTTTTTTCCAGAACGATTCACCACCTTGAGCGCTCGCTTCGGCTCGCTCCTTGCTCCCGTCGCTTCAGTGCGCTCCGGGCGCTTTTTCGACGCTTAGCGTTCGCTCGGCGCTCAGGCCGGAAAAAAGCGGTCACCCTCATTTCGGAGCGCTCCGAGCGCGCTTTTTTAAACTAAGGACTAAAATCAATTCTACCAGCAAGTTTTGAAATTCTAAAAGTTGCAAATGGTTGAAATTCAATATTAAGAGCCAGGTTTGCAGTCCTCTCTAAGTTTTACAGATATTGTTGTATAGTCAGTTAAAAGATTTTAAAGAATGGAGTTGGAATAAAGAGCATGATTCAAGAATTGGAGTTTTAAAATGCAACACATGTTAATGAGCATTTGAGTTGCTGCCGTGTCACTCCAACACAA
>JAPKLW010000104.1:336548-358756 GCA_026898455.1 Plectranthus barbatus | reverse complement strand
CACATGTTAATGAGCATTTGAGTTGCTGCCGTGTCACTCCAACACAAACCATAAAAATTACTGAATTGCTGTAATAGTAATTTTTGCCGACTACTAGTTTCACAACGAAAAGAAAAATGATTGAGCAGAATTTAAGGGTAAATGATAAACGTAACAATAATGATTGCTTAACATAAAATTATGAGGAACAAATTCACAAAATCAACGAAAAAAGCATTGCAATCTTCATATCATATACGACATACCCAAAACGACATACCATATACTTCGAAAATTGCTAATATGTAAAAAAAAAAATTATGCAATTCTCCATATCACAAACAAGCAGAGATTTCAAACTAAAACTAAAAACTCTCTTAAAAATAAAAAAAAATAAAAAAAAAACTCTGGCCTTTACCACCAGACCAGATGATAACGTCGTTATCGTACCTGGGTCGTCGATCAGGGTAGAGTGGCAGAGATGGCGGAGCCGGCCGGTGGGGGATAGAGGTGCCGTTCGATGGGCTGAGAGGCCGCGCACGTTGGTTGACACGCCTGAATTCGATAGGGTTGGGGAATTGAGAGGGTATTTACTTTTTTTAATTTTTTTTTTTATTAAGATTATAAATTCTAACTTATCTGTTTTTATATGTAAGTATTTATACGTCACAAATTCAAAACATTCATTAATTAAAAGTAATTAAATTTATAATAATACTTATATTTTAAAAACAAAATAATTTCCACCAATTAATGATGGATTTTTTTAAAAAAAAGTTATTACAATGATTTAAATGAACGTACCCTACATATTCCCATATAACTTCGAATTCATCTATCTATCTATATATATACTAAAGGAGAAAAGTAGTTATAAAAAAAATAAGGCGGGAACAATTATTAAAATTATAATAATTCACGTCACAATTTTTTTTTGGTAGTTATTAAAATTAACGGGGCGTTTGGTTGGTGGGTTTCGGAATGAGGGAATGGAATAATTCCGAAACCCACTGTTTGGTTAAATGGTATGAGAATGAAAAAATGAGAATGATACCCAAATAGTTGGGAATCACCAAAACCCTCCAAAATGGTGGGTTTTCATTTTCATTCCCATATCTCATTACCAAAATTATTTATTTCGTACTATTTTATAATTATTTTCTTATTTATTTATTTTTATAATATTACTCTAAAATATTTTGATAATTATATTATTTTGTAATATTATATTAAAATATTATTATTATATTAATAATTTATTTTTATCTTAATTTTATATTTTATAAAAGAAATAAGAATATAAAAATATTATATGTTATTATAATTATATATTATTCTTTTTAATATATTAAAATAATAACATTATTATATTAATCATTTATTTTTATCTTAATTTTATATTTTATAAGATAAATAAGAATATAAATATATTATTTATTTATTTTAATATGATTATATTTTCTTAATTTTTAATTATTAAATTAATTATTTATTTCTTATTTTTTTAATTCATCTTATTTATTTACTTTTTCTTTTTTATAATATTTTTTATAATTATATTATTATTATAAAATCAATCATTTATTGTGTATCTTAATTTTATATTTTATAAAACAAATAACAAGATAAATAGATTATTTATTTATTTTAATATAATTTTATTTTGTTATTTTATTATTAAATTAATTATTATACGTATAACAATTTAATTATTTTATAAACCTATAAACTTAAAAAATAAATCATTAGAATTGAAAATGATTCCAAAACCCATCTAGTAAACCAAACATTAGAATTGAGAATGATTCCCAAAAATCAAACCCATACCATACTCATTCCCTCTACTATCAAACTCATACCCATAGTGATTCCCGACAGTTAAACCAAACGCCCCCTAAGTTAAGTGTATTGATAGGTTTTTTTTCTTTATCCCTATTTAATGGGACATTCATAAATTATAATATTATATTACGTATTTTATGCAATTGATTTATATTAATTTTATTATATATATTTTTTATCAATTAATTTAAATAGATTCAATAAAATATGTTATATAATCCTAAAAAAAATGTCAATTACAGGATAATAGTGAAGAAGAAAAATTGTTTCCTCCAAATCTTTCGTTGTATCTCATTTTTTATTTATTCTATTGTAACATAGTCATGTACAATAAACAATAATAAAAACATAAAAAATTTATATTTTTCACTTTTTTCTTTAAAATATTATATCTCACTAATTTATAATATTTATTTTTTAAATAATACAAATGTAATATCTTTTATGATATTTTAATCAAATTCCATAGATTTTGTGTTTGATATACTTCTTTTAATTTTTATTAAATTTATATGTATAGTTTGACTTATCATATAGAAAATAATTTATGTTATAATATATTTAGTGTAATGTTAATGAATAAAAATTAAATATATTTCATAAGAATCACTGAAAAATGTAAAAATATTTTATTAATTATGAAAGACATCATATATTTAACTTGCATATAATGCGGGTGTAAATCATCACATCATATCAATTTTATTTTACTTGGCGTGCATTTATATTATAACATATACGTATATTTTAATAAACAACAATAATAATTTCAAAAAAATCATTTGTTCCCGTCTTATCTTTTTATAACTACTTATTTGTTTTAATAGATAGATAAGATATTAAATATATAATTCGTGCATCGCACGTGTGTAAATCTAGTCTATATATATATTAAAGTAGAGTAGTCATGCAAAAACTGTTCCCGCCATTTTTTTTGGATTAATTATTATTATTATAATTTAAACATATTCATTAATTTCCGCCACTTCCTGCCATTTCGTGGAGGTGAGTTTTTTTAATTTTGGCAAATTTATTCTTATATAATAGCATATAATATATATAAATCAACAAAATCACCTATTATTTAATAAATTTAAAATTGGAAATTAACGTTATGAAAAAATTTATCTATGTATATTAAGGAGAGTAATGAAAAAAATTGTTTCCGCCAAAATATTAAATTAAATTAAATTTTATTTTATTTAATATTTATTTTATTATATAGATATACAATAAATTATAACCGATTATATTTTATATCTCCCTAATTAATTGTATTTACTATTTTTTAATTATACAAATATAATATTTTTATAGGATAATATTTAAATCGAATCTCATAAACTTTGCGCTTGATGTATTTTTTTTTATTTTTATTAAATTTATATATATAATTTAACGTATACTATAGACAATAATTTATATTAGAATGTATTAATATTGATGAATACAAATTTTATATATATATATATATGAAGAATAGCTAAAAACATTAAGATATATAACTTTGTTAATTATATATAAGTTAATACTCCATTATAAAATAAGGCATTATCTATTTTGTTCGCTCATAACGCATGCGTAAATTATCACATCACATCAATTTTATTTTGTTATATTTTATTTTATTTTTAATTTTGGTTGACTTAATATGTTTTTATATTATAACATATACATATGTTTCAATAAAACATAATAACAATTCTGACAAAATCAAATGTGCCATTTTTCAGTATAATCTTACATTTTCAATATTTTATCTTATTTTTTATTTTAAAGACAATACAAGAATAATTCTCAAAAAAGTAATTTTTTGATAGGTTGATTTTGTAAAACAAATTGATCTTATTTTATAAGATTTTTATTTTATTTACTTGCATTATTTTTTATTAATTTATATATATAGTTGGATGTATAACTATACTGAGGAGAGATCATGTGAGAAAAAAATACCTAAAACACAATCAAGCAATAAAATAATTAAAAAATATATATATACCTTTATAATTATATTTTAATATAATTAAATAAAATATTAAATATGTAATTCGTGCAACGCACGGGTGTAAATCTAGTATATATATTAAAGGAGAGTAGTCTAAAATAACTACTCCCGCCAAAACCTATTCTATAGTAAAATCATTTTTTATTCTATCATAAATATATACAATAAGCATCTATAAAAATAGCAAAATTATATTTTTAATTTTCTCTTTAAAAAATTTAATCTCACCAATTTATTATAATTATTATTTTATAACTAATACATGTATAGTAATTTTCATATAATAATTTTAAATTAAATCTCATAGACTTTGTATTTAATATACTTCTTTTAATTTTATTTTATTTATTCTTTTTCTTTTATAACATAAATATACAATAATATGAATAAAACTAGAACAAAATTATATTTATAATTTTCTTCTTTAAAATGTTATATCTCTCCAATTTTATATTTAATATATTTTAAATATACATATATAATATCTCTTATGTAATTATTTTTAAATCAAACGTCATGTGATTTTTTTATACTTCTTTTTAATTTATTTGACGCATGAAAATAATTTTATAATAATATATTAAATATAATATTTATGAATATAAATGAGATGCATTTAAAAATAATTGCCAAAAATGAAATATATGTAATTTTTAAATTATATTTTGATATTATAAAATTAAATATTATAAATTTGATCCGCACATCGCACGGGTGTAAATCAAATACTTAGTAAAGAAAAATAGTCAATAGAAAATTGTTCCTGCCTAAACAAATTACAATTCATAACCGCATAATATGACATGAATAATGAATTGATGGGTTACAACCATTCACCCCGTGCCCTTCTCATTTAAAAATAAAAATCTTTTTAATTCTCTGCAAATCTTTTTATTCCAACAATTTTTTTATCAATTAAATAATTCTATATCTATTAATATCTACTAATCTATCTATATAATATATCAAAACATGGAATTAACAATTCTAAAGTTGGTGGGAATAATTATTTATTGGTAAAATTTGGGCAATAATAAATAATATTTTTTACTAAAATCTAGAGGCTACAATTTTCAATTTAAATCCATTAAGTAATTGATGTAATCTACTTATCAAATTAAATTAGAGAAGTCTAGGAAAGCGGAAATGGATATTCTTTTTTTCTATTTACTTAAGAATTTCTATATTTAAGGGATTTAAAAATATGTGATATATTTTTTCATAAATAAAATATTTTATGTATGATTTTTAAAAAAAACGTTAAATGTCATTATTCTTTTTTACTAAACCTAAAAATCATGATAAATATTCTTTAACATGCTATTAAAATATAGCAAATAAGTTCACTATAATAATAAATATGCAACTTTTCCGCTCAAAAATATCACATCTTATTAATATAAATTGACTTTATTTTATGTTTATTTTGTTTTTGTTGTGTTAGGTAAGAATATGAATTTCAACAAAATCATATTTGAGTCACGTTTTCTTTTATCATATTCGTATCAATTTATACGTACATTATTTTATGAGCTAATATTACAAATCTAACTATTTAAACATATATAGATATAATTTTTAAAATTATATTTTAATATTATTAAATAAAATAATAAAGATAATTGGTTCGAATTCGTGCTACGCACGTGTGTAAATCTAGTAATCTATTAAATATAAGTAGAGCACTTTTACCATTTCACTCCGAAGGGACTTAATCGTTGAAATTTCACGTCAAGTGATTGAAAATGAAATCATGGAATCTTTTTCAGAGAAATGCACACTTCCGCAAGCGTAGTCCCCCTTGTGATTAGGGGTGTAAATAAATAAAACTGTTCGTGAGTTACTCAGATCTCGATGTGATAAAAGTTTGTTCGAGTTCGTTTAGTGAAGCTCGTTTATTAAATGAACCAAACTTGAGCATCATAGTATTCGACTCGTAAGCTCGTGAGCAGGCTCGTTAGCTAAAATTAGTAAGAAATATAAAATAATTACTTTTATAAAAAATAATATTTTCATGATTTAAGAGTAATAATAATGATAAATCTATCTAATAATGAAAATAATTTAGAATTTGAGTATGAATATAATATTATTTTTGAAAATGTTATAAATATATTTATTTGGTGGACATTACTTAGAGATATATACATATCTTTCTAGATTTCTATAGATGATATGATTTCACCCTTATATATAGGACATGATATTGTAATTCTCTATACATCAATGAATAATAATATTCTATATTTTTCTCTCCATCATGTTCTCTCTATTGTTTTCTCTTTATTATTGTTTATCTGCTATATATGAAGGATTCGATTTACAACACGTTATCAGCACGAAGCTTTAATCAACTGAAAATTTTGGTGTGTATGCCCTAGGGAAGAATCGTGTCTTTCCTACAAGGTAACTTCTCAATTCTAATCTTGATTAAATATTTAAATCGATGTGTATTATCAATTAATATGACTTACTCCCTCCGTCCCGGCTGAATTGTCCCGGGTTGACCGGGCACAATAACCAAGGAGTGTGAGTGTAAAGTAAGTTGAGTGGAATTAATATTTTATTGTTGAGTGTGAAAAAGTTACCTTTTTTAGTAACGGGACAATTGAGGTGGGACGGACGAAAAAGGAAAGTGGGACAATTGAGGTGGGACAGAGGGAGGGAGTAAATAGTTTTTGAAATTCTGCAAACCAATGCCACCAGGATTAGTATATTCATTTGCAAGAATTTTCTCCCCCTCTGTTGTTGGAAACACTGTAATTCGCCGCACCTACCTAATAGTAAAAAAATAAAAAAAATAATAAATAAAATTAAAATTAAAATAGAAAAAAATAAAAAAAAATATTCTTAGGGAGGGCAGCGGAGAATATTGCACGTGTGGAGAAGGTCATCGATGGACGGCAGATGTAAATAATCATTTTTGCTTCTTAATTAGTCGAATTCAGCATATATTTTAAATTTTATTACTCGCGGTTGCGAAGATTCAATTAACAACCAAAAAATAAATAAATAAATAAATAAATAAAAATGTGACTGGAGTTGATTTCATTCAATTAAATAATACAAACTTACTTGGAGAAATATAGAAATTGGATTTGAATAATATTTCATTATGAGTTCTTTGAATTAGGGAAGTCCATTAGTCATATGAGAAAATATAATTTTTTTTATAGGATTGATGTTAATCCTAATGCGAAAAGTCGTGGATAAATAATTTGTTTATTTTTGAAAGTTTGATGGTTAATTTTTTGCAAGCAATTTCGGAGATATAATTCGTAATATATAGGAAAATTATAAATTTTGGAGTGAATAGATTTTGACTTGTATTGTTTAAACTTATCTTCTCCAACTTATATATTATTTCAGAAATTGTGTAGAAAGTTGAGAAATAAGAAAAATCATTTTCATATCTTCTTGGGCATCTTTTATTCTCTTGTATTTCTTTAATATTTACCTCTCTACAGTTTATTGGCCCGGTATAATGATATCTCCTTAAGTTTGATCTATTGATTTGAAATCTTATGGAAATTAGTTATTGATATAATTGCCTTCATAATTTATGTCGTAATATTTTTTTTTATATAGCTCGAACATGTCTGATATCAACAAAAGAGAATTTGCTGAGCTCGCCCTTGATGGCAGTAATTATTTAACATGGCTTTAGATGTTGAAATTTATCTAGCTTCATGTGATCTAAGCGAGACCATAATTCAAGATTCTTCAAGTAGCTCTGCCCAGAAGGCAAAACTCTCATCTTTCTTCGCCACCATTTGAATAAAGACCTCAAAAACGAATATCTTACTGAAAAGGACCCTGTTGTCTTATGGCAATCCCTGAAGGATTGCTTTGATCAACAAAGATCAATAGTCCTACCTCAAGCACAATATGATTGGTTGAATTTGCGATTTCAGGACTTTAAGTCTGTAACTGAATATAATTCAGCTTTGCACCGCATAGTATCGCAACTAAAACTCTGTAAGCAGAAAATTACAGAAGTTGAGATGATAGAAAAAACTTTATCAACATTTCATGCTAGCAATCTTGTACTCCAGCAGCAGTACAAAGCAAAAAATTATGCTCAACATTCTGAACTCATATCTGCTTTACTTGTAGCAGAAAAACATGATCAACTTCTTATGATAAATCATAATGCAAGACCTGTTGGTTCAAAAGCAATGCCTGAAGCACATGCTACAGCTCAACGATATAACACTCGAAGAGGTAGAGGACGAGGTCCAAGTTATAATCGTGGTGGTAGAAGTTGGTCACATCGTGGTGGTCGAGGTGGTAGACATAATAATGGTGTCAAATTTCAAACTCATGGACGGGATGATCAACCCCACAATGCATCATTTAGCGGCGATTATAACAATGTCATGAATCAAAGGGGAAATAATAAATCTCATTCACAAGATGCAAGTTCATGTAAACATGCAAGTGCCAAACAACAAATTTGCAATAGATGCGGATGTAACGACCATTGGTCCCGCATATGTCGCACTGATATGTGTGTAATTTGTACTATTTTTGGAGTTTGAATTGAATGATTTGATGAGGATTAGGTGCACAAATCACACACATATCTTTTCTTTTTATTGATTTTCCTTCACTGGGTGTTCGAGAGTTGTTTTGAGTGTGCAGGACATAAAATGTGTTAGAAACTCGAGTTTTGGAGCAAAATTGTAGCTGAGGGCGAAGTGATTCCCGTTCGGGACACACATGTCCCGTTCGGGACTGAAAAAGGGGCAAAAAGCCAAAAATTCGAGGCCCATCCCGTTCGGGACAGGCCGATCCCGCTCGAGACCCAAGCTCGGGATGCTCCATTGCGTTCGGAACTCAGAAATTTGGCGTGAATTTGAGGAGAATAAATGGGAAGGCCGAAGCCCGTCCCGTTCGGGACCTGTCGGGATTTTTCCGCGAGATGTTTGTTCCATCCCGCTCGGGATGTAAGTTTTCAAAGGAGATTCCGTTCGGGATCTAGTTGCTGGGGCTGCGGATTTCTCAACTATAAAAGGCCAAGGGGTGTCACAAAATAAGGGTTCGACTCTTAAAATCCCTAGAGAGAAAAAGGCACGAAAGGAAAGCGAAATTCACGTCTCAAGGCTGGGAATCGAAGGTGGAAGGAAGTCTTGGAAGCTAGAATTGAAGATTCATCTTAAAAACACTAAGCTTTCTTGTTTTCTCTTTCTCTTCTATGATTCAATTTGGGATTTTGATGTTTTTCATTGTATTCATGAGTAGCTAAACTCATTGTTGAGGATTTGGATATGATTGGGATTGATTTGAATATTGTTTGGATTTGAGTAATTGATGTTTTCAAGGGTTTGATTTTTATTGTGGATTTGAATTCGTATTCCTTTCATGCTTGATCACCATGTGTTGGAAAGTATGCCTCAATGAACTAACTTGATAGGTTTGTTAAATAGAGGGGATTGCAATAATAATTAGGTGTTGTTTCACTTAGAAGATAGGTGAATTGGCATCTAGGTTATTAAATTCTTGAGCTTCTGGGAGTTAATCGAGATTACCATACCTAGACTTAGATTGAGATAGAGATTAATCTACGGTTGTTGCACCGGTACTAAGGGTAATAACTAGAGTTAGGTGAATTGACCCAAATTATTTACTGAAATTGGTTCGTAAAGTTAGCAAGTCCAAACATATTCATAATCTACCCTAATCCATCCTATGTCCTCAACTATTCTCTCTTTGATAATCTTAAGTCAGTTATTTGGTATTTTATTTAATTGTTACATTAATCTTTAGAATTATAGGTAGTTTATAATCGATCATTCAAAGTCATTTTATCGCGTCTAGATATTAAGTTCCATAATCAATACCTTTTACTTAAACAACGGGCGAATTGAGTCTTCGTGTTCGATAATTTTTACTTGATAAAAATACTGCATCAAGTTTTGGCGCCGTTGCCGGGGACTCAAGGTGTAGGTCGTTGTTTGATATTAGGGGATTTAAGAGCTTGGTAGTCTAGATTTATTATATAGTTACTTAATTCTAGTTCTTGTTGGTGCAGGTTGTGCATGATCACAAGGGCTAAGGCAAAGAAAATACAAGAACAGACAGCACATGTAGTAGTGAAAGAAGACATGGCTGAAGAAGATCAAAGGAATGACAGACAGCTGATCGAGAATCTGCAAAGGCAGTTGAAGAAGTCCGAGCCCAGGTTAACAATAACGCGGGGGAACGGGAGCGTAGAGAAGAAATGAGAAATCCTCTTCAAAATCTATTCCGACCTTCGAGGGGAGAATCTACTGATGGATTCAATTTGCGGACTGACGCTACTCACTTCGAGATCACACCCCAGCTTGCTCAGATGGTACAGAAGAATCAATTCGGAGGGAAACCTAATGAAGATCCGAATAGTCATATCACGCAGTTTCTGGAGGTAGCAGACATGATAAAGATCAATCAAGTCCCACAGGAGCAAATCAGGATGTACCTATTTTCCTTCTCCTTGAAGGACGAAGCTAAGTCTTGGTTGATAGGATTGAAAAAGAATGAGATAAGAACATGGGCAGATCTGAAGGAGAAGTTTTTGCTGAAGTATTTCCCACCAGGGCTGACACTGAAAAGGAAGGTAGAAATTCAGGCATTCAGCCAGCAATATGATGAGCCGCTGTACGAGGCATGTGACAGGTTTCGAGAGATGCTGAGGAAATGTCCAAAACATGGGATGTCTGATGCAGAAATCATTTGCCTCTTTTATGCTGGAGTAGATAATGACACACAACTCCGACTGGATATTATTGGTGGAGGAGACTTCCTTGATCTAGAGGAAGATGAGGTCATGAAGGCGATTGAAAAGCTGGCCGAAAACAGTTACAAGTGGCCAAAAGAAAGAAGGGATTATAGAGTTGTGAAGAGTGTCGCTGCTACAAGAGATCAGGAAGAGATGAAGGAAAAAATGGCTTCTTTGGAAACAAAGATGGATCTTCTTCTTTTGGATAGAACTCAACATCAACAACAGCAAATGGGGAGTTCCTCAAGGGGGAGGAACTCAGATTCCGAATCAGTACAGCGAGATGGCACAATTGGAAGCCCAGTTAGTTGATGATGTGAACTACATTGGCAGAGGAAATTATGGGAACTACCGAAGGCCGTACTATCAGAATGATAACCCTCCATATCATCCCAATAACCAATTCCACCCGAATCTATCTTATGGAAATCCGAATAATGCTATGAATCCACCTCCTGGATTTGAGCAGCGAGGAGAAGGATCGAATCAAGGGAATGGGGGTGATAATATGAGGAGGCAGTATGGGCAGCAGGACAGAAGAGGACAAAGTTCGAGAGAAGAGGAACTTGAGAAGAGATTTGATAAATACGACAGTATGATGACAGAAATGCAGAATCAAATCTCTACGATTGCTAAGCATGTGAGCGGGAGTCATAAGCAGGGGCAGTTTCCCAGCGATACTGAAGCCAACCCGAAGAAGAATTGCAGTGCTATAACCACAAGAAGTGGTAGGTCATATGACGAGCCCAGTAACCCCACAGCGGGTAAAGACAAACATGGGCACCAGGATAAAATTGCAGAAGAGGAGGAGATTGAAACAGAAGTGACTCCCCAGCTAGTCAAAACACAAAAGGGGAGCACATCTGAGGAAATTTCCAAGGGAAGCAACATACCCTTTCATCAGAGACTTGCGAAGAATAAGATGAACAACCAGTTTGCAAGATTTCTAGACCATCTGAAAAGGGTGCAGATCAATCTGCCACTGCTGGAAGTTTTGCAAAATATTCCTGGTTATGCAAAATTCCTGAAGGAATCGGTGACGCAAAGAAGGAAATTTGGGGAGTTCGAAACTGTGAACTTATTTGAAGAGTGCAGTGCAGTGATCCAGAAAAAGATGCCTATCAAGAGGCAAGATCCGGGGAGCTTCACCATCTCCTGTGTCATTGGTGGATTGGAGTTTGGCCATGCACTGTGTGATTCGGGTGCGAGCATTAATCTGATGCTGCTATCTATCTTCAATAGACTGCAGATTGGGGAGATCAAACCGACCACCATTACTCTCCAAATGGTAGATCGCTCGCTATCACAGCCAAAGGGAATTGTAGAAGATGTTCTGGTCCGAGTCAAGGATTTTATATTCCCCGCGGATTTTGTAGTTCTGGATATGGAGGAAGACAAGAATGTGTCGTTAATTCTTGGGAGACCATTCTTGCTTACAGGAGGAGCCTTGATCGATGTGAGGGAAGGAGAGCTGACTCTCCGTTTCAATGACCGGAAGATTACATTCTCCATCTCAGATGCGATGAAGAAACATAAGGACAGGTATGATGAGTGCAACAACATCGAGGTATTATCTTTTCCCTTGTCATTTGGTCATGAGAAAAAAGATGCTTTGGAAGAGGTTATTCATGATTCTTTGCACTCTAACCTTGATTTTGATGAGCTTTATGAGGTTTGTGATGAGTTGCTAGAGATGGTGAATGCATTGGAAGATGCACCAGAGGTCAGACCAAAGCAGGATGTGAAGTTTCTGGAATTGAGGACTAAGGAGGAAGAGCTAGAGGCTAGATTGAAGAAGGAAAAGAGTAAGAACGAAGCCCCAGTGGTGGAGTTGAAGGAACTGCCAGATAGCCTCCGATATATCTTCCTTGGGGAAGAGGACACTTATCCAGTCATTGTTAACTCTGCATTGTCTAATATGGAGATAGGAAAGCTTAAGAGGGTCCTGAGGATGCACAGATCAGCTATAGGGTGGCAGATTTCCGACATAAGGGGGGATCAGCCCGTCTATTGTGATGCAAAAAATTATTCTGGAAGAAGGGAGCAAGCCAAAGAGACAACCTCAAAGGAGACTGAATCCGAAGATGCAAGAGGTGGTGAAAAAGGAGGTGATGAAGCTGCTGGATAATAATATCATCTATGCTCCGAGTGATAGTGAGTGGGTCAGCCCGACTCACATGGTTCCGAAGAAAGGGGGATTCGAGAAGGTTATCAAGCTTGGAGGAGAAGAAGTGATCGAGAGACCAACTACCGGATGGCGTTTCTCAATTGATTACAGGGCTTTAAATAATGCAACTCTTAAAGATCATTTTCCTTTACCCTTTATTGATCAAATGCTTGACCGTCTTGCGTCTTGCAGGAAAGTCTCATTATTGCTTCTTGGATGGATACTCCGGATACAATCAGATAGTGGTGGCACCTGAAGACCAGCACAAGACAACCTTCACTTGTCCCTACGGGATTTTCGCCTATCGGAGGATGCCCTTTGGGCTGTGCAATGCACCGACGACTTTTCAAAGGTGTATGATGTCCATCTTTCATGGTCTTATTGAAAATATTATGGAAGTCTTTATGGACGATTTTTCTGTGTTTGGTTTGTCTTTTGATGATTGCTTAGAGAATTTAAAAACTGTGTTGCAGAGATGTGAGGAGACTAACCTAGTATTAAATTGGGAAAAATGTCATTTCATGGTTAGAGAGGGAATTGTATTAGGACATAAGGTATCTAGTAGGGGGATAGAGGTTGATAAGGCTAAAGTGGTAGCAATTGAACAACTCCCTTTGCCTAAGACAGTTAAAGGGGTTAGGAGTTTCTTGGGACATGCTGGGTTTTATAGGAGATTTATCCAAGATTTATCCAAGATAACCAAACCCTTGTGTAGTTTGCTAGAGAAAGATGTCCCCTTTGATTTTAGTGAGGACTGTGTGAAGGCTTTTGAGAGGTTGAAAAACGCATTAGTAACAGCTCCTGTGTTAGTGACTCCGGATTGGGAGGAGGATTTTGTTTTAATGTGTGATGCTAGTGACTCTGCTGTGGGGGTAGCTCTGGGACAGATTAGGGATAAAATTTTTAGAGTTATTGCCTATGCTAGCAAAACGTTAAATCCTGCTCAATTGAATTACACTGTGACTGAGAAAGAATTACTTGCTATTGTTTATGCCTATGATAAGTTTCGTGCTTATTTAATAGGAGCAAAATCTGTAGTTTACACTGATCATGCAGCAATTAGATACTTGTTTGCTAAAACTGATTCGAAGCCTAGGTTGCTTAGATGGATTTTGCTTTTGCAAGAGTTTGACATAGAAATTAGGGATAAGAAAGGTTGTGAGAATGTAATTGCAAACCATATTTCTAGGTTAGAGAATCCAGTTGAGGGTGACAATCAGGATAGTTTGATTAAGGAAGATTTTCCTGATGAGAGAATTATGACTGTGGCAGTTGCTAGTGTTCCATGGTATGCAGATTTCTGTAATTTTCTGGTTGCAGGTGTATTACCTCCTGATTTGGAGCCCTATCAGCAGAAGAAATTTCTGAAGGAGGCCAAGTTCTACTACTGGGAAGAGCTGTATCTGTTCCGCAGATGTGCTGACGGTATTATTTGCAGGTGTGTCCATGAGAGCGAATGGAGGAAGATTATTGAGGAGTGCCATCACTCGGTAAGTGGGGGTCACTTTGGTGCAAACCGAACTGCATTGAAGGTACTAGCTTGCGGATTTTATTGGCCTTCTGTGTTTAAGGATTGTATTGCTATGGTAAGAACGTGTGAAAGATGCCAGAAGATGGGGAATATAACCCGAAGGGATGAGATGCCCCAAAAGATCTTTATTGAGGTTGCCATATTCGATGTATGGGGCATTGATTTTATGGGCCCTTTTCCCCCATCTTTTGGTTTTAAATATATTCTTCTTGCTGTGGATTATGTGTCTCGATGGGTGGAGGCCATACCCACTGTTACTAATGACTCTCAAGTGGTGCTTAAGTTTTTGCAGGCTTTAGTTGCTCGGTTTGGCATTCCCAGAGCTTTGGTGAGTGATGGAGGCAGTCATTTCTGCAACAAACTCATGGATAAACTTCTGGCTCGGTATGGGGTGCGACAAAGAGTAACAACAACTTATCACCCGCAAGCCAATGGGCAGGCTGAACTGGCCAATCGAGAGATCAAGCAGGTGCTCAAGAAAACGGTATTGAATAGGAAGGACTGGATTAAGAGACTTGATGAGGCTTTGTGGGCCTACCGGACAGCCTTCAAGACACCGATCGGCATGTCCCCGTACCAGTTGGTCTATGGCAAATCTTGCCATCTTCCAGTTGAAGTTGAGCACAAGGCGTTTTGGGCCATCAAGACATTGAACTTGGATTTTCTGAAAGCTCAGGGGGACCGGGTTCAGAAGCTGAATGAGCTCGATGAGTGGAGACACGAGGCCTATGAGAGCACAAAGTTGTGCAAGGAGAGAGCTAAACGATTTCACGACCGACAAATTCGAGTGAAGTTCTACAAAGGTGATATGGTTCTTGCTTTTAACTATCGTTTGAAATTGTTTCCGGGTAAATTCTGTTCTCGTTGGACAGGGCCATACAAGGTGCGAGAAGTGTTCGAGAATGGTACTTTGGAACTGGAGACTGAAGATGGCCACTACTTCAAGGTGAATGGGCACCAGGTTAAGCGATTTCACACTTCCGAGCAACCTCGAACTGTGAATGAACTCTCCCTTGCATGAAGGTAAGTAGGTGAGATCGTTGAGCTCCCGACGTTAAATGCAGCGCTTCTTGGGAGGCAACCCAAGTTCGAATTACTTGTCTTGTTTCATTAATAGATTAGAATTGCATGAGTTTTTAATATTATTTTGCATTGTATCAAGTTTGGGGGGAACTCTGTGTTACTAATGTTGTTGGAAGTTGATTGGAGTGATGTAGGGACGAAAATACTTCATTTTGGGGGAAAAATACGCGAAGGGCCGTGACAAATCCCGAGCGGGACCATTTTGTTCCGTTCGGGATGCAAAAACTTAAAAAATCGCTGCCCGATCGAGGTCAATCCCGAGCGGAACCAACCAGTCCCACTCGGGATGCGTAACTTGTGGACGAATTTGACGTATCCCGAGCGGGAGCTTCACATCCCGCTCGGGATGGGATTTTGCGCAAAAATTCGAAAACGCCGTGGGGCATCCCGAACGGGATCCTTGTGTCCCGTTCGGGACCGGTTTCTTCAAGGGCGTGAACCAGCCCAATCAGACCGTCCCGAGCGGGATAGGGCTGTACCGTTCGGGACGGGTCGCGATTATTTATATACAGGCCGCGCGGAATCAGATTTTTCTCGTCTCTCTCTACCGAACGATATCCTTTTTATTTCGCTTGCATTCCTTCAATTTTTCGGCGAACATAAGGTAATTTCTCCTCCCCTTTCATGTTTCTTTCATGTTTTTGTTGAATTATGCAAGTTTGAACAATTGATTTGGGGATTATTCATGCTTATACTCCTATCCTAGGGTTTGTTGATTGATGCACATAAGGTGTTCGATTTAATGCCTCAATACATGTTTGGTGTTTGAATTCTATATATATTGCGGTTATTGGGCATAGTTTCTTGAGATTGAGTTTGATTGATGGAGATGTGGTGAAACTGGAGGTTGTTGATGCTACTTGCAATTTTTGGGGTTTGATTTAAATCTTTAAAATGTGGATGTACTCATGTGAATTGTGGGTTTCTGATTTTGATATGATAATTCTTCATGAACATGATTTATTGTGGGAAATTCTTGGTGCTTTGACAATTGGATATTTTATGGAATGGGTGTATGAATTGTGGTTTCATTGTTGCAGAGAATATGGCACCCAATACCCGTGTTGCACGCCCCACTAATTTCACCGACGATGAGTACAAGGCGCTAAAGGCCCTGAGCAAGTGTGTGGTGCATGGGTCCAAATACCCCTGCCCAACGACTCTTACCGCATTGGGCATCAAGGAGGATGTTGAAACTTTGTTGAGGAATATTGGTTGGGATGCCTTGCTTGAGAAAAGGTGGCCGACGATGGAGGAGCAAACAAGAGAATTTTTGGCGTCCGCTTCTGTGCGGAGGAGCCCCGGAAACTGGCCTAGCCACCTGACATTCAAAATGAGGGGCAACCGATACACCTTGGAGCATGCAGAACTAGATGCTATTTATGGTTGTGCAGAGGGGTCGAAATACATCCCCGAGGACTTCAATCCCAAGGACTGCTGGCAAATGATTTCCGGCGAGACTGTTTTGGGCACTCTAAGGATGAAGCTGGCTAAGGGCTCTCTCATTAGGAGCCCGATCCTGCGTTACATCCACAAGACCGTTGCTAACTCGGTCTTCGGACGCCATGAGAGCAACAACATCATCATGTTGGATCTTTTTCTGCTCCATTTCTTACTTGCTGGAGTCCCCTTCTCCATGGCCGCCGTAGCCATGAACAATTGGAGCTGACCCCCCACCCGTACCAAAATTTATTGTGGCGGCCTGATCACGCCCATCCTCAACCACTTCAAGATCCCTCGGGAAGGGACGGAGGTGCCACCGTCTGTGGTGGACCTCCCGGTGCTTACTTTGGTGAAATACATATCCGTTCTCCGGGAGAATGCCTTCTTGTATAAGGTTGTCGGCGATGCTTGGTTGATATTACCTAATACTGCAGCCACCACAATTATTGCTCCCGATTCCGAGGCAAATCTATTGTTGGACTCGCCCGAGCACAGAGCCAGATGGTACAGAAAAGGCCGAGATGGGACGTATGGGAGTTATGAGCACACTATCCCTGTCCAGGAGGACAATGAGGATGAGTCCATGGATGAGGAGGAGCAACAGCGCGAGCAGGGCACCGGGACGTCTTCGGCTGGAGGCCGTCGCCCTTGGCAGACTGAGATGATGGAGATGATGCAGAGCATGTCGTCTTCTATGGCCGGACTGGACATGCGGATGGCCGGCTTGGCGACTGAGGTGACCGGATTGAGAGCTGATTTGGGTACCCAGAGGACTTGGATGGAGCAACGATTTGATGGAGTGAGCAACAGATTATCCAGCATCGAGACTGAGCTGAACGACTTGATTGCTCAGTTTCCTGCTTACTATCGGAGGCGCAGGAGAAATGATGATGCTCCGGGCTCTACCCAGCAGTGATCACCGTCTTTCTGCCTTTTCAAACTTAGTCGTCTTTAGACTAAGTTTGGGGGGTTGGCCGGACGCCGGTTCTCCCTTTATCCCTATCCTTTTTACTTATTATGTTGGAACTGTTTACCTGTTTTTCTACTTAACTGAAGATCGAGTTAGTTGGAGTTAGGATTCATTTGATGTAGTTGCTTTGAAATATTTTGATTTGGTTGTAAAATGGTTAATCTATGACTGATGGAAGTTGTTGATATTTGGAAATTGTTGGTTTTTGCTGTTTGCTATGGTGATGATACAGGTGGATAGAGCTTTAACAAGCGAAACCATGCCAAAATTTTTTGTTTTCTACCTGGTAAACTGTCGAAAGTGGGGTACACACACTCTTACATTTAACTCTCACACTTAGCATGAATTGAATGATTTATTTTGAATTTGAGTACTTGCAAGTGAGATGTGCTTGATTGTGATAACTTAGGCTTGAGATTGAATTCGTGACGAGGCATGAACATGATTTGAATCGTTTGAGCTCATGATAGGGCGGAATAACTTGAAATTGATGCATGCTTTTGGTTGAACAAATTTGGCATTTGACATCATGTTATATTAATGCTTAGAACTCAACAACTTTAAACTTGTGAGGTTTGAGCCTAATGAGTCCATTTTACCTCATTTTTGATTGGTTGTGAGAGGCGAGCACAAGTGGAATGAGTAGAGTCTGTCGATGCCACTTAGTTTAACATGTTACATTGAACTAGAAAATGATCTTAGGCCATTCCTTCTTAGTACCTACCTTTGATATTATTGGAGTATAAGGTGGAAACATAATTGCCCTAACCATTGTTTTGGAGCCACTTTGAGCCTTGAATTCTTTCATATGTGCTTAGGAACAAGTTGTGGGTTGGGATGAGTTGAGATAAGAAGAAGTGAGTGCTTGGATTGAATTTTGTGTGTGAGTTGAAATAATGATTGAAAAAAAAAATTGTGTGGGAAAGAGAAAAAGAACAGTGAAAAGAAAAAGAAAGAAAAGAAAAATAATTGAAAAAAAAGGTTTGAATGCATATTCAGTGATAAAAAGTGAGAACTCATCAGATTGTGGAAGAGAAATATGTAATTATGTGTTGAAGGGTTGATTGGTTGAATGTTGAGAAAAAGGGTCGGGATGAATGAGTCACTTTTGCCTAAAACACCCTATCTGTTAGTAAGCTACGTTACAACCCGATAAAAGTCCTATTTGATTCTAGGACGATGTTTCAATGTGAACAAATGTGGTAGAGATGAACGATATGAATGAAACTTGTGTACTTGTGCTTGAGTGAAAGAAAGAAATTTTTTTTTACCTTATACAGCTGAGTGCGAGTGTTACACCTTATATGATCACATGCCGGTAAGGTTATGTTCTTTGCATTAATCCGAACATGGTGGATAATGAAAACTTTGTGAGATCGAAATATGCATTGATAGATAGTGGTGAGCCGTGAAACATTGCACCAAGCGAATGAAAATCTAGTTTTTGTTTTTGATTGAGGACAATCAAAGGTTTAAGTTTGGGGGGTTTGATATGTGTGTAATTTGTACTATTTTTGGAGTTTGAATTGAATGATTTGATGAGGATTAGGTGCACAAATCACACACATATCTTTTCTTTTTATTGATTTTCCTTCACTGGGTGTTCGAGAGTTGTTTTGAGTGTGCAGGACATAAAACGTGTTAGAAACTCGAGTTTTGGAGCAAAATTGTAGCTGAGGGCGAAGTGATTCCCATTCGGGACTGAAAAAGGGGCAAAAAGCGGAAATTCGAGGCCCATCCCGTTCGGGACAGGCCGATCCCGCTCGGGACCCAAGCTCGGGATGCTCCATTGCGTTCGGAACTCGGAAATTTGGCGTGAATTTGAGGAGAATAAATGGGAAGGCCGAAGCCCATCCCGTTCGGGACCTGTCAGGATTTTTCCACGAGATGTTTGTTCCATCCCGCTCGGGATGGAAGTTTTCAAAGGAGATTCCGTTCGGGGACTAATTGATGGGGCTGCGGATTTCTCAACTATAAAAGGCTAAGGGGTGTCACAAAATAAGGGTTCGACTCTTAAAAACCCTAGAGAGAAAAAGGCACGAAAGGGAAGCGAAATTCACGTCTCAAGGCTGGGAATCGAAGGTGGAAGGAAGTCTTGGAAGCTAGAATTGAAGATTCATCTTAAAAACACTAAGCTTTCTTGTTTTCTCTTTCTCTTCTATGATTCAATTTTGGATTTTGATGTTTTTCATTGTATTCATGAGTAACTAAACTCATTGTTGAGGATTTGGATGTGATTGAGATTGATTTGAATATTGTTTGGATTTGAGTAATTGATGTTTTCAAGGGTTTGATTTTTATTGTGGATTTGAATTCGTATTCCTTTCATGCTTGATCACCATGTGTTGGAAAGTATGCCTCAACGAACTAACTTGATAGGTTTGTTAATTAGAGGGGATTGCAATAATAAATAGGTGTTGTTTCACTTAGAAGATAGGTGAATTGGCATCTAGGTTATTAAATTCTTGAGCTTCTGGGAGTTAATCGAGATTAATATACCTAGACTTAGGTTGAGATAGAGATTAATCTACGGTTGTTGCACCGGTACTAAGGATAATAACTAGAGTTAGGTGAATTGACCCAAATTATTTACTGAAATTGGTTCGTAAAGTTAGCAAGTCCAAACATATTCATAATCTACCCTAATCCATCCTATGTCCTCAACTATTCTCTCTTTGGTAATCTTAAGTCAGTTATTTGGTATTTTATTTAATTGTTACATTAATCTTTAGAATTTTAGGTAGTTTATAATCGATCATTCAAAGTCATTTTATCGCGTCTAGATATTAAGTTCCATAATCAATACCTTTTACTTAAACAACGGGCGAATTGAGTCTTCGTGTTCGATAATTTTTACTTGATAAAAATACTGCATCACGCACCCCAGCTCATTTGGTTGAAGCATATCAAATGATGCAAAAGGATAAAAAGGGCAAAAGTATTCAAGTTGAATCACATCATACAAGTTTGCCTGAAGCAAACCTTTCTTTTAAAGAAGATGATGATGATCTGATGCAATTGGAGCTCACAGATTATGGAGACAAAGAATAATTTGATCCCGTCAGAATTTTGAGACTATTTGCATGCATTACTTATCGACATTAGCATTTTACTACATGTTTTTCTATATGTTTTGGATGATTCTTTTACTTTTCGATTTGGAACAATTTCAGTTTAAAATTTATCCTTTTTGTCATTTAACTCAATTACTTATACATATTCTCATTTGTTTATGAACTTATTAAGAACTTCTTTTAATTATCTATGCAAAAAAAAATTATTAAGGAGCTTTATTTAGTTGAATATTTTCTATCCATTTATTCAACTTAATTATCATGTTGCGATGAAAATAAAATTTAATGACCCATAAATTTTAATTTATGGCATGAGTATTTGGGTCATATTGGGCATATTACTATAATGTGTCGGATTATCATAATGTAACATCACATACAAATAAAATAAATTCATCTTTCAGAAGATATATGTGGACCAATTTATCAAATATTAGGGTCGTTTTAAAATTAATGGTCATTATTCCTTTAAATCCGACCAGCTGCATATTGTGACTATCCCCCATATAATAGTGTGGAAAATATATAATCATTTCCCTTCTGCGAATCATTTTATTACAATCTATATTTGTATATCACCACCAAAATATACCTCGATGGGCTCTCAACGTAATATAAAAATATACGCTGTACAAAAATCTCCATCTATAAATAAACTATAATAGCCCATTATAGAGTATGTTGACTGTAAACATAAAGAAGATCATTTGTCGGCATTAGGGGGAGATATAAGCCCAAAGATAATGGAATGCCGAAAAATGTAAAAGAATAAAAAGATCTTCATAGTTAAAGCCACACATGAATGAATCAAAACTTGCAATGTTTATCAAGTAATCTGTCATATGCATTTATAAATGCATCTATTGTATATAGTGGAGTGATTGAACTTATGCACCATAAATTATTAAAGACCCTAATGGACCAAATAAATGAAACTCCTTAATACCAAAAGTATGTGAGTCTTCATACCAGAAGTATGAGATATATATTGGTACATAAATTAAAAATCTGCGTTTAATGAAATCAAATGTATAAATAACACTCCAGTGACCCCTGAAGAGGAATATGTGACCTCTCGAAGAGGATTGTCCTGAAGACTAGAATCCCAATACATTAGCACGTGCACCAAATAATATTATTGGGATTGCGGAACAAATAAATCAAAATATTTTGGGAAATGATAAAATCAGATAATGCCATGAATACTATGAGTAAAGGAGAATGACATAAACTTTAGAGTTGTCGACAATATACTTATTCCACAATTGCTCCAATCTGGATCCAGAACTTAATACCAGAAGCATTATGATTGTTGGGATTATATACTGAAAGCATATATGATTAAGTGTTTTGT